>JAHRHJ020002541.1:0-297287 GCA_019776745.2 Taxus chinensis | reverse complement strand
CAGTATCATTAGGGACTACTGCGAAGATCGTTGAATTAATAGAACAAGATTCACCAATGTTCTTACCATTCGAGGGGCAGGTATAATTCTTACCTCGCCCGAAGAGAAGATCCTCCCATTCTCTTTTAAATTAAACTTTGAATGTACAAACAACGGCGCTGAATACGAAGCCCTCCTCCTTGGCCTTACCTTAGCCAAAAGAATTGGTATCGATAATATCAGAGTTTTAGGAGACTCGCAATTAGTTGCAAAACCAAGTTTCAGAGGTATATGAAACTAAAGCCGAACACTTGCAACTTTACAAAAACGCTGTAGTAGATTTAAGCAAGGCATTCAACTTCATATCCATTGAAGCAATCCCGCGAGAAAAAAATCTTCTCGCCGATTCAATAGCAACCTCAGCATCACGTTTTACTCCAAACAATGAGCTAGAAGATACTCATTTCACGGTATCCATTCGTAACGAACCATTAATAAAAACAATGATGGATCCTCTTTCAAACGGAAGTAAATCTACCGTCCTAGACCATGTTGGAAATGATGCGGCTACTTTGGATTACTTAAATGCCTTTGCAGCACTACATCTCTCCTATCACACGCTAGATTTATCTCTGATCTCGCATTCATCTTCCTACTTCGGAAATCCCGTAATGAATCTTCCCTCACAAAAAGAACCTAATATATACGTGGTGGAAAACGGGGATGATATAGATCTACCTCCGGCACCACCTGAGTTCGAAGAGGGTAATGCCTCTTTAATTGAAGAAACAATCGATGTCAATATCGGAACGGAAGATGAACCAAGAATTTTAAAGTTAGGTTCTTCATTAACCCCAGAGGAAGTGGAAATACACACCCAAGTTCTCAAAGAACATCAGAAGGCATTTGCATTTAATTATAAAGAGATGACAGGAGTCGCACCCCACATTGCGGTACACAACCTCGTCACTAGGTCAGATGCGAAGCCAATTAAACAAAAATCAAGACCCATGAAGCCCAAAGTAGCCCTCATGGTAAAAGAGGAGGTAATAAAACTCCTTCAGGTAGGATTCATCAAGCCAGTTGACTACTCCCAATGGGTATCCAACATCGTTCCCGTTCTCAAGAAGAACGGAAAGATACGCATCTGCATAGATTTTCGAGATATCAACAAAGCTTGCCCTAAGGACGACTTCCCATTACCATCCATAGACGTTATTGTTGATGCAACAGCAGGTTTTGAACTCTTGTCTCTCATGGATGGATTCTCGGGATACAATCAAATCAAAATCTCCGAGCAAGATCAAGCCAAAACCACGTTTATAACTCCTTGGGGAACCTATTGCTACGCTGTTATGCCATTCGGTCTCAAGAACGCCGGTGCTACGTACCAGCGGGCCATGACATACATATTTCATGATTTAATCCATAAAATCGTGGAATCCTACGTAGATGACTTGTTGGCTAAGGCCAAGAAGCGTTGTGACCATCCTGAAGTACTCCGCATCATCCTTTCACGCCTAATAGAATATGGAGTTACCCTAAACCCAGAGAAATGTGTCTTCGGTGTAACAGGAGGAAAGCTCCTAGGTTACATCATATCGTCACGAGGGATCGATGTTGATCCAGCCAAAATTCGGGCTGTCCTCGAAATGGTCCCACCCTCGAATGAATCTGGAATCAGATCATTTCTTGGAAAGTTGGGTGCAATCCGGAGATTTATCCCGGATCTAAGCTTCGCCGTTCATCCAATCAACAATTTACTCAAGAAGGACTATAGCATTGATTGGACCGAAGATTGCAATGAAGCTTTTGATGCAGTCAAGCGTTTCCTGCTATTACCGCCTACGCTAATGCCACCAAAGCTAGATCGCCCTTTAATTTTGTACTCACGGGCTACCGATGTTTCGTTAGCTTGCATGCTAGCCCAAGAAGACGATGACAAAAGAGAGCGTGCGATTTATTTCATTAGCCGAACATTGCTCGACTACGAAACGCGCTATACACAAGCAGAGCGAGAATGTCTCGCCATAGTCTTTGCTACTAAACGCCTAAGACACTACATGCTAAATCAAGAGACAAGGGTCATAGTAAAGACAGACCATTTACGGACTTTTCTCACACAAGGGTCCTTGTCCAAAAAGGCTGGACGTTTTATAACCTTAATGGGAGAGTTCGAATTAACATTTGTAAACCAGAAGTCGGTTAAAGGACAAATCATTGCAGATTGGTTAGCTGATAACCCGCTAGACGGAGGCGACTTAGTAAACTTAGACTTTCCAGATGAATGCGTATACTACGTCGAAACCCGACCTGCTATATCTGAGTGCCCTTGGTACGCTGATATCATTAGTTATATCATGGACCATAAGTACCCAGAAGGAATTACACCTCAACAAAGAAGACGGTTACGCATTATCGTAGCTAAATACGTCATTATAGAGCAGGTGCTCTATCGAAAAGCATTCGATGGGATGCTCTTAAGGTGTGTTGACACAGAAGAGTCCAAGAGGATTCTCCATGAATCCCATAGCGGTATATGTGGAGGCCACTTCGGTGGCCATACCACTGCTCGAAAAATACATCGAATGGGCTATTTCTGGCCCACTCTAGAACATGACACAATAGAGTTTGTACGCAGGTGTCATAAATGTCAGGAGTTCTCTCATGAGATCCACATGCCAGCACAAGCTTTGCAACCGATCGCTACTCCGTGGCCCTTTTCTACATGGGGCCTAGACTTAATAGGGAAATTCTCTCCCTCATCCACAGACGGCCACAATTTTATAATTACGGCCACAGAATATTTCACTAAATGGGTAGAGGCTATGCCTCTTACAACTGTGCCTGGTTCCGTAATCGCTAAGTTCATTTTGAACCAAATCATTTGCAGATACGGTATCCCGCAAATCATTATCTCAGATAATGGAACTTCTTTCAAAAACGAAGAAGTTCGGGAGCTATGCAGTAAGTTCAAAATAAGCCATCATACGGCTTCCTTATATTATCCCCAAGCCAATGGGCAGGCTGAAGCAACAAACAAGACGTTGAAAGCCATTCTCCTTAAAACGGTAAAAGAAAACAAACGGGATTGGCATTTAAAGTTATATCCGGCCTTGTGGGCCCACCGAACCTCGATAAGAACGCCAACAGGAGCAACTCCTTTCTCATTGGTATTTGGGTCAGAAGCAGTTCTCCCACTTGAAGTTGAAATCCCCAGTCTCCGCATTTCGCTACAAGGGATTCTGGATGAGGACGCTTACAGAGAAGCGCGTCTTTCTCAATTAGAAAGCCTGGATGAAACTAGGTTAAATGCTGAACAACGACATAGAGTCTATGCCGACCGGATGTGCCGGCAGTACAACAAGAAGGTCTATGAACGTGACATATACGAGGGTGACCTAGTTCTAAGGTTAGACAGCCGGATCGACAAGAAGACCGGCGAAGGAAGGAAATTCCGGCCCAAATGGTTGGGCCCATACCGAGTCATGAAGGACTACGGAAATGGTGCATACCTCTTATGCACGCTAGAAGGAGAGGAGTTTGGCGAAACAGTCAATTCTCTCCACCTCAAGCGTTTCTACGCGTAAGCAGCTAACGCTACCTATATAACTATCTACATTGCATTTTCATACAAATTAGGATCATTTTGTCCACTTGTTCTTACACAAATTGTGATCAGGGAATCTATTCTCAAAGCAATTCATTACAAACTCGTGATGTTTCTGGCATAAAGCTCTTTAATCATACTTCTCCGTCTTCGATATCATCAATCAACTCAGAATCTTTTATCAAACAAAATCAGATATGATGAAGTCCTAACGGTAATCATACCAAGATCTGCAAGTTTGTTCTCGCTTTGATTTCTTCTTAGGATAGGTGTCTTGCCTATGGTCTGTTCTAGAAGCTTCATGGTGTCACATCTATCCCATATACACATCTCTTTGGAAATAAGCATATACTGACATTTTACTCAAATAGACAAGTCAAGAAGTGATTAAACAAAAAATTTTATTTTACACATTTCCTTGCCCCACCAACCTTCGGTGATGAGCTTGCGTCTCTTACTAGTGACGTAGGGTTGGGAAAGGATGGAAATGCCCTTACTCGCCTATGCCTTGCCCACGGTGATAAACCCATGCTTCTTACAGGTAGCATGGGGCAAAGTGTAGGGGGTCCTCTAAACAAAGTAAATGTTAAAAGGTCATAAACAATCAATTCAAACTTTGAGTCAAAAACGAATGAATCAGATATTCAAAAATTCCAAGAGAGTCAAAAATCCTAAAAACCCAGATTTTGTCTACTATGTGGCCATCTACGGGTCTAAGTCTGGATAAACCGCAAAGCAAGTTGCATCCAAAACTATGAAGTCATTCAGGTAGAATAAGCTTGTAGTTTTTTTTTACTTTGGTTCCACCAAAGCTTCGTCTGTCTTTCGTCACTATCACTTCACCATATTCCATAACTTGCGCCCTTCTTGGCTCTTGGTGATGAGCCCTCGCATCCTACTAGTTGCGTGGAGTTAGGAGTGGGGCAAGTTAGTCTATTCATCATACTGATTATTTTCATCACTTTGCCAAAACAAATCATGAGGTATCCAAATTGCTCACAGAAGCTAAGATTTAAGATCACAGTATATCTACAATATCATGTATCAGCATCATGAAACACAAAAAGAAAGCAAACATTTGCACCATCTGTTTTCCATTGCATACATTCTAGAAAGCATATAAAACATACATCGTAGTATACACGAAGCAGTTGGAAATAAAGAAAGTAGAATACAAATGACAAGTTTTGATCCAAAACCGACGCATATATATAAATAAATCAAGTTTATATACAATGCCATCATGCACTAGGCATGGTCAAAACGCTCAAAGAGCCCGTAATACACAAAAGAATATAAGTACAAATACAGAAAGCCAAGTGGCCTCTCAACCCCTGCGCGATCCCGCTGAAGGTGCGCGCCCTCGCCTAGGACTCCGGCTACGCTGGCGCTCTGAATGGACGGAGGGCTCAGGGTCCCTAGGGGCAGTCGTAGTCTCGCCATGAGAGCGGCTCCTCATAAGACGCTCGGCTGTCCTATAGCCGGCCAACTCTGTACGGAGAGTTGACACCATCTTGGCCACATGCCAAACGGGAGCAAAGACGTCAGTGTGCCTGCCGGCTGCTGAGGGCTCTCCGGCATCCACGGATAACTCCGCACGGGTCTTATCCATAGGGATCATCAAAGAATCGACGCAAACCCTACGGATTAGATCCCGCCACTCATCAACAGTCTCTGCAAAGCAAAGAAAGAAAAACGAATTAGGAACTAGGCAAGAGATTAAAGTGTACACAATGCAAATATAAGGAGAGTTAACATTCGAAAACAAATCCTAAAACAAAACAAGCATTGAAAGGAGGAGAGGATAACTTACTCGGATCGCCAGGCCTCCAAGATGGGTCGCCAGGGCCAGCACCTGCTGCTGATGCCGCTGCTGACTGAGGGGCTGCTCCTGTGGTAGGGGCAACATGGCGCCCCGCAACGGACTCATCATCTCCACCATGGCCTCGGGAGAGTGGCTCCTCAGAAGCCACGGTCTCTCTCTCTGCACTCTCCTCCTCCCTCTCTGCCCGCAGAATATCCTGAGTATCATGCCACTCAGGATCGCTCTCGTCCGTCTGCTCCTCTGACCCTCCCTCTGTGTGCTCCTCAGAATCGGAGTCAATATCTATAGGGTCGTCACTGCTATGAGCAGGACCTGCAGCAATTTGAAGTAATGGTGCCTGAGGCGCACCAGCTCTCCCTCTGGCCCGAACTATCCCCCTGGCTGTAATAGGAATGCCAGGGGTAACCGCTGTCCAACCACGGCCTCTAGGCCCCCCTCTAGCCTCTCGGACTGATCTATAAACGAGTGCTACTGGAGGAAGCATAGCCGCGTAGGGGAGGCCAAACTGCTGAGGAACCCTGCTGAAGGGATGTACCTCTACCCGGCCCACACGATCAATAAGCTGCCCTGTGATGGAGCAGGAGATCAATGTCGTAGTCTCCTCTCCCCATATACCGGCCATAAGCTGGTACGGTGTAGCCTCCATGTCTGCCGTGGTAAGGGTGGCTACTGGCTGGTGAGGTGCTCTGAGCACTGACATACCTGACCATCGGGCTGCCCTCACCGCCCCGGGATCTGCCACCTCCACGCCTCTGCCATACGGAATGAAACGCTCATACACCCAACTCATGACTAGAGTGGGGTGGCTCAAGGACTGTCCCTGCAATCGGACCACCCTGTATAAGTCATGGTAGGTGGTCCCCAAAATGTCCGCGCCCCAGGCGTATTTCCGGCCATGTCCCTCTATCTGTGCAATGATGGGGCCCCAGCAGTATAACAATGTATCCCCTCCCTTGTCCCCGATCAGTCTCGAGGCAAGGATCCCCATGATGGCCTGTCAAAATACGGGGATGGGCAAAGAAGGAATGGATCTGACTCGCACTCCCTTCTTCGGCCCCGTAGAAATAGCTGCATCTCCCATATAACCAGCCCACTGTGCGATCTGTGCTCTGGACCCTGCTGTCTCTAGTGTGAGTCTCCTCCCGATGATCGGGACCCCCAGGATGCGGTAAACATCCTCCAAAGTGATGGTCCACTCACCACGGACCCCTGGCAGTCGGAAGGTGTTCCGATCTGCGCGTCCCAATATGAAATAGGTCACAAAGAATGTGACTGGATGGAGCAACGTGGGGCACACGCGATAAACGTAATATGCCGGCCCTCTGCAATGTGTCCTCCTCATCTGCTGAGAGGGCATCCAATACCCCGGGCAGCCAGTCACACTCTCTCTCCCGGCTCCATCTAATGTACTCCTCTTTTGCCTGCATACACCCAAAAACACACAAGGAAGAGTAAGTTAGTATCTAAACAATATCAAGAGAAGCATAAAAACACGTACAAATGCTAAAAATACAAGTAAAAGCTTTTAAGTAAGGTTCTTTTGCATTCTGTGCAAAACCGCCGCCCTGAGCAGGGGGGCGGTTTTGTAACCGCCGCCTTAAAGGCGGCGGTCTCGTGACCGCCGCCCTGTACAGGGCGGCGGTCGTGTAACCGCCGCCCTGTCCGGGGCGGCGGTCGCGGTCCGAAAACCCGCGCGGGTTTTTAAACCTAAAAAGTCCCAAAAAAGTGAAAAAATAACCATTTTAACTAAAAACAAAGCCTACCCAGTAGGCGCCCCCCCTAGGTGGACCCTTTAAACCAAACATTTTCGAAAATAGCCCCCCCATCGCAAAGAATTTAACATTTCAAATTTGAAAGGGGGAAAAACACAAAATTGAAGAAAACCAACCTGTGATCTCGCGGGGTGGCGTTCCGCACGTGGAGGCATGATCTCTATCTCACTGCGGACGTTTTGACTCTACTCGCGTGAGAAACCGTCACCGTGGGTCCCAGAGCTCAAAATCAATCAAATCGACTCGCGCAAATGAATAGGAAAATGGGCCCACTTTCATATATATAACGCCCCGATTCGTTTTAAATATCTTTTTCGCAGGTTCGGAGCGCCGACGGAGGTAAGTTTCTATCCTCGCACAAATGGTACGTCCTCTTTCTCTATTATTTTAACGTTTATTTTTCAAATTATTGTATCTATCTGCATTTGAGTTCTCTTTTCATTTCGCAGGTAGCGGGAATTTTGGACGGCGTCATTTCAACACACGGGCGTGTAAGGTATAATTTCTCACTTCCCATTTCGGGACGGCCATACTCGGACCCACCGTTTTATGCCTCTTCATGGCTAAAACGCTTCTCCGAGGGGGCAATATGTACGTACCCAAAATTGTAAGGTACTGTACTGCGGAACGGTGTAATAAGTGCCCCAATGATGATACAGGTCTCTTCGCAAGGTGTTCGGGATCCAGAAAAGCTTTACGGATATGCGTTAACATCCCGCATGCCCCGCTTAGCCCCTGCGTGCTTTGTTTTCCCTATTTTTCCTCTTTTCTTGGCTTTTTGGTCTTCAGTGACGAAACCGCCGCCCTGCCTGGGGGGCGGTCTCATGACCGCCTCCCTGAACAGGGCGGCGGTCCTGTAACCGCCGCCCTGAGCAGGGCGGCGGTCCCGTGCGCGTTTTCCAGAACGTGCTTTTGACGGAACGCACGCAAAGATCAACGCTTTACCAGCTTTTCTTGCCGACTTGAGCATGCATTTATGTTTTTGGTCCCCTGGAATAGTGTTTTTCTTTTGTTTAATGTTTAGGAGTTCAGTTTGGATTTGATCTTTGCATGTTTGGATTCCTATAAATGCATGGTTTGTGCACATGCAAATGGCCCCTGATTTTAGTTCTGAATTTTGCTCCAAAGTTTGTTTTAAATTTCTTGTTGCAGTAGATTTAGTTTTCCTTTGCTTAGGTTTCTTAGTTTTCTCATTGAGTGCTTTGGTTAGTTTTGTATTGCAGCTGGTAAGCCACATATCCAACTTGTGCAAGTGCAAACATCATTTGGGCCACCATTTTCACTCCAATTTCATGTTTTCAGTACTATGGTCGTTTTAGTTTGCTTAGGATTGGTAGCATAGTTTATTGCAGGTTTGTTTTAGCTTTATGTTACTGTTGGTAAGCCACAGACCCAACTTGTGCAGACAGCATTATTGTTTTGGAGTAGAATGGTCTAGGTAGCCATTAAAGTTGCAGGTTTTGCTCTTCATACAGGCTAGTCTCAGGTTCTGGACGCTCTTTGTTGCATGATTCGCAGTAGACCCCGCTAGGAATTGCATAGGCCAAGCTCTGTACTCTTGTGCTATCCCTCTCCTATCCGCATTCTATTCTGTCTGCATTTTGAAGGCTGTCCATTGATCCAAATACTATTCCTGTTGATGCAAGCATTTCACGCTTTTCTGGATTCACGTGAGCACAAAGAACGTGGAGATCATACTGAGGGGACAAGAACATACACACCGTCGGATTCGCCACTGTTCTGCGAAATCCAGGTTCTATCTTTCAAAGTTATAGTTAGAACTTATCAAATAAAGTAGTTAATCACTTTATTTCAGTTATTTCCATTCTCGATATTGCCAGGGAGGTTGTGGGGATTGATAGTTTCTGAGAAACTATGATTCATTCCTCACTTCTGAGGTAGGATCGAGAATCTTGCAGATAGATTAGTTATTTCGTTGTTTAGAATAGATATACGAAATTGCACAGACAAATAGCTACACTCGGCTATTTTGTTTGTTTTACGTTGTTAGTTTAGTTGTCAATTCTAAATATTTTAAATAGCTACTTTCTTATAAATTGCCAGAAAATACAAAAAGAAATTATATATGTTACAAGCACACTTAGATTTTACTTTATTATAGTTTGTTTCATTATTGCTTTTGTATGACAATTACGGGACCTAGGGAGCCCAGGGAATACATTTTCGAGCCAATTGTGCCCCAGCCCAATACCGTAGTGGCAATAACTGATATTGACCAAAACCTTAGGATACAAGTCTTCCAAACAACAACAGACTTCCAACAGATCAGGTCACAGTTGAGAGGGTTAAATATCGAAGACGACCAAGCACATCTGTTTTGGTCAAATCAGCCAAACTACAGGTTATCCTAGAAAACATCCGCATGACTGTAGAAGGATTTGAAAGAGAACAAATATTCGGGTGCGATCCTTTAGTTCCACAGCCAGACGCTGGAGACACCCTAGTAGATATAGATACCAGCTTAAGAATCCAAGTCGCTAGAACACCTGTGAGGTATTCTGAGAAAATCGCACAATTGCTGATTCTAAACGTAGAAGCTGAAAAGGCTTACGACTACTGGATACTAGGGATCAGAACTTGATCTCCCGTATGACCATAACGGGACCGCAACAACCAAGAGTCTATGGTTGTGATCCCCAGATCCCACAGCCTAACGAATCCATAAGTCAGAATTAGATATAGACACTGGCCTACGTACATTAGTATTTCAGTCTACTCCGATTCCACCTATCATCATTCAACAGTTATCCCTACTAGATACAACGGCTAACGAAGCTAGAGAATTTTGGACTAGGCCAGAGAATCGTCCATAGAGTCGACTATATTGTCCGCCATATGACCCTATCAGGAGAAATATACGAAACCATCCCAGGTCATTTTCCACGCATCCCACAACCCATAGATCGAATCACGCCAGAGCTCGATATTGATTGGAGCCTTCGAGCAGTCATCCTCGCTGATCGATCTATCACACCAGTCCAAGTAGAAGGGCCTTCTTTGCCTTAGATTCGCAAATACCATTAGTGCGTGTCGAAGACATTAGATTGCCTAACTAGCTTGTCTGCACATTCTACCCCCACCGGCTGTCTCGGCACGACCTCGGGAGGTCAGGTACGCAGAAGAGTTACTTGTTGATTCTCACGCTCGCCTGTCACTTTTCCGAGCTCCATGTGTGGATTGACTAGTCTTTTTTTCTACCTGACAGGCTTATTATTTGGATCCAATTCGATGGTATGCTGAGCTAAGTTGGGATTGAAACCTTTCAGGTCTTCATAGCTCCAAGAAAACATGTCAGGGAACTCTTGACATAGCTGTATGACCTCATACCTTTCTTGTTCAGTTGTCATCCTTCCAATTTGTAATGGTTTGTTCTCTTCTACCAAGGTGGATACTGAGTCCTCTCTCTTGACCTGAATGTTTTCTTTCTCCTTTCTAAACTGATCATTGGGGTTAAAAATGGACTCCAAAGTGATAAGTCCCTTGGGAAGCTTGTTAGTTCTTAGCTATACCACTTGGTCACCATACTGCTGTTCCAATTTTTCTTGATTCTTAGCTGAGAACTAGGCTTCTTCTTGCAAGAAATGGATGATTTGCTGGTCATTCTCAAACACTTGCCAACTGACATTGTTATCTGGCACTGAAGGCCTCACAATCACGTTAATGTTTGGCTGTACCTTGTCTTGTTGAATGCTTTCCACAATGTCAAAGGCTGCCCCTACTGCTGCAAGCCTGTCAGTAGCTTGATTCTCTTTCCTAGGAATGGATTTGATGCCAAAACCCTCAAAATCTTCCATGAGGTCCCACACCCTGTTCTTGTAGCACTTGAGTAGATCATTCTTGGCAACATGCTATCCCTTGACCTGATTTACAATCAATTCACTGTCCCCAAAGACTTGCAAGTTCTTTATTTTCTTCTTGATTGCCCAATGCATCCCTTGCACCAAGGCTTCATATTCAGCAGTGTTATTGGAGCATGCAAACTGAAATCTAAAAGTTGAATAGTACTTTACTCCTCGAGGTGAAACAAGAATGGCTCCACCTCCTGCACCTTGTCTACTCCTTGATCCGTCAAAAAACAGCTGCCATACCTCATTGTCATCCTTGTGGTTTGGCTTGGTGATGCTAGGAATAGGCTGATTTTCTTCATGTATGTAATAGACCCCTAGCTCAGATTCTTCTGCTTCTTGATAAGGATCAAATACATGTATCTTATTTGCCCATTCATCAAGAGTTAGATCCAAGATGCTTCTAACCTTGGTGTCAGCCTTATCAGTGCTTGGGTGGTCTTCTTGATCAAATGCTGAACAATTGGCGTTGATCTGACTTGGAGTGTAAGGCTCAATGTGGAAGTTTGCAATAGGTTCAGACCTAATTGTAGCCTTAGTTCCATACCTCATTCTGAACAACATGTGTGACCAATCAGCAAAAACATATCCCCCAATATTGGCTGTGAAGTCCCTTAACAAGCAAAGGGAAAAGAGTGGTGGAAGGTCTATGAATGATACATCTTGTAAAAGACCAACGTTTAGACATGCATGCAAGGTAAGACTCAAGTTTTTAATCACTCCAACTATTGCTACTACTGTCCCATCTAGCTACACTACCCCTTTGGATATTGTTTCATACTATAGCCATAGCTGATCAGCTATTTGTTTAGGCATTACTGAGCTACTTGCCCCAGAGTCTATCATGCAATTGTGCACTAGCTAATTTCCAATGATCAATGAAACATAGAAAGGAGGGGGTTTCAACATTTTACCTTACTGTCCTCTATGATTTCTCTCAGGGTGGGCAGCATTTGTAAGTACCTTCTCTTACCTTTGGACCTGTTGATTTGAAGTTGACCAGTCCTTCATGGTAGCTTGTAGCAAATCTCTTTATCCTGGGATAGATAGGGATTCCCACATTGATATATTAACATTTGTCTTCTTCATCTGATCAATGATGTTGAACAGGGATGAAGTATCCTTTTTCTGTCCCTTTGCTTGTACATTCACTCCTTGCACGTGGGCAGCAATAACTGGTATTTGAGTTGGTCTAGGAGTTGTTCTTGGCTGCCCTTGTGCATTTGAAATTGGATTTTGCTTGCCAATCATTTATGGAGCCATGGAAGGTTATGGATTGGTTGGGGCTAATGGCTGTTATTCACCCAAATTCCTCCTTTTTGACCTTGTGTTGGCTGCAACACCTTGAGAAATTGCCTGGTTCATGCCACAAAAATCCTCTGCTTGCTAATTTACCAATGTGGTGTCCTCTAGGGCTGATTGCTGTTGGAATGTTTCTTGTTGTTGGTTGGTTCCTTGACTGTCCTCACCCTCCACACCAGTAGTTGTCACCATTAATGCTTGATTCAAAGCACCATTGAAGCACATGGATTGGTTATGAGGCTCATTGCATGGAAAACACCAATCATACTCTTGGGCAATGTTGTTTTGTGTTGGAACCAATGCCTTAGAGGCAGATATGGCATTTGGATTATAGGGCTGAAATGGTCTATTGGCAGGAGGCCTCATTTGATTCATATTTGTAGCTGGATTAGGTGGCCTTTGTGGTTGGTATGGCTACCTTTTACGCTGAGCTTGGCGTTGATAAGAAGGTCTAAAACCTTGGGCCTGCTGCCTTTTGAGAGTAACCAGCTCATTGCCTAGGTTTTGCAATTGCTTCATGACTTCTTGAAGCTCATTTGGGGCACTTGGAGATGAAGCGGAAGCTTCATTTGAAATCTGATTTCTAGGAGTGGGAGAAGGAGCCAAATTAGGTGCTTGATTGGTGTTTGGACTCTCTAAACTTGGAAATAGTGGCATGGGAGGTCTAGGGGCAAGTTTGCCCGCTTGGATCAAACAATTTTCAGCCCTAATGGCAATGCCATAAGCCATAGGGATAGTTATGCCTCCCATGGACTGAATCAACATAGAAATATCATAATTTAGAGCTTTGAGATAGTAGAGAAAAGCACCTTCTACTGTTGGCCTGACTACCACTGGAATTCTCTCCCAAGTCTTTTGAAATCTGAAGTTGAAATCGGTCAGCTGCTCATTGGGAGCTCTCTTGATGGTTGTCAGGTGCTCCAAAAGAGACAAGTTGTCTCCCTTCTCTCCAAATTGCTCATGAAGTGCTATACATAGCTGATTCCAATTTGTGATAGAACCAGCTCCAAGGATCCTAAACCATTGCAATGCTTTACCCTTGAATGAAGATGCCAGTAACTTGACAGCCACTTGCATCTCATTAATTTCATGGATTGCACAAAGGTTGGCAATTTCTTTAACATGATCACCTGGGGTAGTATGATTTTCTCCAGTGAAGTATGGAATGTTCTTCAAGGATGCAATAGGAATTGGATGTTGTGCATTGAGGGCAAGTGGGCTGCTTCCTGTGAAGTTGACATAGGGGTTGTTTTTGCCATTCTAATTGGTCTTAAAACCATTGTTGACTGAATGAAAGGCCTATCAGGTGGAGGAGTTGAGAGAGTTCTATTTGGTGGAGATGGAGACCTTTGAATCCTTCTTCCTCTTTTCCTTCTTCTTGGAGATAATTGCAGGTATACAAACAACACTTCTTCTCCAACTCTTGACTTTGTGGTGACTCTTCTCATGAGTTTTCAGGCCTGCACTACTAAAACCAGTTGATTTTGTCCCTTGGAGTCACCAGATATGCAAATAATAGCTCTTTTCAAGCAAGAAAATTGCAGCAGATGCACATCAACTTTGCTGTAATAAAAATGAGACCTCTAGTCCCACCAGGCGTGCCAAAACTGTTAGTGTAAAATCACAGCACCCCTGGATGTTTATCAGATTTATAGGTTGATCACTCTAGCATCCAGTGTGATTGCATAACATTGAATCCTTTCTCCAAGTGTGGGACTTGTAAAAATGAGAAAGGAATCTCTATAGAAGGCTGGTTCCTATTCCTCTGTTCAGATGCACACGAAAAATGCAGAGGGTTACTCAAAACCTAATCTAATCTTGCCAAGGAGATAGGGTAAGAAGATGTGTAAAAATAAACCTAAGCTAACAGAGGTGATGCACCGAGGAATGAAGAACATCTATCTTGCCAATAAACACAGACCATTCAAATGTGATGCAAGATCATGCACAGAAAACAAAATTTGTAGTGAAAGACCAGGAGGATGCAAATGAACACAGAGAGGGTTGAGAATCATCCACAGACATGCATTACTTGCTCCAAAGATTGATACAATACACTACAAAATGCCAAGAGGAAGAGTCACATTGCAGTTTCAAATGGGAGGTTTGAACTCCACAAACTTGCCTGATAAAGAGAAGAAGGGAGGAGCAAAACAAGAATGTTCGACCTTTAGAAAAAAGCCCCTCCTTACAATAAATAGGAAGAATGAGAGAGGGAAAAGAGAGGAAATCTAGATCTACCCCAACAACTTCTAGGTTTCATTTAACTCATCTCATTAGAGCAGAAGTGGCGAATCCTAGAAAAATGGTGGACTGTCTAGCAGAAACGGTGAACTGTCTGTTGCATTAAAGCTGGTTGTTGAAATGTCAGTTCTATCTATTATTACATGCTAGAGGTGTTTCTCAATTTTCTCACTCCAAAATGAATCAAAATTTAATATTGACCCTGGAATCCTGTAGAGAATTTTTCCAGCTTTCCATTGATATAAAGAACGTGCAAATCTGAGCTCTGGATCAAAAGATATGATCGTTTGAAGATTTAGGTCAAAAAATGGCCCAAAACGGATCGACGGGAAAACATTTGAATATTTTCCATGCTCTGCCACTTGGATGACATGTGTCGGGCATTGATTGGATGAGAAATTCTCTCTCCTCCACCTTTCCGCGGGCTTTCGTTTGAAATTCCTTTTTCATACTTTGGAAAAATTCTCATTTTCCCCCCGTGTCCCGCCACTTGGGACACGTGGCATGCATTGGTTCATTGACAGGGGCACGGGGAGAACCTTTACCTTTTAGTTTTTTGGCCAAAAATTTTGCTAAATTTTCTAAGTCCTCCCTGAGCTCCACACTCCCTACTCCATAGGACACGTGTCCTGTGTCTATTGGCTCGGGCCGACCCTTCAAACCTTGCCCTTTGAAATTTTTTGGCCAAAAACACTTAGCCAATTTCCATTGTGCTTCCCCTTGTGACACGTGTCACACTGTGATTCGTTGGTGGCTCTCCCAGTCTTTCGCGTCCCTCACGTACTATTGGCCCAGATGTCCTAAATTGCCTGGGACAAATTTCTCCGAACCGCCCGATTCAAGCTTCCTTGTCCCTGCTTGAGGCGAAGACACGTGGCAAGATTTGATTTTCTCTCGGCTCCTTTAGCTTTTCGTGTCCCTCGCGTACCTTTGGCGCGGATGTCCCAAATGAAAGTTCCTTGTTTCGTCTGAACCGGCCGGTTCACGTCCTCCTCGTACTTTTGTCCCAACTATCCTAGACTTCCTGGGACAAATTTATGCGAACCACCTGAAATGGACTGACTTGCGCCAAACCGGCCGATCCCCGTCCTTCACGTACTTTTTTCCCGGATGTCCCAACTGTGCGAAACAAATACTTAGGTGTTTTTCTTCATTTTTCAGCTAGTTCAGCTTTTCACGTCCCACCGTCCCAATTGCTGTGCAGACTACCTGGCGGCTTTTCAGCCGATTCATGCCCAGACGTCCCAACTGTCCCACAGATCACCTGGACTAGGACTTATCCAATTTTTGCAATTTCTTCGGCCCCAAGCTTTGTTTTGCATGTTGTCAAATTTATCCTGGGGGGTGAATTTCAGATAACAGTGCCTCTGGGAGTAAAGCAGGTTTTTATATCCCTCTCATCCCCCTAGGACATTTGAGACATTAAAAATGTGTCCATTCATAAATTTTTCTCTATTTCTCCTTTCCTCGCCAATTTTTTTGCATTGTGTGCGTCTTGTCTTGCTCTATCGTTCCCCATAATTCTTGGATCAAATGTTTTCTTGGGAAGACCTTAGTGCACTTATTAAAAATATTGTGTTCATGGTTAGGCATACTAAAAGTATAATGTGGATAAAAATAGCAATGCATCATGAGTAGAGAATAATGCTGAAAGGTTCAAAAGGACAATTTTGAGCAAAACAAGTGATATGTCCTAAAATAATAGGTTTTGGTCCTACTTGCTAAAAATAGAAAATCTGCATTTTGGGTGTAGAAAGTTGCAGATGGATCCATTTTCACCCATATTTCCACTTTTTGATATCTCCACAGGGTTTTAGATTATATCATAACTTACATATGAAATTCAAACCTCCATGTGGGTCATGGAGGCAAAAATGTTTCTAAACACTCACTCATCCAGCCTGAGGTGTCTGTGCATCATGGATAAGGAGGATATTGAGGTCCTGGGTAAAAAAATTATTTGTCACAAGGAACTTCTTCATAGGATAAGTTAAATCCCTATTCTTCCTTCTCTCCTTCTCCCCCCTTTCTTTTCTCCATCTTCTAATTCTTCATTGTGTGTAATCATTATTGTCTTATTCATTAAAGTGAATTTATAAAGTTGAATTGTAAAATTCCCTTTGATTTATAAAAAGGGAACTTAACTTCCTAGGTCCTAGGAAGATGAAAAGTCACAAGTTGTAATGAGGACATGAAGATTCATGAAGGGGGGTAGATTAAAGGTCATTTAATATTGCTATAAATTGAAATGGCTTCTCCATTTCAAGGATCCTATATTTTTTTTCTTGGTAGAAATAGTGGGTTGTGATATGTTGTTGTTGAACTTTGTATCACCAATGCACATGACATAAAATCCACATTTCTTCTATATTCCTTTTCATTTATTTCTCTACTTCTCTCTCTTATGCATGTTGTAAGCATAGTGATCCTAATATATCTTTGTATCTTCGATAGATTGAATCTAAGAACTTTGTGTTTGAGGTTTTTTCCATCTCACTAAATAGATTCATTGTTTCTTTATTCTATATTGAATGTTGAATTACTATAGTTATTGGGTGTGAAATATGTAATTAGTCTACTCACAATAGTAACCTTCCTTCCCTAATTTATGTCCTTCCCCTTCATCACTGTTATTTCGTCCCTTCTACCCCATATAAGAAATTTTTCATGGGTTTAGTGGAGTTTCCCTATGTGATCCCCAAAAAATTTATCCAACCCACTACATTTAGTTTAGTATTAGATTAATTACATTCAAGAATGGGAGCTGCACCATTTAATGTATAGGGGTGTAACCCCATGAATGTTGGTGGAGGCACCTAATTTTACTAAATGAAAATTTTTCTCACCAACAATTTTTGGCGACTCCATTGGGGAGTGATTTGCCCTAGTGTACCCAAATAGATCATTGGACAATACTAAAAAAAAAAAAAATTAAAAAAAGAAAGAGAGGAAAATAGTTGAATAATCAAAATCCTTCTTTCCAATCCTCTTGAGAAAACCTGGCTGAAATAAGATATACAAGATTGAAAAGGTTAAAAGGAATCATTGATCCTACTTTTGAGGCATTGCAAATTAAGAGAGAGTAAGAGATACCCCATATTTTTTTCTCTCAAGCCTCATCTCCATATTATTCCTCAAGTGGTACTCCTAGAAATAATATTCAAACCCCCTTGTGACACTCCTACATATCCCCTTAATTCTCCCATATTTCAACTACCATTGAACATCGAATTCCTTAGTGAAGGAGAATAAGAATCAGAAGAATAATTTGGAGAAGAATATGCAGAAGCTGAAGCTAAAGTTAAAGTAGAAGAAATAATTATGGACAAAGAAAGATAAATACCCCAACCCATTGTTTCAAAGGGAAGGAATATAGGTTTAATTTCTCTTGCACCTCATTTTCATGATCCACTAAAAAATTACCACACAAGCTTCCCAAAATTCAAAGGTGAAAAAACACAACTTCTTGAAGAATACATCTCTACCTTCATCACATCAAGAAAAATTATCAGAATTGAACAAGAGGATGTTGCTGTGAGATTATTCATGGAATCACTTCAAGGAAAAGGTAGCTGAGTGGTTATATCTCTTTCCCTCTCACTCCATAACATGTTGGGAAGACATTCAATCCATCTTCAAAGAAATATTAAAATCTATCGATGTATGGCAAGACCTCATAGTCTAGATGGCTCAAATGAAGAAGTAATATAAAAAACTATGAGGGAATTCATATCTTGTTATAAAAAATTTCTCAAAAGGATACCTCTTTAAGCTATTCCCTTTGATGAAAATGTGAAAAGGTTATTCATTAATGCTCAATTAATAGATGTTGGATTCATCCTTTGAAGATGTTTACCAAGGAATCTCACACAAGCTCATAGGATTTTCATCAAAGTAGAAGATGACCTCATCCTATCTAGAAAGATCAAGAACCATTCAAATTGTAAGACACAAAGTCCTAAAGATAAGATAACTGATACAATATTGCAGAAGTTGGAAAATGTGTTTATAATGGTGAAAAGGGAGATTTCTCAATGAACATATCTTTCAAACCAAAGAAAAAAATAGATTGTAAGAGTACCTTAGATTCTTTCCTTAGAGGCTTCACTGGTAAATGCGATGTGCAAGAACTATGAAGATGAAGAAGAATAAATTTTTGAATATGAGTATGAAATAGAAGGTGAATGCACTCAGGTCGTGTTTTGTGAATGGACATTTGATGATTAATCATCAAGAGATAGTTACTCATATGCAGTTTTCACCCAATATCAAAAGGATAAAAAGGGATCTTCTTCCATTACCCAAGATAAGAAATCAAATGCTCAAATGGAGAATCTAAGACAAAAAACCATTAAAGGGAGGGTCAAGAAAGTTTTTTCAACAACTTTAGTTGATAAGAAGCATGAGACCACTCCAACCAAGAGTCCTTTGTGTTATTAAAGTAAGTCTCCTTCACCTTCTCTTGAAAAACCTATTTCTAAAAATCCTAAAAACATCCATGTCAACACTTCTATAATCCATGATGTTCCCACCACATCTTCTTCCTTTGATTTCATTTACCATTGCAAAAGAAAATATCTGAATTTGAATACTTAAGAACTCATCCCAAGTAATTTAAGAGTATCATTCAACATATCAAAGGAATTATCCCTTCTTCTAAAGATGTTGCCACCAAATATCTACCACATTCATCTAAATCCACACCCTCTACCTCTAGGAAGGTAGAACCTTTCTACATATCCTTGTTGGTGAACAAGTACAAGATAAAAAATTAAATCATTGACTCCAATGCCTTGGAAAACATCATACCCAAAAAAAATCTAAATATCTTTTTCTCTCCCTTTCCCATACCTCTAGTAAATTTATCTCCATGGAAATGCAAATAGTGCCTCTCATCAGAAAAATCAAACATGTTGAGGTCGCATTCACAATGAGAATACTTGTAGTAGACATGCCAAACTCATACGACATGTTGTTGGGATGAAGCTTCTATCGAGATGATGGAGTAGATATGCAGCTACATTGGTTACATGCCACCATCCCACTTGGTGGCATGATAAAGAATCTACTTCCCATTATAAAAATGAATTATATTGTTTACCAGCCAAATGACCCAAAAAAATACATCCCATGAAAAAATTCTAAGTTTGATAACTTCTTCACGACCTTCGAGAAGGATCTTGAGCTTCCCTTCTTTGTGGAGGATTGTCATAGCATCAAAGAGATGATGTAGTCATATTTTATACCCTTAGACCAATAGTCTAATCCCATGCGCACTGACCTATCACTCAGCAGGCATTGGGCACTCACCCAAGGCACGTGTGGGCACCAAGCCTCTCATTTATGTGAGTATTGTGAGAATGCATCATCTTATAACATAGATATTCAAATGGAAATGAGTAGAAAAGAACCATGTAATATTCTAAGAACCTAGAATGAGTTGTCATCTCATTACATCCAGAAAAGAGAAATAATAGGAAATATATGGAAATAGTTCATACAGAAAGGAAATGCATAAGTATTATACTCCCGAACACATATATGATTCATAATAGAGAATTATATTCATATTAACAGATCCAGTAATCCACATTACATCCCTTGAGGTCATAACAGATCCTCATATAACTTATGCAGAGTGTCAAGTCATGCATCAGACTACATTATGTTTATCACATTACAAAGAAGAATGCAGACCCATCCCTCTAAATGTGCCATTATTCCTATATCATCCTAATCCCTAACCCTTAGAACCCTCCATATATTTTTGCAAAGCTTCACCTCTCTTTTTCTCCTCCATACTCTCTTTCACACTCTATATCTTTCTCCTATCAGGAACTCGTATTTATAACCTTAGCACCCACCGCCATGTATTTCAGAAGTTACAGATCAGTTGCCAAATGTCGAAGTGGTCCTCCATGGGAGCATGCCTTCTCAGATCTAAGCTCTCCACTCTTTGTAATGATGTCTTCTAGAACCTTCCATCGCATTCCTGGAATATTCCCTTTTTGATCCACAGTCACTAGGTTGGAACCTTATCCACAAGGGTCATGCTTTTCTTGTGTGCTTCTTGGGATGTTGAATATGGCTAAGTCCAAAACCTGTCCTACCTTACATGCGCATGATGTATGTTTTGAAAAACCTACTAGAACCCTTCCCTGTGTGCCTTCAACCTGCGCACCCTTCTTCAACTAGGTCCTGTGTGCCCATGTGCCTTCTCATCCTTAGCCAATATTTTGGGGCCCAACATCACCCACACTATGCATGTTCTCCATCCTCAGAAACACTCTTCAAAGAATAAAGAATGGAAGATAATTACAAATGGTTGGAATGGAAGAATAAAGGAATGAAGAAATGGGGAAAAGAATGAAAGAATGGGGAACTTATTTATTTCTAGAGGAGGAGAGGGAAATCCTTCCCTAATTCTACTTCTAACTTTCCCCAAGCGTCGACCTCATTCTGAGCTTGTTGACAGAGGTCACCCACCAGGGCACTCACTTCTTCAAAACTCAACTCCTCTCCCTTAGCACTCATTGTCTCCATGATCTCCTCTAGTTGTTTTCCGAAATCCTCAAGCATGTCCATCCTCCAAGTGATTTGGGGGTACAATTATTTCACTCGGTTTTTAATTGAGCCCCATGTGGTCTCAATGGCCTCTGATTTATTTTATACTTTGGCTAGGATTTTTTCTCGCTCAACCCTATTCCCCTTGTTATTTTCTTGGAACTCCTTGAGTTCTACTTCATGGGTGGAAACCAAGATATATGCCACTCCATCCCTATCCATGTAGTTATCATAGGCAACCTCAGCAACTTGCTGCGATGACCACTTTTACATCGGCAAGGATCTTTTTGTACTTAGCAACAATCTCCACAACCTTCATCTTATTCTCTTTTTCTTGGTGCACAACACCTCTTCTATGAATTCTAAGGCAAGTGGCTTCCTCTCCATAGTGAGTATGTGGTCAAGTCCTCTAGGAACTATAAGGTTGATCCATATTTTTGCACAGGTGGTGTTAAGTATGGATGCTTCAAGACAATGGCATTTGTGATCATCTCTATTTTCTTGTATGCCTTGCACCCTTTCCTTCTCATCTTTTAACTCATGCCTTAACTGAGTGCTCATTAGCTCCTCCTTCTTCAAGTCCTTACTTTTCTTAAGGAGATCTTCCTCCTTTTTCTCTAGCTTGTACCTCTAGGAACTTCACCCTGTCATTTATTCCAAAGAGTCTGGCTTCAACCTCAACTGAAAATTTGTTTAGCACATTGCATATTTTCTCATCTGATAATTGTTGAGCATTCACCAAGGGTTTTATTACTTTTATTTTAGGCACCTTTAATAATGCTCCTTGGCTTATTTCAAATTCAGGCTCATCAATGTGGGACTCAAATGCCCATGATAGCATTTTCCTCATTCAAGGGTATGCACCTTCCTCATCAAATGAAGCCATGGCCAAGAGTTGTTCCATTGGCACAGTGCTCTGAAAGCATGCACACAAAACACCTTGTTTAGGATCATCGATGTAGCCATTCCTTGACCTTTTTGCTACTTCTGTACTCTTCCTCCCTGTGTGTGTGGCCCTTGGAAATATTACAGCCAAACTGGGATCTCCTCCCATGTTGCCATATTATTTTCCTAAGATTTCCTCCTCAACTTCCTTCAGCACCTCATCCACGTTGCGTTCAACCTCTTATTCCACCAGGTCCTTGATGATTTTCACCACTTCTCTTTCTGCGGCCTCATCTATTTGTTCCTTCGTGAGGCTTGGGGTCCTTTGATTCTTTTTGTTTTCTTCTCCGCTCACCCCTTGCCTTAAGCCTCATCTTCTTCTTCGTCGTTCTTCTCCTCTTCCAATTCATTATACTCCTCATCTCCTTCTTCCTCATAATCATGTTATCTCATAGACTGGATGGTCTTCACCTCCTTCTAGTTCATCATCATCATCCTTGTCACCAATGTAGGCATCTAGACTCTTTGTCTCTTCTGAATCTGCCTCATCAGTCACCTTCTGCTTCTTCCTTACTGGGGATTCCAGTACAAGATATTCTTCTTTTTATTTTTCTTTGACAGGTGATGTCTTCCTTGGTGATTCCTCATGGGTGAGGGGCTCTTCATGCTCTGCAAATCCTCTTCTTATAGGGTTTTCTCCTTGATATGATACATATTTCTCCGCGTAAGTACTAGGCTTAGCGCTTGTCTTCGTGCACTCACCAATTGTGCAGTTTGAACACTTGGTGCCTTCTTCTCCTACACCTCTTCTCTTTCTCTCTTCCTTGGTGCATCCTTCTTCCTTCCTATAGGGTCTTTAGGAATGGAGACATCATTCTCCAAGTAAGCACCCTTTTCAAAAAAATTTGGCCTTATGCACAGATACACCCTTGCTATGGTCCTCCCTGTAATTGAAAGCATTAAAGGATTCATCATTTGTACTTTGTGGGAGACATATCTCTCCACGTATACATGCTTATTTGGGTAGATGAGATTTAGGTGCAAGTCACAGTGGTCTATATCTACCTCACTAAGGTTGAACCTTAGTCTCTTGGCCTCCTTGAACCGATTGAATTTGGCTTGGAAGTATTGCGTGGTGAAGGAGAAGGGTAGCTTGCACCATGGACTCATATTCCCATCTATCAATGTAAATCTTCCAATGCAAAAGTGTTGGTATACTGCAAAATCTATCCTCTCCACTCACAGAGCACTAGGAAACTACTCTGGGATCCTCCACTCTACCCCGAATGCATCACACATTCATTTATACCACTTCTCCAGGCACTCCTTGTGAGCGGCTGTCATGGTTTCACAAGTGTACTTCGCAAACCTTTTTATGGGTGAGGGATCCTCTTCTGGATACTCCCAAACAAATTTTTCTGGCCCATCAAACACTCTGATACCTAAAAATATAATGGTGAGGAGGATTACCAAATAATATATTCTCTCCCTCCTACGCACTTCTTATGATTTCATCCATAATGAAAGTGGACAAGTTATAGATTATTCCTTCTAATATCTTCCGGAATACATTTAGCCATGCCTTGTTTACTTGTGTCCATCATTCCTGATCATTGATCCTTGGTCACCAAGCACATGGCCATCCTCATAACAGGGTCTAGAATCTCAGCGATGTCAAATTATCACGACCCTTTTGTAGTCATATGTGGCTATAGCCTCCTTGATAGCCTTTGTTTCTCAGATCATCATCTATGTTATCTCCTTCACAAATGAGGCATGTGAACTTAGATATCAGTTGTGGTGTTATGCGCATCTTGTGCCCTGTGAAATAAAAAATGATCCTCATGCACTTGTGACATCAACCATTAATAAAGGCACTCAGGATTTCCAAAGTAAGGAAACTCATATAGTTGCAATAATCCATCCTTCTCCAATTTGACCTTCACCTCATCGCTGTAAATGGGCATTCTGTCTGGCATCCTCTTGTTAGTTGGTCAACCAACTCTAGTGCCATTTCTTTCTTAGTTGTGCTCGTGTGATGGTTATAATAACTCATGGTCATCTTTCAAAAGTGTGACTCCCACTCTTTTCCTTAAAATACCCCATCTGGGTACTGCATTTCCACATACCATTCTTCATTTGAGCTCGCAATGACATCTATTTGCTTTCCCTTGCCCTTGCCCTTTGTTTTCTTTGGTGAAATGGTTGGTTTCTTTGGTGCCATATTTTTTGGTCCAACTAAACTTAAAATTCCTTCCTCATGCTCTGCTCTACTACTCTGCTAAATCCCAAATCTCACTCCAAAGCTTCAACTCCTAGAATGAATCCTTCTTCTGCATGCCCTAGCTGCTAAACCCTAACTAGGAAAACCTTCCATAAGATGGTGCTCTTCACACAACCTTTCCTCACGCTCATGTACTCCTTCCTTTTGGTTTGTAGATCTACTCTAGTTACACACTCAAATTTCTCAAATTCTTCTTCCTTCACACAAATTTCTCTCTAGATGCCCTAGTTCGTAAGAGCTTATTTCACTTCATAATCGCAAGGTAACAAATGAATTTCCTAACCTTGTATTTATAGCTTTTCCTTCTTTCCAAAATTAAATGTTATACCACCTACCACCATACTTGACACTAAATGTGGCTTTTTCCTTAAAAGTTTATCCTTAAGCGTCTTTTACCCATGCACTAATCCTGCATTAAAAACCCTTTACAACCTTATAGTGCGTAAAAATCCAACCCGACTGAAGACTCTTAGGCATGCATCCAAATCACCAAAGGAACTTCTTCTGTCCTTTACCCGATTTTTTCCCTCCCTACCTCATGTTGTTCCTGCACTCTTCATCCTCTTTGTACATGGTCTCTACAAAGCCTTACCCTGACACTAACCATTCTCATCCAACTCTCTTCTATGCACTTCTTAACCTTACGTGATTTTTATCCTTCTACCGAACTGTTCACCGCAACTTCTACTTCTAGTTCAACTTGTATTACAGTCCTATACTTTGCATTACTCCACCCCACACTAAAATATGTGTGGTCCTCTGTGCATACACAACCTTGGAAAAATAATGTGGTTACTGGCACACAAGGTACAAAAAAGAAAAAAAGAAAGGAACAAGCAACGAGAAAGGAAACACAAGAAAAGAAAAGCATAAAGGAAAATTCTAAGCTAACTAGTAACATACCTTATTACAAACACCAAGAAGACTTATTTATAGTAGGGATTCAACCTACTCCCATTGAAATGACCTAGTAAACTCTTCCCATCCAACACTTGTAACTGGAAAGCACTTGAATCAAGAATGTATGAGATGATGTAAGGTCCCAACCAATGGACTTTCAACTTCCCAAGATGTCGTAGATATTTAGAATCATACAACAACACCCTCTGCCCAACCTCAAATTTCTTGTTCTTAATATGAAGATCATGTCATTGCCTTTTGTCTTACTTTTTCTTTCTTTTGAATCCATCTAGAAAGTGATTTTTTTCTAACTACATCAACTTGTCAATTATTTCTTCCAGTGCTTTCTCATCAGCTAACCCTCCTGCGTGCATTATACGTAGCAATGGTAACATGAATTCAACTGGTAAAATAGCCTCCATGCCAAACACCAATTAAAATGGTGTGGCCTTGTTCAACCTCTTGTAGGTTGTCCTGTATGCCCATAGAATGGTTGATACTTTTTCATCCCAATCATGTCTTCCAACGTCATAGATCTTAGTTAACATGTGACTTAGTATCTTGTAAAATGCCTCAGCAGTTCCATTTTCTTGAGGGTGATAAGGGGTAGTCTTGTGATGGGCCACCATAAATTTTCTAACATAATCCTAACCGTTTCATTGAGAAAATGTGTACCTCTATCACTTGTTAAACTTAAAGGATAACCATACCTCTTGATTATGTTATCCCATAAAAATCTAGTAGTTTTCATTGCGGTGCAATCCTTTGTAGGCAATGCCTCTACCCACCGTGTCAAGTAATTAGTGCAAGTGATGATATACCACGAACCAATCCTTTGTACGAGGCTAGGCGTAATTGGCCCTACAAAGTCAATTTCCCATTTTTCAAATGGTTCAGCCCTGGCTATTGGTCACAAGGGCATTTCATCCCTCTTTCCAGGTTTTCCAAGGCACCAACAATGGTCACAGGCCTTGCAAAACTCAATACAATCCTTGTAGATGGTTTCCCACCAAATCCCTTCTAATAAAATCTTCTGTGTGGTATCATTTCCTGAATAGTGTCCTCCTGCAATCCCACCATGCGCTTCCTCCATAATTTCCATGTGCTCATGCTCCAATACTGCATCAGTGTAGAACCTCATCACGACCTAACTTATACAGGTCTCCACTAATCAACATGTAGGGTGCGGTGCGTATTGCTAACTTCTTTCTCTCTAGATCCTTCATCCCTTCCAATGCCACACTTGATTTTAAGAACACTATGATATCTTCCAAGTCTGAGGGTGCATGCCACAACCTAAATAGTTGCACATTCGACATGGTATCCTCAATGCTTTACGCATCCTCCCCTGAATTAATCCTTGATAAGTGGTTAGGTCCTGAGTTGATCTTTCTTGGTTTTACAACCACTGTGAACTCAAACTCTTGAAATAAAAGGACCCAATGACATATGCGCCCTTGCAGAATGGGCTTGTTGACTAAGTATTTTAATGCCATGTGGTCTGTATAGAATATAAATGGTGTTTCCAACAAATACTACCTAAAATTATGCAGCGCATAGATCATAGAAAACTCTTCACACTTAGTAGTTGTGTAATTCTATTTTGCTGGTGTCAACTTTCTACTTGCAAAGCACAAGGGATGATCAACAATTCCCTCACTAGGTTGTGCTATTACTGCTCCCATAGTTGTCCCTAAGGCATCAACATGCACATGGAAAGGCTTATCCCAAAAGGGGAAACGTATTATGGGCGCTATGACAAGCCTATCCTTCAAATTTCCAAATGGCTTCTACTGCACCTCTCCCCCCTAAAAGGCACTCTTATGTTTTAGTAATTCCTCCAAGGGTGCATGGATCTTGGCATACCCCTTGATGAATTTCCTATAATACCCCATATGCCCAAGGAATCCACACTGTGCTTTGACTAGTAGGCTCCCCTAATCCCATAATAACTGCAACTTTGGCGAGATCTACTAGTAAGCCTTATTTGCATATAATGTGTCCTAATAGGGTTCCAAATGGAGTAGCAAAGACACATTTCTTAATGTTGAGGGATATCCTTAATTGACAACATCTCTCAAACATCAGCCTTAAATTGTCACAATGGTATTTCACCAATCCATACACAGTCCTAGTCATCTAGGTAAAATTGAAGAAACTTATGGATGAAGTCCTGAAATTCTTGTACCACGATGCACGAGAACACAATAGGTGCATTTTTCAATCCAAAAGGCATAACCATGTAGGAAAAAAAATTCCCCATTTAGTGGTGAAATTTTCTTTCTCTAGTCTTCCTTTGCAATCCTGACTTGGTGATACCCTATGAGAACCCATCCATGAAAGAGTAAACTTCGCTGCCCATCTACTCCCTCCAAAATTTCTTTAGTAAATGGGGTTGGAAAAGGATCGATGACACATACTACATTCAGATCCCTGTAGTCAACATAGATTATTATCCTTCCATCCTTCTTGATACTGATAACCATTGGGCTTATCCATTCTGATTCTTCCACTGCCTCAATGATACCAGATGCTATCATTTTGTCTATTTCTTCCTTGACCCGTATGCACAAATTTGGATTCATCTGATAAGGCCTCTTCTGAATCGGGTACGCACCTTCCTTCAACTTTATCTTCATCTCCCCTAAGGAATGGTGAATTCCTTTGAGTTCATGATACCCACAAGGAAAAAAATCCTAGAACTTACACAATAGATCAATGACCTTTGAAACTTATTTTTCTGACCAATAGTCCTCGATGATAGCTTCATTAGGTTTAGTTTCTATCCCAATGTTAACCTTGTTTTTTTTTCAAGGGCTCATGGTAGGCGCGTGTAGCTCATCAGTGCTATCTATGACCTCATGCATACCTTCCAAGTAGTTAATATCCAAAGTTTCCATTTCTTCTCCATCTACTACATAGATAATTTTTCCCTTTTCTTTTTCCATCCATGCGCACTCAAGCTATACTTCTTCTTATTCCTCTTCATTGAGGTGCATCTCTAAGTAAAGCTCACCTAGTAACTCCAATAGCATATCTTCTTCCATAGCACTATCTCCCATTAAAAGGCACTTTATCACTTGCAATGCCTTATCTACTGATGGATTAGTACTCCTATACTCGAACAATTGAATGAGATCAACCACCAACTCATGCCAATTACCTATTTGATGACGCATCTCTGAATGAATATACTAATCATGCAAACAACCTTGTAAGGTGGAATACAACTTATGCACCCATAATGAAGGTGGTAACACTTTTTTGCTTCCCATATAGGCCTTCTCACATGCTTGGATATGAAATTAGGTGGTCTCTTTACCATGGTAGTCTTGTATGTCAGTGTGCATGTTGCTCCTGGAGAACCTTACCGAAAATGAAATTCTTACCTCGCACCACTCTAGGAGGTTATCCTGATGTGTACTCCACCAACATGCTGTAATTCTGAGTAGGTTGTAGCTGAGAATTCCTCTTCTTTCATCCTCACTCTTCCATTGAGATTCCATTTCCCGCAAGAAAATTTCAGGGTACGCTCCTCCAGAGTAATTTGGTGACTTGTTTCCTCCTAGTAACTTGAATAAGCATGCCTTTTTCACCCTTGTTACAAATCCTCTCAAATTTTTCCCAATCAAATCATAGGTCTCATGCACCCAATTGTCACATGCCACACTAGTGGTATCACTCAAGGACTAAGCATCTTCAAATTGGATAACTCCCTTTTTGGGGTGAATTATCTTTGGATCTCTGATGGAACACACATAGATTCTATCAATGAATTCTTCTCCCAAAGGATCAGTATAGGGATCTAACTTTCTATTTGTTAAAGGAATGATCATACTTTCTTCCTTTTTCTCAAATCTGATATACCCTTTGTTAAACCACAGGTCTACATTGTTCTTGTAACACCATGGATGCCCAAGAAATGCTGGAAAGTTGACTGCCTCAGGGAGCACCAAGACTTAGAAGTCTCCAGTTAACTTGGCCCCTTAAATGGTGATAAGTGCATCCTTTAGAACTCCAATGGGCATTGCCTTAGTATTTTTCTCCATATACAACACATTCGAAGATGGCTGTAACACAGGCCTTCCCATCTAATTCCAAGCATATAAGGTAATAACATTTACCTCTGCTCTTATTTTGATGAGGATATTACTTAGAAGCCATCCATTAACAACCACATTCAAAATAATCTCCTTATCATAGTCAAGGCTATGAGGAGGAAGGTTTTCATGCAAAACCTTCCTTTCGCACTGTACTCTAGTGCATGGTACCTTCTCTCATCCATTCTCCTTGCAATGTAATAATATTATCTTGCCTTAGCATCCTACATACTTCCTTGACCTCAACAAAGTCATTCTTTGGAACCTCGACATTATTCCTTTGCTCTAACTACCTCAATTTCTCCTTTAGACATTGGATCTCCCCTTGTAAACTCCAAATCACATCCATAGTCTCTTGATACACCTATTTCTGATGAGCATGATACATATACTTTCCATGTACCACTTCTTCTCTTGAAACTAGTGTCCTTTGTCTTGGCATCTCCCTAGTGTGCATGGCCTCTACTCACATCGTCACCAGTATAGGTTCTATCCTAAACTCACATGCCACTCTTGGAATCCATTGTGTATCATCCTTCTTGATTCTCACTATCCTAGAGCCTTTGTCTTTCTAGTGTTTCTAGTTCATATGCTCATATAGTTCTGGACATTCTTCATACTTGTGTTTCTTTCCATACCATGAGCATTGAAACAGATCAGGAAAATCATGTTTGTAATGCTCTGTAGATCCACAATTATAACAGGTTCCTCATAGGAATTCACTTTGTCCTCTACTGTGATTAATATGACCACAAAAACCTCTTCCACGTGATTCTCCATCTACGTTCCCTTCATAACAATGATCATCATCCTTTAAACTACTTGCAATACTAGTATGAAACACACCCATATTAATAGTATCATGGATATGATCAATCAATCTATAATCCTTGGTATCGTGGGTTGTAGAGGTACATATATTTCAATAATAAGAAACATTCTTGTGGATTGTATGTTGTAGTAGAGGTCACCTACTTGCATCATGTTCCCCATGGAAAATTTCAAAGTCTACCATCATAATTCATACCAAATTCTGAGGGAAACTATCCTTTGCATGCCCTCCACTTCATAGTCTGTACACAAAATCCCACTACAAACCTCATGCACTGAGTTTATAGACCACTTCTCTAACTGCTTGGCCATTACAGCAATTTGAGACTCTAGAAAAGGACTAACACTAGTATCAACACTGCCAACAACTTCAACATGTAGGGCATCTTCCAATGTCATGCGTGGGTCTATGAAAGTATTGTGTGATATAACCCTTCTAAATGGTGTTATCAATCCTTTAACAAACCATTGAGTATGTTGATAAGGATGAATGTCATAGGATAGCTTTGACAAGAGAGTCTTGAAACAAGCATCATACTCTCACGCACTATTTACCATTCCCTACTAGATCTCCTTCAGAGTGTTGATGCTCTTTTGCTCAAACTCAGGGATATGGAACTATGCTAGGAATGTGTTATTCAATATAGTATAGTCTACCACCATTTGATGGTGGTGATACTTTCTATACCAACTATGTGCGCAGCCTTGCGAAATTATTACAAACTGAATTGCCTTCCGCTCTGGGGTAGTGATCCCTTTCATGTGTCATAGTAATTCACACTTATGCACATGGTCTATAACATCTTCAATACCCATATAGTCTAGTAAGTGCAAAGATATCTCAAAAAACACTTGGGGAGGTGGTTGGGGTCCTTTTCCTCCCGATCTAGAGATTTGGTTCCCTTTGGTGTTTCCTCCTCCACCAAATCCGCTGGATCCACTAGGTCATATTCCTCTTGAGCCACTAGATCCACCTCCTAAATTTGAAAAAGGACCTGAAGTTTTCACACCTAGTGTTCCTAACGTCCCATTGAATTGTGCGCCAATGGTTTGTGATATTGTCCCACTTTCAGTTTTGTTCCCCACGTCACTCCCAAATGCGATACCCAAACCTTACGTATTTACACCTTATCCAAAAATTCCTACAAATACATGAATGGATTGTGTAGCCATGGATGTTCCAAACAAGAACTTATATCTCCTAAGCACATATCGATTACTCTCACTGATACCAACTGGGTTAAAAATACTTCTCCCTTGATCTGTAAAACCAAGTGCCAAGGGTTAGTCACCAGATGGGTTCAGATGCGCACTGACAACTCTCCTTTCTCCATTTGATGAACTCTCATCATAAGATGAAGGGGCTTCTCTCCTTTGCTTTCGAAGATGGGGTAACACAGACTACTCATATTCCATGTCCTCTCAAGAACCTCAACTCCTTCCCATAACATTTACCTCCATATATCCATCACACTTGCAACCTTGCGTTGTCTAGTCATCTCCCTTTCAGGATAGTTTTTATACTTGAGTCATCTCTCCTACCTTTCCTTTTCAGTCGCAATGTCCACCATCTTCCTCCACCCTAGCTTCCTCTCCCAATGCTCAAAGAGGCTTAGCCGACCATGAGAAATGCTTCTAAACTCAAAGTAATGAACAAGAGCTTCATATACAAAGGAATAGCATGCAAAAATATCCTCTAGGCTCCCTCATAAATTCAAAATCACCAACTTCCAGGAAAGAATACATAGAAATTACGTATTAAAGACTATAACTGGTCACCACTCTCTTCCACCAGTGATCAACAACACACACCCCAGTCAGATTTGTATCATGTAGCCTCTATTAGTAATCTTAGGTCCACACACATGATCTGTAGTACCAACTCAATTTGGATGCATATGCTAAAATACATTCATATAGTTTTATTGGGAAGCACCAAAAGAATTTCTCATACAGCTCATGGTATAAGTTCTCTTCTACCCATCTACACACATCAAACTCAGGTTAAGTGTTGAATCTTTGAGCAAACTCACCCTCCGTGCTCTTGAACCATGTTTCAACATTTTCCAAGGTCAAACACTCTATCAACACATGTCACGTGGACAAAGATGCATGCCATTTCTCACGACAATTTCGAAAAGAGGTCCCAAAAATGAAACCAAGATGTAGTCATATTTTATACCCTTTGACAATTTGTCTAATCCCATGCATGCTGGCCTATTACCCAACAGGCACCGAGTGCTCACCCAAGGCACGCCTAGGAAATGAGTCTCTCCTTTATTGGAGTCTTGTGAGAATGCACCATCTTATAATAGATATTCAAATGGAAATGAGTAGAAAAATAACCATGTAACATTCTAAGAGCCTAGCAGTAGTTGTCATCTCATTGCATCCAAAAAAGGAACAAGCAACATATGGAAATGGTTCATAGAGAAAGGAAAATGCATAATTATTATACTCCTAAACACATATATCAGTTATAACAGATCCTTATAGTCATGTTAACAGATCCATTAATCCACATTACATCCCTTGAGGTCATAATAGATCCTCATATAACTTATGTAGATCAAATTCATGCATCAGGACTACATTATGTTTATGACATTACAAAGAAGAATGCAGACACATCCCTTTAAATGTGTCATGATTCATATATCCTCATACTCCCTAACCCTTAGAACCCTCCATATATTTTTGTAGAGCTTTGCCTCTCCTTTCTCTCCTCCATACTCTCTTTCACACTCCATATTGTTCTTCTATCAGGTGCTTGTATTTATAACCTTAACACCCACTACCATGGCTTTCAAAAGTTACATATCGGTTTCCAAGTGTTGAAGTGGTCCTCCATGGGAGCATTCCTTCTTAGATCTGATTTCTCCACTCTTTACAATGATGTCTTTTGGAACCTTCCATCGCATGCCTAGAATATTCCCATTTTGATCCCACAGTCACTAGGCTGGCACCTTATACACAAGGGTTACAATTTTCTCATGTTATGTCTAGGACGCTGAATGTGGATAAGTCCAAAACATTTCCTACCTTGTATGTGCATGTTGTGTGTTATGAAAAACACTACTAGAGCCCTTCTTTGTGATCCTTCAACTCGCATGCCCTTTTTCAACTAGGTCTGGCATGCCCAGATGCCTTTTCATCCTTAGCCATTATTCCGGGGCCCAATAGTTGGTCAAAGAGCATAAGGATGAGTTGATGAAAACTAAGGTTAAAAATGTGTTCTTCTCATGGTATTATGTCATAAATTACTTTGCTCCACTGGAAGAAGATTCTAGTGATGAGTTCCTTGACATGCAACAAAACAATCTTGAAGTAATGAGCAATGTAGATAAAGAAGAGGGGGTAAGGTTAAAATATTTATTGATAGGTAACTTTAATGTTTTCTATCATGTTCCCAAAGATAAATATGAGTTCCCATATGATGAGCATGATGGTGAACTTGAAATTTTCTCTTTCTCATTGGAAGAATAGAGGACAAGAAAACGAAGGATTGCGACATACTTTCATGTCTTGAACCTAAACATACTAAAGAAGATGATGTTTTCATTACAGAAATGGATTTATTGGACCTTGGTGATTAATAATGGGAAGATGATGATGACGAAATTTCAGCTCCAATATTGTGCTCATTTCCTTTCCACAAGGATGGAAACATTCTTAATGCAAAATGGGGAAATGAGATATTGCTTCATCCTATGGCTTGGTTTTTTTCAAATGCAGGAATTATAAACATTCTTCAACCTTTCAATGCTCACTCTACTCAAGAGATAAGTGCTTCTCAACATAAAAAAATTGAAAACTAAGCCCACAATGGAAAAGGGAAGCATATGGTAAAATTCTTGTTTGTCTCTTTGAGCATGGGAAATATGAATTTTCGGATCCGTTTAAAAATAAAGAAAATCAAGAAGTAGAGGATGGGGAATTTTTTTTGAAGACATCTGATGAGAATCAACCCATGTAAGCAATTGTCATGAAGCAAATATATGATAAAGAAAAAAATTTTGAGTATGAAAATGAAATGTCAAGCATAATCAAGAACCATCTTCATAACAATGGTGAAAAGTAAGCAAGTGGAACGAACATGAGAACTAAAGAGAGGTTAAAAATATTGTGTCAAAGAAAAAAAAGGTCATGGGATGAATGAATTGATATCCAACTATACTAACAATCATGATATATTTCCCAATAATCTCAGGATATGTTCATACTTAAACGAACATGTCAATGGATTTGTGGAAGAAATGCATCTAACGATACCCGTTTAAAGGTAAGCCCTTAGTTAAATTGTCATAATTCAATGAAAGTGGGTTGTCCATGACGTGTACATGGGTGATTTAGGTTATTTCATGTTTCCATTGTGTTGTGTGTTCCCTTTCTTGTCTTGTGTGTTTGATCCTTGTCGCATGTGTGCGCTCGATAAATCAAGTTGTGTAGTATATCTTTTTGGTGACTCTCTGAAGCCAAATAAATAAGGAACTATTCCATGAAGTGAGTTAAGATTCTAAGATTCTCATGCTATGTCCTCACTATGCTTAATCCATAACATTTCCCCAAACATAGAGCTAGTTTTTGTCATGCAAATGTGCAACATGAAATTTCATATTTTTAAGCATAAAAACACACCCCGGTGTCAACATTTTTAAATATGATCCCTCTTGAGCCCTCTTTCAGATCAACTCAACCCCCTGTTCCAGGATTATCCTACCATAAAATTAGTGGTCTAGATGTGTTATGGAAACCTTTTCCATAAGTGATTTAGGAAAACATGCTCATTCAAGTGCTTCTGAGATGGTACTTTGTAAGGTAGACTTATCAAGAGTCTTAGGAATGGCTATTTTTAGGCTTTCTAACGTAGGTTCACACCCATTAGAGTGTATTTTCAAGCCAAAATTCATTAGGGAGTAGTATTAAGGATCTAACAACATTATTGGGAAATTGATTTTGGAAAGTTTTAGAGGTTTTGGGATAAGTTCAGTGAAAGTAACTCTTTGAAGGTGAAGGAGCTTCCACTACAAAACAACACCTGAGATTCAGAAAGTAATTTTTGGAACTTCCTAAATAATTGTATGTCAAACAAGATATAAATGTAAATGTATTTCAAACATATAAATGATGGTGGTTTCATATTTCCACAATCCATTTTTCCTGCAATGCATAACCTGCGGTCCTAAGAAAAAAATGATATTTTTGAGGGGGTTTCAAGAAGAACATTTTCTAAAACCATCTTTCTAGTAAAAATAATACAAATAATTTCCTGAAAAGACCATTGGATGCTCAAGATATGTCTCTGTGAAGCTTCTCTCTAAGTTATGCTTTGGTTCTTAATCATTTTTCTAGGAGGCCACATGCCACTCCTAGGTTAAGGCACAATTTATTTCACCAAAATTCAAGTCCCCATGGGACACAAGGGACTCATAATTTCTCCCAACTCCATTTAATCCCTCTGGATGATCATATGACCCCGATGAAGCTCAAATAATCCATTTATGCCCCTTTGCACCCTTCTTAAGCTCTCTCCATTGTTGAATCCCATAGTCCCACTTGTCATGACTAGAATGAGGTAAATTTTATCACACCTTATGTCCCATATCCTTGGGATAGTTGGGACAAAAAAATCCCCCCATGCCAAACTTTTCCTTTGGTTCCTTATGTGACCCCAGAAGGTGCTCCACAAGCCATTTTCCAGCCCCCTCTCCTCTCTGCCTCTGTAAACCGGTAAGTGACACTTGTCAATGCCAGAACTAGGAAAATTTTATTAGAACTTGTGTCCCATACCCATGGGATATATGGGAAATAAAAATTCACCCAAGCCTAGCCTTTGTTTTGGTCCCTCATGTGATGGGAGAAGGCATGTAAAAAAGGTACTTGATCTTTGGTGGATGATTATGGGAGCTTCATAAGGGGTTACAAGGAAAAAAATACTCATTAAAAGTATGATAGAATCCTATATAATTTTAAATATTCATATTTTTCACAAGACCTTGGATATTTTTAGGGATCTCATTCTTCCTAGGTATAGGTGATGATCCTGATAAAAAAGGAGCCATTTTAGGGAGTTTCATGCAGAATTAAAGGATGAGACCCATACAATTGATCTTGGAGGGCTGTTTAGATTCAAAATAATATACAATTTCATGAAAAACCTCATGGAGCTCCGATAATCTCAACTTCAAGTTCACTCTCTCAGCGGGCCAAGTTCTTATGTTTTTCCTCTTAAAGTGAATGATGCACTTTTGTCTCTCAATTGTCCCAACTTTCCAAGATAAAGGGGACATTAAAATGCACCCATGTATAAATTTTTATCTATTTCTCCATTTTATCCCAATTTTTTTACATTACGTACATATCGACATCCTTTAGCTCTCCCTCTATTTTCAGATCTTGAAGAGAAAAATTGTACCTATGAGATCAAAATGGTTTTTTATGTCCCTCTCGTCCCCTAGGATGATTGGGATAGTAAAATGCACCCATGTATATTTTTTAATCTATTTATACATTTTATCCCAAATTTATTGCATTACGTGTGTATTGACATCCTCTAGGTCTCCCTCTGTTTTTAGATCTTAAAGTGTAAGATTGTGCCTCTGAGAGAAAAGCAGATTTTTTTTCCCCTCTCATCCCCTTGGGATAGTCAGGATTATTTAATGCACCCATGAATAAATTGTTCTCTATTACTTTGTTCCTCACCATTTTTTTCTCATTGCGTACATCTTTTCTTACTTTATCATCCCCCATAGTTTTTGGATCATTTTTTTTCATTCGACAACCTTAGTGCACTTACTACAAATAACATGTGTCCATGTCAAGGCATACAAAAAGTATAAAGAGGATAAAATATCAATGCATCATCAACAAAGGAGGATTGGAAAGTTTCATAAGGTTTAGAAGGATAATTTTTAGAAAAATAAGTGATATGTCACAAAATAGTAGGTTTCGGTCCCACCTGCTAAAATAGAAAGTCTTTATTTTGTTTGTAAAAAGTTGCAGTTGGCTCCAGTTTCACCCATATTTTCCACTTTTTGACATCTACATAGGGTTATAATATTTTCTCATAACTCAAAAATTGAAATGAAACCTCCACTAGGGTCATGGAAGTAACAATGTTTCTAAACATTGATTCAGCCACCTGAGGTATCTATGCATCATGGATAAGGAGGATATTGTGGTCATGGATCAACAAAGTTCTTCATCACAGTGAGATTATTCATCGCATATTTCAAATCCCTCTTCTTCCTTCTCTCCTTCTCCCCTATTTCTTCTCTCCATCCTCTAAATATTCTTTGTTGTGTGTAATCATGATAATTTTTCTTATTCATTAAAGTGAATTTATAAAGTTGAATTGTCACAAGTTGAAAGGTCATTGGAAGATGAAAATTCATAAGTTGTTATGAGGAAATGAAGAGTTGTGTGGGGGTAGATGAAAGGTCATTTCACATTGCTATAAATTGAAATGAATTCTCCATTTCAAGGATCCTAAAATTTTTATTTTTGGTAGAAATAGTGAATTGTGATATGTTGTTGATCTTTGTATCACCAATGAACATGAAATAAAATCTACATTTATTCCATTTTTCTTCTATTATATTCCGCTACTTCTCTCTCCTATGCACTTTCCAAGCATAGTGATCCCAAAAGATCTTTGTATCTTCAATAGACTAAATCTAAGAACTTTTTGTCTGACATTTTTTCTATCTCACTAAATAGATTTAGTGTTACTTTCTTCTATAGTGTATGATGAATGACTTTGGTTACTGGGTGTGAACTCTATAATTTACCAAATCACGGAAGTAATTTTCCTTCCCTAATTTATATCCTTCCCGTTCATCATTATAATTTCCTCCCTTGTACCCCATACAAGAACTTTTCCACATGTTCAATAGAGTGTCCATGTTTTATCCCCGACCTATTTGGTCAACCCAAAACATTTAGTTTAGGATTAGATTAATTACATTCAATAATGGGAGGTGTACTATTCAATGTACATGGGTGTAACCCCATGAACATTGGTGGAGACACTTAATTTTACCGACTAACAACTTTTCTCACCTATAAGATATATCCTCTTTAAATGTTTAATTGTGTGTGTGTGTGTGCGCACATGCACGCGCACGTGCCCACACTCACACATTCAATGGATTCATATCCATAGGTAAAATGAAATTTTATGCACAAAAATCAAATGGATATATAAGAATAAGCTCCATAATTAAATCACATTTAAAGGTGTGAAAATCCATATAAAAACTGTGCATGCGCCCACACTCACACATTCAATGGATTCATATCCACAGGTAAAATGAAATTTTATGCACAAAAATCAAATCTATATATAAGAATAAGATCCATAATTAACTCAAATTTAAAGTTGTGAAAATCCATATAAAAACCAAATATAAAAATAATAGGAGAGAATGGAATAATAAATATTCCTCCACCATCCATATGAGCTCCACCTAGTAACCTAAAAAAATTGGATAATGGAAAGGAAGGAGAGAGGAGCAGAATAAGAAAAAAATGAAAGTAAAGGGGAAATATTTTGTTTTAAGGAACTCTTGGGTTTCCTAATCCAACTCTAAGATCTAGGGTGGAGATCCTTTTAATCCAAAGGTGTTCCCTAAACTTGGAATGTGCACTTGAAAGTGGGTCCCATAATTTTCATTCCCATTTGTAAGTGGAATTTTGAATTTGGTTTGGGTAAATATCTATATAAGTTTGATTTTAAAAATAAATTTATTTTCATTATTTTGCAAGTGTCATGGAGAGCCATTTTAATGGACCTTAGGGATACATTATAGAATCATTTAATTGATTTATGGGACCTATGTATTTAGTATCCTCCCCATTTAAATAAATTAAATTTTGCAATTGATAATTAAATGTAATTAGTTTTACTAATTTAATAATACCTCAAAAAATGAAAATTTCTCCCTTAGACCTAGGGATTACATTGGTATAGAAAGTAAAATATAAAGGCTTTATTAAATGACACCATTGGATATGTTATTAAATATGATAATGTTGTTTAATGTAATAACACATTAAAAGTAAATAATTAAAATCATTATAATGAATCGTTCTGAATTATAACATTATAAAAATGTTATTATCATTACAATTTTTTTATCACCTTGTATAACATGTTTTTATTAGGAAATATATGGTATATATTGGATTGTATTTTACCTTACCTACATCAAGTCTAATGTTCTTGATTTATGACCTTCTCCCCAATAATTCCCTCCCTCTATGTCTCTTGCATTTCAATGATGGGTTACTTGTTCTTGCATTCACCTCATTTAATTAAAAGGGTAGTTAATTTGTTCCATCCAAAATATGTAATATATTTTAAACTAAATGACTTTCCTTAAAGCATATGCTTTCTATTTATTTTTTATATTATAACATCTATGCTAGTGTTGCCAAAAACTGTAACCCCATGGAATTTTGAAATACTCATCTAAGTTGTGATTTACAAAAAAAATTCTCAGGAAAATTTGTTGGACATTAAGTCAATTTTCTGTGGAGTGTGAAAATGTAGTGTTTTTTGGGTTCTCCTAATCAAATGAATAAAGAAATGGGCCCTCAAGACTTAGGAGGATTTTGGCATAATTAGTTCTTCATGGAGTTTATTAGACCTTCACAGTATTGATGAAGTTAATCCTTCATGGAATTAAATTAGTAATTCTCGAATTGAAGCCAAGTCAGATAACCATGTGGCTACACACTAGCATTAATATGGAAAAAATGGCTAAGGAAAGGATCCAAGGAGTGGAGGATGTAGAGGAGATAGTGCTTCATGATATGAAAACACAATACCACATATAATCAAAATACATAATTCCACAGAGTTTTTCAAATCCGTGGACCTGGGAATGAAGTTTGTTAAACAAACTTTGTAATGCATGGGGAAGTTTGAAGACTGGTGTGGTAAAAGTAAAAACAAAGTTGGAATGAATAAGGTCAAAAGTTACAAAACACTACCCTAGTGTTCTACATGTTTCATGAATCATAGTTTTCCTTATGTTGTCAATGTCATGGAGCAAGGGAACATAGTTATGGATAAGGCACAATGCGGAAAGAAAGAAATGGCTATGTAACATAGAATATTCATCTAATAGTGGAGTGTAGAAATACTCCAGCACCACCAAACAAAGGAGGTTCTACTTATTAATCACGAAACATACCGAGTCATGGATAGAAGTAAATCCATGGGAAACCATCAAAATGTTAGACTTCCATGGAAGGTATCGAATATATACCTGTTTTTGAACTATACTACTAACCACTTCAACCAAGAAATTTTTATGATGACATCATCTTGCATAGTTTGATGGTGTGAGATTGAATCAAGGTACCCTATTGTGGTAGTTAGATCTCTTCAAAGGGCACCAATTTATATACTACAAGTTAATACCATAAGAAATCATGGTGCCCATTCTTGTCTAACATGATTTTAAGAGATCAATACCCCAACATGGTGGTCCATTATTCTTTCTTCTAGTTCTCTGTCACTTTCTCCCTTCCATGAGTTGTATAAATGTAAGTGCTCACACGCATTGTAAGGGTTATTCTCCCATTATTTCCTTAGCAATTTCTTGGGATTTTCTCTATAGAACTCTAAATTGTATGCTTTATATCTCTATAACTCATGAGTGGATATTTTATTACCTTAAGTCTACGTGTAATATCTAAAGATCAATTAATGCAAGTGCAATTTCTTTCTTTCCTTCAAATTCTATGTTTGGAATGAATACCTTTTCCCTCTTACATATTTATAATTCTTTGAGTTTCCCACATTAGAAATGTGTGCATATTCATGATCTCCATTATTGTGTACTTTCATCTATGTCACTTGGAATAGGAGGATTTCTACCTTATTTTTTAGTTCTATAACAACCCCTTTTAGCTTAGGATTTATTTTTACATCTCTTTCTTCCTCTCTCCTTAGTTCCTTGGATGTGTTATCATAGGTTAGCCATAGGATAAATTTTAGCATTAAAATTGGTTGTGTTCTATAGGTTTTCCTAATCCACATAACATAAAAAAAAACCCTTCTCTAGAGGTATATGTGAAGCCTCAAGTACCACATTTGGATATAGTCCCATATTGAGAAAAAGGATTTATCTTCCATGAAAAAGTATATGGTGCACTTTTGACCTCCAACAACTAGTACTTAATATATTACATAATTAAGGTATTTTTAACATTTCCACGAATAGTATGTAAAATGCGATGTAACATCCTTCACATCTCATAAGATTCATCGTCCTAATGAAAATCAATATATCAACAACATCATAAAATTAAAATAGTAATACCACTAAACTACAAAATATATATTTAGAATGTTATCATTCTAAACAATTGTCTACAATTTCATCAAATTTAAAAATACCATTTTTTGTTTAATTTTGAATATAACAAAAGTGTATTTTCTAATGAGAAACATCAAAAGGTAATTGAAACATTATGTTGCCTTTATTTCCAAAAATACCATCAAAATAGTCAATAATTTTTTAGTTAAATAATTGAAAGATGTCAAGATGCATAGTTCCCTTGTGAATAATTGTTGTATAATCATGATAAAATAAAAAAATTCAACAGTATCAAAACATCTTATACCTTCTATACAACTGATTTATTAAAAAAATATAGATTTAATATAAACTTATAAAAATTATGGCATTCATTTAATTGACTGTGGGAAAGTTGAAAACATATCATCAATATTTTTTCCAAGTGGCACTCTCTTCAAATTATTGGTCCCACTGGACCTTACACTAAGCCATCTCAAGGTTAAGTAAGTGAATCTTGTACATATCCAATACTCTAATTAGGCCCATGGTCAACACTCTAGGATCCTAAAATTACAAGGATTTCTAATCAAGCACATGAGATAAGTCTCTTATGTACTTTTTGAGAAAATATATATGGAATACATTATCAAAATAAGAAAACGATAAAGGAAATTTTAGTTTCTAATACAATGGGTTGATGATTACTTCCATAACATTAAAGGGTCCTAAAAATATAGGAGTTAACTTTGAAAATTTCCCAAATTTAATTGATCTCTTCTTAGGCTTGAAATAAGGAAAAAACATTGTCTCCCACATAAATTTATTTCTGTTATCTTCTTATCAACATATATTTTATACACGTCACCATAATATCTAAACATTTTTATGATAATTTTGAATTAATCCTTCACTTGAATAGGCATATCAGGCCCAACCAATTCTCTATCATACACACTATCCTAATTAATAGGTGTTCTACATTTCATGTCTTATAGATACTCAAATGGTGTCATATTGAAAATAAAGTGATACACATTATTATACAAAAACATCACCAATGGAAGGTACTCCTCCCATTTGTATTTATTATCCATGCAATACATTCTCAACCTGTCCTCAAGGACGTGATTGAATCTCTTAGTTTGTCCATAGATTTCCAGGTGCTAAGAAGAAAATAATTTTAAATTAATTTCCAAGGACACATATAATGTCTACCAAAATCTAGTTTTCATGCATGGATATATATCTGATATTATCCACTCTAATATACCATTAAATCTAAATATTTCATGCACAAATATCATTACAAGTATTGATGAACCATCTTTAAGATTCCGAGGTATAAAGTGGGCCACCTTAGTCAACCTATCCACCACAACTAAAATAATATCATTATTTTTCCTAGATAGGGTTAATCCCTATATAAAATCCATATTGATTACCTTCCACTTCCACCGTGGTACTATCATCAAAATCACCCTCCGAGCTACTTCAATGGTTTTGGTGTTGTCATCGGGGAAAATTAGAAATTTTATTAGGTCATGGGATAATTCTGGTCTTTCAGTCATTCCCCCATCTTGTCGGGCCTTTAAAGCTAAGGAGTTAATCAAAACAAATTAAAATATGGAAAAATCTTGGAAATATTGGGCAAAATAGTTCAAACAAGCCAAGATAAGGTTTTGGAGGAACAAGAGGAAATGTTACTAAGTTCCCCGTTCAACCAGTTAGTTCGTAAAGGTATAAGGAGTTGGTGATATCACACATTTATAACACCTTAGATATTTTAGATAGCCATAATAACAACAGAAGGAAGTTGAGAAAAACATGGGGTATATTCAGAATAGTTCCTCACTTCCCTTTATATTCTCTGTATATCCACAAGCACCGCAAAAGGGAGACACAGAAATATTTAAGCGGTTGAGGAGGGGGTGAATGCAACCTTTGGAATAGTTCAAATGTGTCCTGATCGGCTGATAAATCTCTACATGGTAGACAAGAAATGCAAGTCAGATATGAACACATGGAATAGTTAATGAGTTCCAATCGTCTAGAAAATCCATCAAAAAAGGATGGATAAGGCAGGGAAAATAAGGCATGCAAGACAGGAACGGTTCAATATTTCCCTTGGTTCCTTGGATAACCGATAAATGAGGGAAAAGCGATGGTTAAAACGAGCATTGAAAACAAAATTAGAATTATGACCACGTATCCGAAGTTCCTTGGATATCCAATTTTTCTAAACTAAACATTGAAGTGGATAAATCGGTCGTTAGAAGAACATGAGGAGCATTCCTTTGCTCTATAACTTCCATGGAAATCTGACAAGCCCGACATAGGCATAACAACTCTAGAAACATCCAAAATGCCATATTAAGCATATTTCTCCACCTAAAATTTAAATTTGGATCATGGAAAAGTAAATTTGGGATAATAATACACCGAGACTCTATTTTTATCCTTCATGGAATGATACTAGTAGGTTTCAAGCTAGTTAGAGCTTTTAGACCATGCAAAAGAGTCTAAAAATGGTAGGGAAATGAAACATCCACCAATTTATATAATTAAAAGTTCATACTTAACCCTGGTCGTGATTTGGTTAAAATTGGAGCATGAAAAGGCTATTTTGGAATAGAGTAGACCATATCCACACATATATTATATTGTTCATTTATTTTTAGCTTTAAAATTACATGTCTGTGCCTATTTTCTACCTTATTCTCTTCCACATCCTCTATATAATTCCATGAATGCATATCTATCTCTAAAATTTGTATTCATCAATCTGGATCAATTATGAGTTCTAAGTGGAAGACAAGGGGTTAAGAGTGATCTATTGCACTTGTTTCACCTCTTTAATCAATAAAATAACTATTTTTACCTTCCTACAACCTATGTATTATATAATATTGCATCTCATGATTCTATCGTATCAATTATTTGTAATTTATTTTCCATGCCTTTATGTAGTTAGTTGTTAATTTGTAAGTCATATATTGTGTTTAATTAGTTTTTGTGCAAGATTCAATTATGGAGCTCACCAAATTAACTTACAAATCCATTTTCTTTCCCTTCTCTATGTTGTCATATCTTTAAACCATTCTCTAAAATAATTTTGCATTGAAATATCTGTTTGTAGGGTTTTTATGGTATGTGTGGTTCTCGTGATCCATTTGTGTTGTTCAAACAAGTATTATATCTTCAAAATTTCAAGTGTAACTCCATCCTTTTAATTTTTCCCTTACTTCCTTCTTCCTTTTCATCATTCATGCAGTAGAGTAGAGTAGTCTTAGGAGTGGAAAATAGCCTTAGGTGTTACACTAGGGGATCTACATATTTGGAGACTTACTCCACCATACAGGTCACCCACAACCTAGGAGTGTTTCTAGTTTGTTAGTTAAAGGGGGAATTATCACACCACCCTTTAAGGGGAACATTCCTCTGTAGAAATAATTTTTGGTATGCCTGATGGGACTGATGAAATAATTTTATAAAGATTTGATGTGGTTCTTGGAAAGTATCAGTGTTTTATACACATTCATCCAACATCTGGGAGCTACATAAGTTCAAAACACATCCCGGTAGTATATCAGTGCATATTTCATACCAAAATTTACAAGTAGATCATCTTCAAAAAGCATTCCATTTTATTTCATTAAGTTACCTTTGAATTCAATAAAGAGGAATATGTTTTTGGATTCCAAACCATATACTAAATCTCCCTTCATCCCATAAACACATAGTTCACTTCCCAACTTTCCCACATCCAATCTAAATCTCAATATGGTCATCCTAATAATTTTTGTTTTTTTCCATTCAATGATGGTAGCCCGCTACAAATTTCTCATCATGATGATATCCTAATATCTAGTCTCAAGATCATCCTATGTTCTATAATAGAAAATCAAGTTACACCCATGAAACACATTAAATATGTGGCCAATATATCCTCTAGTTTTCATGTTACTCAAGAGAATTTTGCAGTCATGTTACTAACACTATATTTCAAAGGAAAAGAATTATAGTGGTACATGGTATTGGCACTAAATTCCATCAGTACATGGGATCAACTAGGAAAATTATTTAGTGGGAATTTTAAAGACAATTTAAATAATATTTCACTACTAGGAAAATTTACTACCATCAAGAGAGAACCATAGGAATGCATGTCTAACTTCAACTATATATTTTAAAGGACTTGGGAAAAACTTCCATAATTGATAAGACCTTATCCTTCGTATGATTTTTTGTATTATCTAAGGGCTTTGAATTATGATATATCAGTGATGATATATTCAATGGGTAGAAGGAAACTTCCTAATTCTTATAAAATAGAAATTGGAGCTGAGAACAATATTATACAAGAAAAATATATTTCTCCAAGGTCCCTTATCCTTATATTCCCAACATTACAACATTCTATGCCATTTTAAATACCCGTAATAACAACCATTCAATTACCAATTCCTATTACTCATCATGTAAGCCAAACCAATGCAATCCCGATCTAATCAAATGATTTACAAGATTTGAGGAGTATGATAAAATATATTGGGAACAGGATGCAATATTTTGGGAATGAGATAGTTTCCCTTAAAAGACAACAAAATTAGATATATATACCCTACTATTTACCCAATCAGTATCATAATATGCCCCCTTTCTAACCAAATTTTAAAGGTGAAAATCACTTCACAAATGTTACACCTTTCTAACCATTTAATCCCAACACTTTAATTTCATCCAGCGAAATTATACCTATCTAAAAAACCTAATACAAGTCTACGAGTGGTATTACCCTTGTAATCTAGCCCATAAACAAAAATATTGCCCCAATATTCAAGCATTGATGGTGCAAGATAATTCTATGTCTCAAAATCCATTAGTTGAGACTCCAAAAAGGATGGAGGTTTCTCAAGAATTTGTGTAAAATGATGCTACACTTCAAAATTAGTAGCATGATGATTTGTGTGGAGTATAGATCATTCCTCTCCATATGTGGCAACAAACACAATATCTAAGAAGAGAGAAATATAAGTGGAACTAATAATTAGTAAGACTCATTATCAGCCCTTCCCAACATTAAACGATGTTTTTTTAGTTCCTAATAAATAGGGTACTTGAAAAAATTGGCCTACAAGATTCCAAAGTCAGTAAGAGATTCCAATTTCTATGCCACCCATGCAAGAAGGTAAAACTATTAATAAATTACAATAGAATGTTAGTACTTCATCTTTCAACTTTCTAGATTATATGAAGCAAGCTAAGGTCAATATGATAATTTGGGATTATTTGTCCCTTCCTCGAAAAAATGATCTTTTGCAAGAAGCCTTGTATAATCTCATTATCTCTAGCTAACCATCCAAACAACCATCTAAATTTGTTCTTGCTAACTCATCTAATCCAAAGGAATCTTAAGATAAAAAAGAGTGAAAAATAACATCCTTTCTATGTTTCCTTTATTGTAGGTCAAAGTATACTCCATAATTGCATGATTGACTAAGGATATTCTAGTTCATTTATGCCTAAGCAAATTGTTGATAAATTTGGTCTAAAATATGAGCCTCTTTCCAAAGGATTAGTTGAACTAGATGGAACACCTTTAGAGAGCCTTGGAGTCATTAGAGAACCGATCCTAACCTTGTGATGTAGGAGCATCATCAAGAAGCATTCAAATACCAATTTTCTTATCTATGAGGTCATGGGAGTGTTCTAGGCTATGTGAATTCATGGGAAGGAGATAATTAAGAGAGAGATAATTTGAGTTGCAAATGGTATTTTTCCCTCCAAAATATATAATTCCACTATAAGGGAATAACAAAGAATGTTAAGTATTTGATTAGGTGTTTTTCAGTGTCTTGTTAGGAGTATGGGGCTTGTCAAGGGTTTTGAAAAAGTATTTTTGAGTAATTAGGTATGTCAAAGATTCAAGTAGGTGTCTAGGAATATCATTGAAGTGATGAATATAGTATGAGAAAGGAAATTATACATCTAGAAGATAAAGGGAAGTTCAAAGTTCTCAAGATGCATGTTACATTTCTGGGTAGCAGGTACATGTAAGGAAATGTAAGTATAGGGAGTGACTTAGTGAGTTTTGAAGTTCATTCCTCATGTAGGAGGATATAGTAGAGAAAAGAGAAGAGCTCATTTTTTTGTATGAATAAGTATATTAACAAATATGCATGCACACACACACAAAAACTTGGTTTGTAGGTTTATCTTTCTTTTAGGAAGGTATTTTTTGAGTTTGAATTATTGAATGTTAATTTCTCCTTCTAAAATCACGAAAGTATAGCTATAGATATCCTAAGACTATTTATTGCAAGCTTGAATTTGTGGATGCTTTGTTTTAGAATGTTATAAAGGCGTAAACTATGTGTGAAAGGTAATATTGTGTTAGTTTTGATATTTATTACACTTTAGTCTCTCTGATATCTTCATGAAGATTTTTAAATGATGTACATGTGGTTGGAATGTAGATGTTTGTGGTGACTTTTTTGCATGTCCAAATACCTTGGGAGAACTCCAAACTGTGTGTGCCAATTGTGAAGTGCTATGTTAAACTATGCATAGGATTCCAAGCTATGTTAACGAATTCTTGGTGGACTCCATAGGTATAAGTTAAATAAAATTTTATGCACAAAGGATGTTGATACATTTGAAGAGGTTGTATTTACATTTTTAGAAGAATGCATGTTAGATTTATGTGAAACTGTGTGCATCTTAAAAAGTGAAGTAGAGAGACCAAAAAAGCAAGGGTTTATACATGATTCCAAGAACTATTGGTAAGATAATCTCATGTAGGGATTTATAAAAATCATTTAGCTGAATTTTGGAGCTTTAAATCGATTCCTAGGGAAAGTTATGGTGAAAACTAGGCCCTTAGGTGTCACAAAGATGCACTGTAGGGTTTAGCTAGGGATTTTAGGTTGAAACATCAAATCAAGTTATTCTTACATAAAATTTGGAAGTAGTGAGAAGGGGTTGGTGCTAAAATTTATTAAAGAATAAAATTTTATTTCCATTGGGTCGTTTTTTATATCTTCTTGACCGTCCATCTGAGGACATTGTGCACAGTTAAAGGGACTAATTTTAGAGGGATGTTTTGCAAATAAAGATGTCTTTTCCTTTAGAGATAAATCTCGATATTTTACACAGTTCTAGAAAGTATTGATGGGCTCTTGAAAAGTCCCTTATTTTTTTATTGAAACATACTAAAAATGGATATTTACATGATAATAGGTTTGGGCAGACCTAGTTGAGGGTTTAAGAGCTAAAATGAAAAAAATAAGATAGGAGGAGTTGTGTAAGGATTTAGTTCTTGAGAAATTACATGCATATAAGGGGTGATGAAAGATAACTAAGGAAGGTGATATTTCATTGTGGGAAACTTTATAAGCTCATAACCCTAGTGTCAGTAAACTATATGTTGTGAAGAGATTGGAAGGGAAAGTGAAGGAAAGTTAGTATAAGGTTGAGTTTAGAGTATCCTTTGGTGTATTTAATTGATGATTCTAATAGTTTTTTGAGTGCAAGATAGAGTACTAGGAAGTGGAGAGGTCTTAAGATGATTAAAGACCAAGGGTTTTCAGTGGAGCTGAGAGCTAGTGAAGGGAAAATTTGAAAACCACTCAAGGAAAGTAAATGCATGTTAGTTTACATGACTTGGGGTGAGTTTTAGGAATGAATTTTGGGTTGATTAAGTAAAGATAGAGAGATAGATAGAGAAAGGTGATGATAAGAGCTTCCTAAGTGTTAAATTTTAAATTTTTACAAGTTTATAGCCATTTTAGGCTTATTGTTGATCCTCATAATGCAAATACAATGGCGTTAGTTGCTTGTAAACATCTTGACAACTGAACATATGATTGTTTTTAAATTTCTCTGCATCACCTTGCATGCATTCCACAATTTATTCATCCCTAAAGATGTATTCATCATTGATCTTCCTCCCTATTTTTACTTATGTATTTCTAGAGGTTTTACTTCTCCAATTGAATGCTAATTATCATTAGAATAGTCTCAAATGTTGCTTAAAAAAAGGTATGTCACCAAAGTTACAATACAATTTGAACCCATCTAGGTAATTATTGACCATTATATTACTAGTGTAATCAATTATAATTGAATGATCATAGATGAAGAAGACCAACTATTTGACCAAGAACCAAACATACTTCTTGAGGGGATTCCAGACTTATTACTTGAATAATTGGATATTTAAATTCATGTTGTTGATCCATATAATCATATTGAAGAGGTAGGTCTTATAACATATTGTTTGCATGAAGAATTCATTTTATTCATAACCTTGTCAAATTATATAAACATGATGAAGCATTATGATAATTATACTTTGATGGATCAAGAAGAAAAAATGGATTAGGTGGGGGAATCATGTTGATTTATCCAAAAAAAGAGAATTATTTTGTAATATTTTAGGTTCTAATTCAATTACACTAATAATATAGATGTGTATGAAGCTCTTGTGCATGGTATACAACGGGAAAGGAAAAGAGGAATAACATAATTGCAAGTGTTTGGAAATAGTGATTTAGTTGTCAAATAAATTAGAGGAAAAGATACAACCAAGAATAATGTTTTCATATATTATTAAAAAAGAGTATGGGATTCGCTAGAGGAATTTGAGGCTTTCAATACCCATTCTATTCCTAGAGAAAGGAATAAACATGCAGATATGATGGATGGAATTGGTTCTGAAGTTGAAATTCCATATCATATCAAGAAGGACAATAATTTTTAGCATATCAAGATAGTTATAAGGCCTTCTATCCCTAATAACAATGTTAAATAACAAGTATTTGTATCAAATCAATAGGTAGTTAATGTTTTGTAAGAGGAATCTAAGTTATCAGCTACAAATAAGGAAAAACTATAGTAGTAGTATAAAAAATATATTATCCAGTTGAAAAATAAAAAATACCTCAGGGATTAGTCACTCTTGATTCCATATTTAATACAAATGATTAATTCAGAGGTGAGAAATCACACATGTTGATCAACCAAAAAGAATATTTAATTCCAAATATTATAAGACCCAAATTATCTAACCAAAAGACCGGTAAAAATTAAAATATATTTTTTGAAATGTTCATTAAAAACCAAACCCGATTAAACCAAATATATTTCAATCAACAACTCCATTAAGGATGTATTGAAATTATTATGGAATTACATACTCCATAATATCATTAAATGTGTTTTTGGGGTTAGCTAGGTTGATTTCAAACTCTACCACCAAGAAGGTATGCCAATCACCATTGATTTTTAATTCTTAAATTATGATCACTATAAAATATCCCTTGTTCACTTTATATCATGAGGGTTGCAAAACTTTATCTAGGCACAATAAGATCAGTATTTAGTTTTACCAAGTCAAATATTTATATAGATTATTAAATCTACCTCGCCCTATTATCCAAGAAGTAAGAGATATAGACAATGTTATTTATTATGCTTAATAAAGCCAATTATGAAAAAACCCAATAACACTCAAGTAAATTAAAAATGCTACAAATATCACCAACCTAATAAAAATATAAACTTAGGGTACCTAACAATTACTTGGGTATTATTCCATATTATTATTACGTCCAAAGGTCTATTTAGATTATAAATGAAAACAATTTCTCAAAGAGAAGTCTAAAATAATCAAAGATGGCCACCCACTAAAATACACTATTTCCTAACACCAAAATACAAGTTTTAATCTATTTTAATAAAATTACTCATCCATATCCAAAATGGAGAAGGGGAGGAATAAATCCTCACTTTCCAAAATAAAAATGAAAAGGAAAGTATACTTGGCAAGTGGCTCATTCCAGGTTTATTGAGAACCCTAAGATCAATGGAATCCCTCCCATTGATCTTAGGTATTGAATTATAACCCTAATAACCTTTTGGGCATTGTTATATTTTTCCTTTTTCTTTTCATTCTCTCATTTTCTTCTTGTTTTCTTTTGTGCATGTATAGAGATTTCATGGATGCATGGGGAACTATTTACTTGTTTTTATTCTTCCATTTATTTTCATCATGGTTTTGCAAGTTTTATTTCTTTGTAGGGGCTTTCATGAAGGAATATACAAAGATATCTATAATTTATTCCTTTATTTTCTTCCATATTTTAATATTCACCTTCATTTCATTCCTAATTTAGTTTTTAAACCCTCATTAAACTTTGGGGAGGAAGACATATGAAATATTGGGTGTATTTATATCTGTATGTATTTATGTATGTATGTATATGTGTGTATGTGTGTGTGTGTGTGTGTGTGTGTGTGTGTGTGTGTGTGTGTGTGTGTGTGTGGTGTGTGTGTGTGTGTGTGTGTGTGTGTGTGTGTGTGTGTGTGTGTGTGTGTGTGTGTGTGTGTGTGTGAAGGAAACTACTTGAAATTTTATATACTCACGTGTATGCTTGGACATGATAAGTTGTAGGGTTAGGAGAAATCATAGGCACAAGGAGGAGGGAGGTTTCCACTGGTCATGGGGATAGTTGGAAGGGTGAGGGCCAAGGGGTATGTGTCTGCATCAAGTGGGGGGTCTGTTTATGAAAAAGGGGCCGATACCTTTTGCTTAATGGGGGAAGGGGTCGATTCACCCAACCACTGCCCCTCGTCTCTATATTAATTTTTTTTCCAAAAATTATTTTCTTAAAGAGAATTACTTGTATAAGAAGCTTTAAACTATATAAGTATATCTACATACTTCTGTATCATATGAAAATAATTACGTATCCATTTATTTATTTTATATTTTTTATGTTTTAAACAAATCTAATCACATTTATATGAGACATAAAAATTTATTCAACTGCAATTTTTTTTTATAGAACTCATTATAAACATATTTACTAATAACTCCTTTATATATGGATATATCTATAGAGATATACCCTTGGGTGAAATTAAAATTCTCAAAATAGGGTAAAGTTCAAAATTATTATTTTTCAATAATAATAAAAGAGTGAGATATGGATTTTATTTGAAAATCATGAGGTAAGCAAATGAACAAACTAGAAAAGACATGATTCACTCCAATTGAAGATAAAAATTTATGAGATTAAATCCAGTGAAACCATTATTACAATAACCATTAACAATACTCTTCTTTAATGAATGTTTATATTCTCCAGAACTATGTATGGGTGTTTTTATAAAACACCACAAGTTCAACCATAATATTTTGCACACCATTTTTAATTATAAAACATAGTTTATCAATCTTCGATTACTTTAAATAAGCCCCAAAAAAAATTGAGTTTTCTTTTACTTAGAAAGTTCAAAGGAATATTATTTCCAAACTATAATATACAAAGGAATTTCCTTTTATACAATTCATCCCATTTCTTATCTAAATTACAAGTTACATACCTTTAAGAAATAATTTCCTTTACCATTCCAACAGAAACACCATGATCAATGTTTAGTAGAGATAAAACTAAAGAAAGGAGGGTTTTTATATTGGAAATACACTAATTAATCATTTCCAAAAACCAAGTTTTGAACACATAATTTAAATATTTTTTCCCAATGATAATAAACCAAATAAACCACATATCCTCATATCCAAAGGGATAGTGGTTGTACAAGAGATAAATAATGAATCTTAACTAAACTCTTTCCTTTATTTATAACCTCCATGAGTATATATTTCCTTCTTAAACCATCATTCATATATTCCTTTTATCATAATTTTACAATATGAATTCTAAATAAGACTTACATTATTTTATAACATTAAGAGTACATGGAAAATTAAAAAGAATGTGAAGGGAAAGGATCATGTGGGATATCATGAACATCGACCATTTTGCACTCCTGTAGCATGACAAGGTCTCATGAAGGGGCTAACAATAACCATAAAACTTGCATAAAAGGATTAGAAAAGAGAAAAATATCATGTCCATCCTCATAGATCTAATAGAGGGGAGGTGTAAATAAAGAGGGTATTTTGGAACTCTAAATACATGTAATCATGACCTCTCAAGTGGAAAAGGAGAGATACATTCCCATAATGGGAAGTAACTCCCCATATAATGTGTAAGGAATCCAATGATGACCCCTATGACAACTTGAACTATGACCTCATCAAAGTGAGATGACTCACAACGTGATGTGGAAAATGAATCACACCATCATCCCCCATTCAACGTAACTTAGGATGAGGAGGAGAATTAGAAAGGAGAAATGGGTCCCAGAAACAAATCCTAATGAGGTACCCATGAACAATAAGGATCTCAAACAATAGAGGAAAACCCATTAGGAAAAACATCCAAAAAAAAAAAAAAAAATATAAAACACTTTATAATATAACAAAGATTCCACAAATGGGTCTTGAAAAATAAGGAGCTTGATAAGGTACCCACGTACAAATGATAAATATCTCTGGAAAGAAGAAGAAGAAGAAGAGAGAACAAGAAGGAGACAAGATGGATGTAAAATATTCCATGGATGGATGTAAAATCTATAACTCTAGGAGGTATCCTAGAAGAGTGTCGATGATGTGGTCCTCTACCTCTAAAATAAATAATATCCACAAAACCAAATTGTATTCTAGCCCTTAAGAAGGATATCAATGACATTCTAGAAATCCACCTACTCCGTGAAGGAAGCCGAAGGCAACAATATGCAAACTCTGAATCTGGTCCATGAAAGTGTGACATAGGTCTTGTAAATGATTTCCAAGGAACTGAAAGGTAATTCCAAGAGTGTAGAGATATCAGAGTATGAAGGAGGATAATCTAACGAAAGGATGTCCAAGTGATGTGAAGGCAGCAAAAAACAACCCCCACAATGAAAAGAGGATCCATAAACAAGGGTGGATCAAAGATGACTTCCTGAAAAATGGAAGTGATAAGAGTATTGTTATGAAAAAAGTAACACCCTAGGATTTGATACTTATAGATCCCTAATTTTTTCTAACATGGGATGATCTCATAAGTGTGGGACTTGTAAAGTGAGAAAAAACCTCCAGAAAAGGTCAACTTCCTCTACCTAAATCTAATACTAATACTACTCCTACAACTGAAAGAAAATCTAAACAACTCTTAATCTACACATTCCAAGAGACTAGGGTTAGAAGGAGAGATGGTTAAAAAGATGAATGAAATGAAAATACTAAGCTAAAAGGGGGTGGTGATAGCACCATAAAATTGGGGTTGATCTCTCTCCACAAGGGGAAGGAAAGAGCCAAAACATGAGAGAGAGGGCAGACAAATGTGCCATAAATAAGAACCATGTAGACTGAACTTTCCCATGTATTGACAACCCACAAAAATGGAACCTGTAAGTAGAAAATACACACAACATGCAAAAAATAAAAAGAGAGGAAATATACATTAAAGTGAGAAAAGGGCAATCACATGTGCCATAAATCCTGATTTTATTGCTTGAAATATGAAAAGACCATTACATTCTTGGAAGAAGGTAAGAATACATTATAGAGACAAAATTAGAGGTATAATACTCTGGGAAGTTGACCACCATTTTGTCATGGTGTTATTACAAAAAATAGAGATCTCTGAAATAAGCATCAATTTACAATATATATAGAAGAATGGAGAAAGAGAAGAAGGAAATGAGAGTGAAAGAGATTGGGTTTGATCTTACCATTAATGAAAATATATGTCTTCCTTACAACACGTATTTAAAACTTCAAACATCGTCAATCATCCATTAATATCAAAATTCATCATGGGCACCCTATTAAACCCATTCTCTAATGTCTTTTTGCTTCTAAGATAAGGTAAGAGTCCCATACTTAATCGATTTGGGTGGTTGAGACATCTATAACTACACATTAATTTCTAATATTTCCCTTATTCTCCCACCAAACACCATCATTTTCTTATTCAAATGATGCCAAATTGAAGGGATTAAGGAGACCTTTCCAACGAGATCAATTTTGCATGATTTGGAGTTGTAGAGGGAAAGATATGGCCATTTTGATATTTGCATGTCAAGATGAACATGTGGAAATGTTTGATTGGCTTTGGGAATTTCCTTTGTCTTTATGTGTATTTCTTTTCCTTTTTCCCTGTGTTCACATTTCATTGGTTGCGGGGGAAGGCCTTTGACTATAGCCTTGCATACTACCCCACACACCTGAATGCTTTAAAATCCAACTCATTTCAAAGAATTTACGTTTGTGGGAGTCCATCTTCTCTCCTTACACTAGAATAGTGAAACGTGTCTAGCTTCAGTCATTTATATTGTGCCACCTATTATCCCCTAACTCTGTCATTATTTTCTCTGACTGTTATAACTCTATTTACCTCACCATGGACCCAAAATGCTATCAAGCTTGGTTGATTATGTGAACCTCACGTCCACTAGGTGCATCTTCCATGAAATTTTCCAGAATGAAGACATGTGTCTCACTCTAGCTACCTCAATATGCTCTTTCTACCGCATTTTGTGTCCTTGTTGACCTGTTTTTACCACCCAGACCCTAATCCTTATGAAAATCTATTCATTTTGGGGCTTGAGATCCATTGGATTCCATCGCCTTGAAGTGTGACAGAATGCAATCAAATGTAATCTTTGGACTATTGGTTTTGCACCTCATGACACCATTTAATTGGGTCATTTATCTATTGTGTTCCACCATTTCCATTGAATTTTCCTTTCTTGTTAATATTATGTCGCATGGCCCCTACCTGATGTTTGGAATTGAAATTAACGATTAAATAAACTCCATATGAACTTTTAAATATAACTTGCTAATGGATTAGCTAATCCTCCATGGGTTTTTAATTTCCAATGGCTAGTGATTTGAAGTGGTGGAATTTGACAGTCATTTAAACATATTTTTCCCTTAAAATGACTAAATCCACTTTTAACCTTTTTAAGACAAAATAACCCAGGTAGTATTTTGGGATAATAATCTGGTGTCCTATAGGGGTAATCTACCTACTAGATTAGATCAGTGGCCTTTTCAATCCATTGGGCATGGAGTCGAGCCCGATAAACATTAAAAATCATATGATATTTTAAAGTTATTACCCCTAAGTTGTGTGAAGCATGTAATGGACTTAGAGTATCCGGTGGAGCTTTGAATAATCTTTTAAAATTGCTATAATTATTTTATTTATACATTAAACCCACCCAAACTAATATGGGGTTCCTTGGTCGTGGTCTTACAGTTGATTACTTGGGAATTTTTGGTTAGAAATTGCAACCTTTCCCCAAACACTAATTTTTTTTATCTAGGAGCACAGGAAATTTGAACTCGAATCGATATGTTAGGGAAAAAATGTGAGCATTTAAAATTTCCTCCATAATCTAGTTTTCCAAGAAAGGAGAAATAAAAGCATTGATCCCTAATGAGAGTGGAAAATTGTTCAACTTGACAAAAAAAATTTATTTCCTTATAAGGAAGAAACACTGTAGAGTTTTGAATTGCATGGTTATTTTGAAATAAAGTGCATGCATTTGAAAAATCTCCAAAACACTTTGTTTTGACAATGAAATCCTTCTTTGAACCCAAAATAGACTATACAACAACAACAAAGGAAAAAAAATGGTACATAATACGAAAATCATACATGCTTTAAGGTATGATTAAAAAGGCTTATTCTAACAAGGAAGAGAAATTCCTGAAACAATTTTCCTATAGTCCTCCTCAAGTAGTCTCTCCTTCTATTCACATCAAGTGGTCCAAACAAGAAAGGGGAAGGGTCAAACATAATTTTCATGGGGATTCAAAATGTAATCTTGGCATGGGAGGGGGAGGTGGCATTATTAGAGATCACGAAGGTGATTGGATCCTTTCCTATGCTGGGCCTTTGACTATTCAAAGAAACATTGTGGAAGAGGCTTGAGCACTAGTTTGGGGTGTTATCCTAGCTAAGGAAAGAGGTATCAACCATATTTTAATTAAGGGGGACTCACTTCTCATTATCAATTCCATTAAAAAGGACAATTTCCACAATTGGGCTTGGGGTAACATTATTTTGATATTAAGGAGCATCTTCAAGGTTATGATTCTCTCATCATCAAACATACTCCTCACCTTGGTAACACATGTGTAGATAGATTGTTAATGAGGGGGTACATTATAATGATTTCAAATTCTGGCATAAAGGTGACGTTATCCCCACGCCAATCAATGACATTACACACCATGAAAAATCATAATAATTTCACTACCATCCACTCGAGCGAGGAAAATTGACCCATTTTTTAAAATAGAAAGCTCGTGTTTGGATTTATTTCATTTTAGAAAGGTCATTTGAACACAAAAATTTGTAAAAACTTTCCAGTTGGGATTCTGGAAAATATTCTAGAGACCATGGGAGGAGATAGAGTACGGGTAGAACTATCTAGCCATGGAAATATTGTGGATGACCCTTATATGTGGCACATACTTCAGGTTGGGGGATTCAGAAAGTATATCATAAAGTTATAAGGGAAAAATCCTTCATTAACCTGAGAGTTTGTCTTGGCATGGAAGGATGGTAAGGGTGGTGGTAAGTGGTATGGAAATTGAGACTTTGGAGGAATTCATTTCCCGGATTACTGGCATAGACATGAACGACCTCATAATTTTCAAGGACAAGAATTGATGCGAGCATGAAATTAACACCTTTTTTTTGTTTTCAAGGAAAGGGTGCATTAATTCATTAATGGAATTGCTCGGTCTTGCATCCCTGGTGTGTGGAGGAGGTTTTCCTTCACATTATGAAGTATTTAAGTTTGGAAGGTAAGTACCGTAAGATTTACACTCATGACTTATCTCTCCTAAATATGTTGAGGCATGATAAAATTTTAATTATCCATTTTTTTGTTCATGTATTTGACTACCTCTATGAAATATTTTCAATGGGGTAAGGTGGATACCCCTATTCATGAGGGGCTCATTCTCCTTCTATTTCAAAATGGTAAACCTATGCTGGATAAACCCATGCCCTAAATCAAGGTGGAGGAGGATATTACTCTAGTTGAATGTCTTACTAAGATGTGTGAGGGAAAATTAGGCCATAACAGAAGTGAGGAGGGAAATAATGTGGTGGCCTTGGAGAGTCAGGAAGCTGGGTCCTTGAAAGGTAAAGGAAAAATGATCTTCGAAGATGAAAAGCCAAGAGGACTTGAAGAAAAAAGTGCAATACTTGGGGATTATAGTACATGTCATAGAGGAGATGAATTCAGTGGTTATGAATGGTATGGTTGATAACATCGAAGCCACAAAACCAATCTGCATGGCCCAAAATAATATTAGGGGGGAAATCAATGGTCTAGATAAAAATTTTCTAGATATGAGGGTTCATTTGGAAGTGGTTGAAGAGGAGCAGAGGAAAATAAAATATTCTACAGTCACCATCTCTGATAAAGAAGAGGAGGATGAGGACAATACTGAGGAGGATGTTGTGGGAGAAGAAGAGGAGAATCCACCTTAGAAGAAGCTATAAATCAATCACAGTAAGGAGACTGAGACCATGGAGGCCGAACCCTCCAAAAATAAAAATAAAAATTTATGGAGCTGCTCCAAAACTTTTGAAGGTTTTATTAGCGAACTATCTTTGTTTTTTAAGTTAGTTATGTAGTTTTTGTTTTCTCTCACTAGTTTGGTTTCTGGAGCTTTATGTGGTCAAGTTTTTTTAACCCTTTTGGTCTTATTCCTCTTTTTGTTTATGTATGTCAGATTTCATGATGTTATCTTTCATGTACTGGCCTCTAGGAGATGATCCCTATTTCTACCCTATCTAATAAAAAATACATGCTTCAAGGGAAGACATACCAAATGTTCAAAATCACTTATTTTACAAAAAATCAAACCTACCTATTCTACTCTAACTAGAGGAAGATAAGCTAAGCAAAACCTCAGATAGGTTAGGAGAAATAACTTCCATTTCTTACAAATTTAGACCATGTAATTGATTTGGTACTAAAGATGGTCTTTAATGAGAGTGGAAAAATGGTTTTGTAACTGATTTTCCACCTCATTAATCAAAGTATCAACAAAGAAAACCTCCTTTAGTTGTTCTACATTTGGATCTAGGAGGCATTATTACTTAACTTTGGTGCACTCAATTTCATCCTCATGATTTGAAATGAGCATGAATGGTTGCAACTCTAATTTTGGCCCCAAACTAGCTAGATATCTGATTGGGCATCGAATGATCCTTTTGGTTTCCCCATATTATTTGTAATTATCTCCAAGAATGGAGCCACAAGGAGCACTCTTCTCATTTCCTTGGGTATCTGCAAACTGATTTGTGCTCTATTCTTTTTGTACTGATAAAAACACCTTTGTATCCACATGTATATTCTGATTTTCTTCTTCGAACAAGAAGTTTGAAAACTCAAACTCACCATCCATGATGACCTTTGATTTGGAAATGGTGTCATCATCTTCCTCCTTTTCCTCATCCATGAAGTTTGAAATAAAAAACTCATCTCTTTCTTCCTCATAAGGATTGTTTTGGGTAGCAGGATCTTCTTTTATATTCTCCTCCCTAGAAGGTTCATGAACAAAAACAGGTCCAACAAGAGATGAAGGAATGTGAATATCTTCTATTTCACTATCAAAATACAACAAGAAGCTTTATATGATATCTTCTTCATCTAAGACCTATAAACCTTGTCTATCCTCCTCCATTGCTGATTCCTGTGAAGATAAATTAGAAACCTCCAAGAATATGGTTGCATGATGCACATTGCATTCAAAGCATAAAGATTGTTCATCATCTCCCTCTTATGATTATTCTAAAAATTTAGCTTCCCCCTTTTGTTATTCAATTAACTCAACATCTGATGAAGGCTTAACCAACTATGGCACTTGATTGGATTCAAATATTGAAGCCCAATCCTTCAAAATTTTCAAGAGTTCTTCTCAGTTGGGGTTTTCAAGTTGTCGCCCTCCTTGACCAATTTCTATGATTTTTTTCTTCCAAAAATGGGCTTGGAAATGGAAGAGGAGTGGTGGGATGGGTTTTCAAATATTTTTTTCAATGGTTGACAATGAAGGGAGAGGTGTTATTTCTTCTTGTGGAGGAGAGGAAATGGAAGGAGAAGCCTTGAGGAAGCTAGGAAATTTGAACCTCAGGCTTGGGTTCAGGTTGATAAGGGATGGGCATTGAATATTGATACAGTAAAAGTTTAGGAACATCTTATTGATAGGGTTATTTAACCTCAGGTCCATCAACCTCTAAGGCTTGTAAAGATGAAATAAAACCAACCATTTGGGTAATGGATTCACTGCATTACCTCGAGCCTCTATGTTGGACTAAGCCAAATAGGTATAAGACCTCACCATTGACATGGCTGCCTAAAACCAGGTTGTCTAGCTTGCAATGATTTGTAGTTATTTCCTTGACATCCTACAATATCTGCTTCATTCTTTGAACTTTCCCTTCAAAATCATCTTCAGGTGTAGGAATGACCTCTGAAATCTGCATACTCCTGCTTTTGAATAGCTCCATGGTTTGATGAATGACCACATTAATTTGCATTTGGCTCATAGGAATATGTATACACAATCTAATTTTTCCCATAAAATTGATCTGGAGGTGTGTTATAACAAATCAAAGAAGGTTTTTGCAAGGTTGGAGGTGGATTCAAATGGTATTTCTATTGCAAATGAGACTTATAATGAGGAAATGAATTCATGATTGAAAAACTTCATGGGAAAGAGAAATGGAATGACTGAAAGGAAAGAAATGGTCTTTTGGTCGATAAAATGGGTTGTTTGAATAAGTGGAGTCGCCAGATATGTCTTGAAAATTCCTCTAAAGGCTTAAAATTCAGCAAGAGCACATCAAACTCGATCAAATGAAATATAAATATTTCAATACCTGTCCCACTGGGCACACCAGAACTGTTGTCACCAAAAAATTTCACCACTCCTATGATTTGTCATTGTTTGGATGAGCAATTAATTGTTTTTGGGTAACATGGGATTGTCTCTCAAGTTATGGGACTTGCTATTTGAGAAAAACCTCTAGAGAAGGTTGGTTCCTCTACCTATTCCTAAAGTTAAATTACTCCTAAGTAAGGCTAAATGTAGTTATCTAATTCTAAACTAACATTCTAAGGGACCAAGGAAAGAGTGAGTTGAAAGATATGCATAAGGGAAAATCCTAAGCTAAAAGGTGCAGTGATAACACTAGAAAAGAGAAAACATGGGAGAGAGGGAATGTTGAGCCTAGAATTGACTAAGTCCCTAAATAGAGGATGAGCACACATGAAAGAAAGTATAGGAATAACATGGTTGAAGATAAGTTTGCATGGTAACAAGGTGTGTATGAATAGTTTGAGGAGTTATCCAGTCTTGGAAGGGTCTGAGTTAGAACTGGAGCACATGAGGGTGAGTGTGTGAAAGCAAAAAGGGGCTTGAAGACTTAGCTATATTTTGGAATATGGGATTATATGGAAAACATGTGAAGATGTAAGTAGGTGTGATGAGTGGATAATGTTAGAACATAGAGTCTTATAGCTCAAGGAAAGAATATTCCAAGAAGGGAATATACGAAGATATAATCATTATGATTAGTGAAGGTTAATGAGGGTTTTTGTGAGATGACATATGCAGTTGAGTATGGAGAAGCATGATTCCATATGATATGTGGCTTGCCCATGAGTAAAGCTAAGGCAGTGGAGGAGAGATCTCGATTGTATTTAAGAATGAATTTGGATCTAAAACAAGGGGGTATGTGGATGTATATGTGTGTGTTGAGAGATAGAAAATGTGGATAAAGGACAGAGAGATACTTATGGATAATACATAGGAGAGAACAATGCTAGGACTCTCTGAGAAGTTATTTTGTATAGCTAGGATGCTATTAACTTGATATATTCATTCAAATATGACCTCGTTGATGTAATCTTTCTATTGTAAATGTTTGTTAATCAATATATGATGGGTTGTTCTTAATATCTCTAGTTATGGTTCTAAACCCTAGTGTTATTCATATTTCTCATGGTTCAAATATGATTTATTTATAATGTTGTAGTGTTTACGTTTACACTCTGATGCATCTGTGTTTAAGATCTAGTGTATTTTACTTCTTTGTTAGAATGAATCCATGCATTATTGTTTCTGAAAACATTCCTGCATTAATGGAAAACATTCTCACAAGGATCACATAAAAGAGGAGCTCAACACCTGTGTGCACCTTAGGTGAGTGCCCAGATAATGTTGGGTGATAAGTCGATGTGCTTGGGGTTTAAAGGGAGTAGGGAAAGGTGACTACATTTTTGTTCCATTGTTGGGACCTCTTTTTCAGTTGTTGTAAGAATGGTTTGTGATGACCAAAATATTGACCTTGGACAACATCGAGACTTGGCTTAAGATCCCAGAGGATGAGTTTACACAGAGATTCAATACTACATATGAGTTTAATGCACATAAATGGGTAGATGAACACCTATATCATGATCTCTATGAGACATTTTTTGTTTGTTTCCCATTCGAGTTACATGAATGGTTATTAGTGTATGCATTGAGGAAGAGTTGGTTTTATCAACCTCAATGTTGGACCCAAGAAGAATATCAACAGATTCATGATGTCGATTTGACCTAGATTCATGTTGTTGATCATTGGTGTAGTGGTGTGTTGATTAACTATACATTGGTATACATGATTTCTATGTATTATTTCCAAGATATTACTGAGTTTGAGTTATTGTGGGAGCACAGAGGATCATTATTCCATGTTATACCATTAGCCATTAAGATCCTGATCATCACTCTAATTTTTGAAGTATTTCCTATGGCTAGCTAAGTACCCACTAGGCGTAAGACACGAAAGCTGGTGTGGTAAGAGATGACATACCTTGTGGAAGAAATAAAGAGAGAGGAGAGGTGGCTCAAGTATAAAAAAAACATGATAAAGGTAGTTGGTGAGATAACGTGAAGTTATAGGAGTGATGGACATATGGAGGAATACATTACAGGAAGGATTTGAGGATTACGTGTGGAGAGCATGGAACTTGAGTAGTTTGTGCTACCCCATCTTGGCAAGTGTGGGAGAGAAACCCCCTTAGCTTCTAGAGAGAGCTCATTGTATGAAGGAAGGAAAATAGTTGTAGGTTCTTACTTTAACCCAAATTGTGACAAAACCCTTGCACGAAGTGTTTAAGTTCCTAAAATATGTTTTGTTAATCTAGTTGGTATTGGTATTGGTATTTGAGCAATGCCTAGTAGATATAATTTTTCATTTAGTTCATCTATGGCCACATAGAAATTTCCTGTGTTTAGAGGCATCTTATCTGGGACATCATTTGGGAAAGGTGTGGGTAAAAAAAGTATAGGCATCACATCTGGGAGTGGTTCAGTGTCCTAGATTATCAGTGCAGAGTTTAGCATGATGGTGGGGACACAGGGAACAACTACTTTAGGACCCTTACCTTCTATAGGAGGAAGATCTAGGGGATCTAAAGGAATAAGAGGTAGTGGATCTAGTGGATGTGGTGGTGTAGGGACAACACAGGAGGGAATACAAGGTTCTTGCATATGGTGGACAAGGATCTCAACCACCTCAGTAGGTGTTTTATGAGATGTATCTACATTTACTTGATTATAAGGGTGTTAAGGATGTTTGCAGAGAATGCACACAAATGTGAATTACTATGGCGTACACTAAGGGTATCATTTCCCCAGAGTGAGAAAGTAAATTAGTTTACAACCAATTTGCAAGGGTACGTGTATTCCTAGTAATGAAAGTATGACCCACATCAGACGGTGGTGGATTATACCACATTATGTGATGCCTTTTTGGTAGAATTCTGTATTCCTAAATTTTAGCTGAAGAGTAGCAACGCGCTCAAGGAGATTCAACAAGGTATGGTAGAAAGTGTGCACAAGTATGATGCACATTTTAAGAATCTTTTTTCAAAAATATTTTATGATATCCATCCCTCACAGAATTCTCAGTGGTTTCTTGGATGCTTCACTTGAGGCCTTGGAGACTGATCTACGTGTTGAGGCCGTCAAAAGAATTGATACTTAGGTAAGCCAATTTTTACAAGCATATATTACTACCATGAATAAGTAGCTTTAGAAATTTTCTATGAATTCAGCTCATGAAACTCGTAGTGGAATTTTGTGTACGGACTTTGAGATAGAAGGACACACCAAGGATAGTTTCCCTCAAAAATTGGTGCATGCTATGTCAATATATTGTTAAATTTGTTAGGAATTAGTATTTACATTGTGTAAGATAATAATTACATTGGTAATTATTATTATATAGTGTAATATGTTATTAATATATTATTGTTATATAAACAATAATTTATTATTGGTGTTGAGTTGTGTATTGTTATGGGAGTAACAATCAAAACTAAATAGGGTTAATTCTTATAACACCTCCTTATTTTGTAGGAGGTTGTTTTGGCTATGTATATGGCTATATAATAGCCACGAATCGTGTTGTGTAATGTGACAGAGAAAATAATATATTTGGTGTGAGAGATTAAAGATTATTTCTATGTTTATTTATTCCATGCAATTTGATCATAATCAATATTTGGTATCAGAGCGACTGGTTCCTCTATTGATTGATCCATTGAGAATTAGTTTTCTTGTAGGGGCATCCATTTCTCTCTTCCCTGGCTGATGTAGTCTCTATGCATCAATTTCAATAAATACATTGTAGAGAAGGATATTATCTCTAGTTACTTGCATATTTTCTAACGTCTCCATATAAATTTACATCTCTGACACTAATTGAACTGTGTTCTACAAGCTGGTTGTTATTTGAAGTCAAATGCCTATACGTTGCAATAGCTCCTGCACACTATTTTTTGTTCACGAGATGTTGATAATTGTGCATTGATTCATGAAGATTTCTACCATCTAGGTCAATTGCATTGAAAAAGTTGTTTGGATAACAAATGGGAAGCACAATGATATCTTTGAAGCAAAGATTGTTCAGCCTCAAGATGGAAGAAGGTGAGAGCATGGTGGAGCATATCAGTAAGTTTTGTTCTATCTGTAATCAACTTGCCGGTATAGAAGTAGATGTACATGATGATGATGTTAAAGTAGTATTACTTAATAGCATGCCTTCATGTTATTCTAATATGGTCTTTTAATTAAGTAAAATAAATCCAAGTCTAGAAGAATTTATTTCTTCTTTGTTAGATGAAGAAAAAATAATTATGATTGTTGAACTAGAGGAGAATGCAATGTTTGGCAAAAACAAGAAAGCATTTGCTAAGAAAAATCCCAAATACGGTTCAACCTCTAAAGGAACGAAGAAACAATTTACATGCTACTATCGTAAACAACCTGGTCATATATCTAACAATTGCAGAAAAAGAGAACAAGACTTAATCGATGGGAAACTACAAGATAATGTCATGATTGTTGATGAAGAATGAGAAAATGAAGAGGAAGAAAATACCGTACATCAAAGTGATGAATATTTTCTCTATTAAATGATTTTCAAATGGAGTACAGAGGCACAAGAGGCAGGAGGTTGATTGACGACCTCTCATCAGTCACCAACGATGGGGCCGCATGAAGTTGTGGTGATAATGTGTGTGTGAGTTTTCTTTCATTTCAAGATTACAGTTTGTTGTTTGCAGTATGATTTCAAAGTTCCTATTTTGGATTGAATAAGTAAAATGTTCACATTGAGGGGGGGAACATGGTCTCATTGTTCCATTTCCATTATGTTTTATTGTTCAGTTTTGAAAACAGTATTTCCTACATGATTCCCTATTGTAGAGACATTGTATAATATTGATCAAAAAGTATTGTAGAAATCATGATGTGAAGGTTTTTGGTAAACCTGTAAAACCAATTGTGTAAGGTTTTTGGTAAACCTGTAAAACCAATTGTGTAAGGTATTTTGGTGAACCTATAAAAACCAATTGTGTAAGGTTTTTGGTGAACCTGCAAAACCAATTGTGAAAGGTTTTTTGGTAAACCTGTAAAACCAATTGTGAAAGGTTATTGGTACACCTACAAAACCAATTTGGTAAGGTTGTTGGTAGAAGCTGAAGAAAACCATCAATTGAAGAAATGTGCATTGGCACATGTTCGAGTTTTGTGCAAGCCCGATGCTGTACATTTGCGGAGTTGATCATGAGCACACAAAGGTGGCACACTACAATCAAAGAATGAGATATATTGAACCATGTAAACACTAAGGGGGGGAATGTTAGGAATTAGTATTTACATTGTGTAAGATAATAATTACGTTGGTAATTATTATTATATAGTTTAATATGTTATTAATATATTATTGTTATACAAATAATAATATATTATTGGTGTTGAGTTGTGTATTGTTACGGGAGTAGTAATCACAACTAAATAGGGTTAATTTTTATAATACCTCCCTATTTTGTATGAGGTTTTTTTGGCTATGTATATGGCTATATAATAGCCATGAATCATACTGTGTAATGTGATAGAGAAAATAATATATTTGGTGTGAGAGATTAAAGATTATTTCTGTGTTTATTTATTCTGTGTAATTTGATCATAATCAATAAAATTTTCCATGGGGATCACAATCCAAGTAGGTTCCCTTTGTTACAACATGAAATGTGTAAGAATGTGTCTTCTTATTGTAAGATTTGCACATCCACTACCCACGATATGAAGGACTAGTGATTGATAGACCAAATTCATGATGTCATTGATATTGATGTTTTCCAAACTATCATTGGGATTAGTTATAAGGGTGAGGGTTTTCAATATGAGGGGCGCGCATATGGTGGGGGTCAAGGAAGAAGTTTTCATTGAGGTTTCAGAGGTCATATTGGTTACAGAGGAAGGGGTGACTTCCCCATGGGACTTGTTACAATTGTGGATCCACTAAACACTACAAGTGCATGTGTCTGAATTTTCTATAGTGCTCATGGTGCAGAAAGAAAAACAAGTATGAGGAGTGCCCTAAACTATGTAAATAGATGATCCAGAAAAAGAAGAAGGAAAAAGTCACAAGGATGGTTAGTGTGAAGAGAATTGACTTGTTATGAATGCCTAGGGTAGCGCTTAACCCTGAGTTAGAGCATTTTTTAGTAACTACACAAGCTGAGGCTATATGAGCCAGGGAAGTACCAAATAAAATGCCTTTAATTACAAGAGATGAAATATTTCATGGGGAATATCCTGATCTAACCCATCAAAAGGACGTTTACCAAAAACCTATGGAAGTAATTAGGAGCCTGCAAGGGGAGATTCAATGGTTGAAGGAGAAATCGTGGATGTTAGAATAGGTGTAGAGTACTGAGGTACCCCATAAAGACATGGATGAGGTAAAATAGGTGTGTAAGATTCTATGTAAGGAGAACATTATTCCTCTATTGGGACAGTGGTTAAGAGAAAAGGTACCATGCACAGGAGATGAGTGTGAGAGACAGGTCTTGCATGCTAATCTGTACCCTTACAGTTTGAATTATGACAAGGAAATCACACTGAATGTGGTTATTGATGGATAAATTCTAAGTAACATAGTAATCGAATTTGGTTTAGAGGTTAATGTACTTATTTTGGATGCATGGAATTAGATGGGGAATCCTCCATTGCAACCCTCTTCAAATGTGTTATATATGGCAAACAGGACAAAGGCTATGCCCATCAGAGTCTTGAAGGATTCTTCCATAACCATTTAAGGGGATAAGTTTACTGGGAATTTTGAATTCTTAGCACTTGCTAAGGAAGATAACTTCCCACCATTACTTGGATTCCCCTAGTGTTATGTAAATAATTTTGACCTACACTTTAACAAGGGATACATCATTTTTGAGAACAAAGAGAAGCACGTCATTATTCCACTAATAGATGGGAGGATGTGCCTTATGTAGAAAATTTGGGAGAGGAGGAAATGGACAAAATATATGTGCAAACCATTATAGACCCAGAGGCCATTTACTAGTCAAGTGAAGGAGTCATTTAGTGCAAGTATGCTCAGTCCATTTGTGATACAACTAGCATTGCATGAGAAAACTAGATGCATGGGACCTATGAGTTGGTTGGAAGAAAATTAAAGGGAACTATAACTAGAGAGGACAAAGTTCCCTTATTTAGGTTCCTGGGAGGAAGATGGTTACCAAATTATACTAGGGAAGGTAACCGTGATGTCTCTCTACATGCAATGGAAGTACAATGGACATGTCAAGTAGAGAGAAGGAATATGCTGATCCGTACCTTACAAAAACAAAAACATCTTGGTGGGTGACTCATCAAGATAATCTTATAGAATGGTGCGAAGTGAGAATCATGTTCTCTTCTAGGTTTCTCTGGAGCAATTCACCCTCTAAAATACAAGACTATGGTGGGAGGTAAGACACCTCATCTCATGTCTAGGAATGTGAGAGATCCTAGATGGTAGGCCAAAAATAATTACCTCCCTCACTATGAGTGCATAATTTATATTCCACCTTACAGGTTGTGCATGTGCATGGTATATCCACTCAGAGTTATATTGTTAGACAAAAAATTGCTAAGAGTTAATGGAAAATATTATCGAGACTTTCGAGTATCAATCTCCTAAGCCATCAGTGAAGGAGGTGTTACAGGTATTCAAGCGCCTTACCTTGGGAGATAGTGCCATGGATGAGGAAAGAATCCTTAATTTTTAGGGGAACTTGAGTTGGGGGTGCACTTCATAGAAGAAGAACTAGAAGAAGTACAACTCGAGCGAGTGTACCTAGAGAAAGAAAGGAGTAAGTTGGTGTACTTGATAAATGACGAGGAAGTAGAAAATTTGGATGTTGATCATATGGAAGGTATAAAATAATTCTTAAGTAAAGCGTATATGAAATCACACACCTACCATGAGCCCTTGAAAATAAAGAAGGTTAACATTGTTATAGAAGGAGAGCCGAAAGAAGCTTTTATTGGGGATTACTGGATGGACCAGGAGGTTTCAAAAATAGTTGAGTTGCTATATGAATTCTAAGATTTGTTCCTATGTGGGTACCATAAATTGAAGGGAGTTCATCATTCATTAGGGGAAATGAAAATTAAGCTAAAATAAGGTATGTGACCCATCAGGAGGACCTATCGGATGAACCCAAGTCTACATGTAAAGGTTAAGGATGAAATTGATAAGATGATAGAATCAAAATGATTGAGGTAATTGAGGAATCTGAATGGTTGAGGCCAATGGTGATCAGTATAAAGAAGGATGGGAGGATAAGGATATGTATAAAATATAGATATTTGAATGCTGCTTGTGTCATAGATCTTTTCCCAATCCCATTTACTGAAGAGATCTTAGAGGGTGTAGTAGGGTAAGATATCTATTCTTTTATAGATGGATTCTCAGGTTATCACCAGGTGAGGATTGGAAAGAAATAATAGAAAAATACTATGTTAGCCATTAAATGGATAATTCTTTCTTATATGGTCATGCCAGTTGGGCTTAAGAACACGTCTGTTGTATTTTCGCACATTGTGGTGCAAACCTTTCAATACTTCATTCAAACCTAGATGATTGGATGGTGTATGGGTTAGTAAGATATCATTGTGACAATTAAAATTTGATGTTTGAGAGGTGCGTGTAGTTAAGTATCTCTTTGAACATAAAAATGTGTCTTTTCTACTCCTTTAGGCACATGTCTAGGTCACATTATTTTCAAAGAAGGTTTATTGGTAGATCCTACCAAAGTTTTCATTATCTTGGGATTACATGAACCTACAAGTCAAAGTGCAGTATGTGTATACTTAGGGAATAGAGGTTACTACAGGAAATTCATCAATGGATATGCTAGGATTTCTGTGCCATTGGAAGAGTTGTTAAAACATAATAGTAAGTTTCATTGGGGAGATGTGCAACATGTGGATTTTGACACATTGAAGGAGAAAATTACTACTGCACGTATTTTGTTCTTTCCCTCTCAGGAAAATCCATTTCATGTGCATGTTGATGTATGATGGGTGGCAATTGGAGCAGTATTAACGCAACCTAAAGAGGGGATTATTGATTAGCATTTGTGTTTTGCAAGTAGAGAATTAACTCTAGCTGAGAAAAATTAAACAATAATGGAGCATAGTTTTCTATGATTTATGTGCTGCATAAGTTTAGGAAATACTTGGTGGCTACTCCATTTATATTTTACATGTCTAACATGACATTCAAATATTTGGTAAACAAAAATTTCTTGCAAGGGCACATATATGGTGGATTCTACTGTTTTAGGAGTTTGACTTTTTGGTCGTGGTAAAAAAGGTAAGAGTAATTTAGGAATTGACCATCTATCAAAAATTAACTCAAGAGAGGATGCGTAAAGCATTGAAGACACAATTCTTAATGCATAATTGTTCATATTTCAGCATGCACCCTTTGATTTAGAGGATATTGTTGTTTTACTATGAATGGGTTTTGCGTCCTAGTGAATGAAGGCTTTAGAGAAGAAGAAGTTGGCTATACATGTGGCACGCTATATGTTGGTCAATAGAGACATATAAAAAATAGGCCGAGATGAAGTTTTGCATCAATGTGTGTTGGAACATAAACATATTGTAATCATGAAAGAAGCTCATGGTAGCATTCAAGGAGGTAGCTATGTAGGAAATGTAACTACGTACGAGATCCTATTGGCAAGCCTTTGGTGTGAGACAATTTATAAGGATTGTATAGAATATTGTAAGGAATATGACGATTGACAGTGCCTTGGAAAGTCGAGGAAGAGAGATAACATTCCATTAAGACCTATTGTTAGTGTAGAGATGTTTAAATATGGGTAATTGAATTTTTATGCCCTATTTCCTGAGCCACATGCAAGACAGGTTCACGCTAAGTTATCACTTGTACAAAATATATTTTGAGATGGTAAGAGGTGGTGCCTACAAAGGATTGTATGAAAAATACATCATCCAAGTCTTGTGGGAGAATATAATCAGCACATAAGGATTCTCGTTAATTTTGACAAGTGATAGGGGTACTCATTTCTTGAATGAGATTGTTAGAATCATATTGGCAGATTTTATGGTGGCCCATCAAAAATATACGACCTATCACCCTTAGGATAATGGGACTACTAAGGCCTTTAATAAGATATTGAGCCACATATTGATCAAGATTTGTGATGTCAGAAGGAGAGACTGAGATGATAAAGTATTTGTAGTATTATGGACATATCAAATGACTTATAAAAGATTGAACAAGGCCACAACTTTCCAGTTGGTGTTTGATAAAAAATTTGTTCTACCCATTGAATTTATATTACCATCCCTACATATTGCACAAGAAGGAGGCTTGGCTGATGAGAAATCACTTAAAGAGATTATAAAAAAACTTATGAAGTTAGATGAAAAGTGAGCCATTGCTAGGTGGAGTCAAAAGATGGAGAAATATTGGGAGAAGGCATGACATGATCGGCATATTAAAAAGAATAAGTTTGAGGTTAGGCATATGGTTACTATGTACGATTCAAAGATTATGTGCCATCCTAGGAAACTCAAAGTGTATTGGTTGGGACCATATGTTATATCACATATACTTGATTTGAGTGCTTGCCAATTACAAGTGCTGGATGGAACATAGTTTTCTGGATACTTCAACGAGACTAGGTTCAAGTCCTACTATAAATAACCCTTCTTAGTGTTTGTAAATAAGACAGTATTGCCATGCATCTTAGGTTTCACTTAATGCATTTCCCTTTATATGTGTTTCCCTTCATCATCACTATGCTTTGTCTTTTAGTTTGGTGTGTTGTGTAATAAGCATGTTTGTGCACCTTTAGCTAGTTACCATCTAAATAGGCTTTAATGCATAGAGGACAACACATACTTTTTGTGTGGGGTAGGAGAGTGTAAAGAATGCAGAAGTGATATACAGTTGAAGAAATGTTGGTTGGTGGCCTAGGAGAGAAAAACATAAGCACAAGAAATATGATAATGGTTAGAGATGAGATTTTTTCAAGAAATCTTTATAAAAACCACGTACAATGACGAAAAAGAACAAAAAACTAAGATAGGTAGTATTATGGAAAACTAGGTTTAAGAGAAAGGAAGATGGACTTTGGTGCTATGAGCATGCTTAAGGATCTATGGTTGATATAGTTTGGTGCACCAGAAGGTTGAGGAGGTTATGCACAAGTGTATGTGTGGAAGAAAGAACATTAGACAGAACACGTGGGATGGAAGCATTGGAAAATATGAAATTAATGCAGAAGTATGGTGGTAGGTAACACAAAGATTAATGTAGAAAAAGAAAAGAACTATAAATAGAGAGTCAGGAGTATGTTATTATTCACCTCACATTTATTTTTGAAGAGCTCTTATGAACTAGGGCATTCTTGCGAAGAATCTATGAAATTTGAGTGCAAAGTGAATAATTTGACTTATTTATGAATTAGATTTAAATGGAGTACATGTCTGTGCACGGAAAGGCTTGTTTAGAGGATTCTTGTGAGTTTTTACATTGTCTTGTGGAAGGTAGGATTTCAAGGTTATTGTTTATGAAGCTAGGGTACAGGTTCAAAGAAGTTACATATAGGGTTTTGATTTGAAGGATCAAGTGGTAAGAAAACAAGGCACAAGAATGAATTGGAAAGGACCTGGCAGGAAGAGAATATTGCACCAATAAAGGGATAAAACATTTCACCTAAAAGGAAGGGTAAGGGAAAAGGAAAAATAGTCGCATCGACTAGCTTTAATGGAGAATGGTATGCAGAGATGCAATACCCATATGGAGTATTGTTGGGGATGGATTGGGTATCCCACCTATGAAATATGGTTATAAGTGATTATAACCATAGGATAAATACCATTGAAAATGAGATGGAATTCAATATTATTCACCCTACAGGAGAAAGAACAGATGATGACAAGACAATGTATGATGATGCTGTGAAGACAAAACTGGAGAAGGTCGGGCTTTTGTAACTTTTTGAGTTGTCAATTTTTAGAAAAAGTCAGAGACTATACTTATGGCTCTTATCACACATTCACGATGATTATTTATACTTCACAGGGTGGATAATGCACATAACCTTGCAGTTGATCTGTAGATACACTGGACTTATATGCATAAGAGATTCACTAGACAATGACTTGGGTGATAAGAAGGATATCAAGGAAATGGCTAAGGAGTATGAATAAAATAAGGGTGACTGATACTTCAATATTTCCAAGATCATTGACCCAGTTATGAAGATGGCCATGTGCTTGTTCACCAATTTGAATGGATAAGAATGATGGATGCAAATGAGAAAAAGATGGTTGAACATTTGTAGGAAGATTTCAGAGGGGACAATCTAGAACCTCTCGGCCTTCATTGCGGAGGATATCATTGATGCTGTATGTAATGGAGATAAAATTATGTATGGTAATATTCTCCTTATGATTATGTTTTCTAATATTGGGGTTCCCGATGGGCCGAATAACAACATTTCGGAGTACCCAAAGGAAAATGCCTCCCTAGCCAAGATGTTTCAGGTGTATACTTGTGAGATAATAACATATGCATACAAGATGTGCTTGGATAAGTGGTACAAATGGATGTTCAATGCATTTTAAGAAGAATGGAGAATTTGTGAACAACTGCCAACCTTGGTAGGGGATGAGGCTAAATTTGTGGTATACTCAAACTTCTTCATTAGAAGGTTCATGTTAGCTGATGGCACTAAAATCCCATGGTGCAAACTACCTTTTGTCTTCACAACACAATATTTTCAACTTTTGGTTAATAGATTCAAGGATGCCAATAAAATCATGTTTAATCTAAGTGAGATAGATTAGGAGAACCGAAAACTATGTAAAACATTGGTGTATTCTATGAAGTGCATATATGTGGAGAAGTATGTATGTCATGACATACATATGCTAAGGCCCGTAATGTTACCACTTATTGGAAGCATAGTGAAAAGGGTATACATATACCTAAGGATTTATTTTATAAGGGTGCCTATGTTGAGGATGATGTGTCCATCCCTGAAGACCCACCTAGAAGAAAGAAGGTAGTGCCAAAGAAGAGAGAGAGAGAGAGAGAGAGAGAGAGAGAGAGAGAGAGAGAGAGAGAGAGAGATGAAAATATACTAAGCATGGAACTGAGCATACGGGTAGTTTAGAAATTAGGGTCATAGGAATTAGACATGGTCATGAGTACTTATACTCATAGGAAGTAGTCCCGAGCAAAGAAAAATTCCCTAGTAATAGAGTCTTTGGTTATGAAGAATTTAAATGTAGTGCATAGTTCAGAATCTTAGAAAACAAAGAGAGAAGGAGGCGATGAGACAAGAGGAGAGGGGGAGGAGGGAAAATAATAAAATAACCCCCTATGTTTGATATACATGAATCTGATGAAGAGTGGGATGATTTTTCATAATATTCTTGAGAGAAATAGGTAAGTGAAGACGAAGTAGGGACAAATTTTTATGGGACACCTCACACCTGTTTGGTGAGTAGTTGGATGAAACAATTGACAAGGAGGTGGCAGGTATTGTTTCACCTAATTCTAGATGTGTTTCTTTGAATTTTGATGAAACAGATAAGGGTAAAGGGTTAGGAGGAATACCTGTTAAGATGTTGGTTGTAGGTTGTTGTGTGCGTATGACTTCTGAATCCACATCTGATCATGAGAGATTCCTTTTGGCTTGGAGGAACTAACTCAAATGGAAAACAATACCACCAAATAAAATTTAAACAATATATGCAATAGACTGTTTAGCGTGTGCTAGACCTAGGAAGCGTAATACTTCTGAGATGACTGTCAACCCACTGTTTAAAATAGATTAATGCTTATAATAAATAAAATCCTACTGTATTTAAAATGATTTAGGTATCTCATTCTTCTACAATAAGAAAATTCATTCACAACATGCTAAGCTATGATTGAATATGAAGGTCAAGGTCTCTGTCAGTATATTGGTATTGGTCATGGTAAAGTTATGGTCTGTTTTGGGTATTTGATGGAGGTTTTAAGCTCTGATCTGGGTTTTTGGTCAAAACACAGAGACTGGAATCAGTATGGTATGACCAGTGTTAGTTTAGGTTAACCAACAGCAGTTGTGGGTAACCGGCGATGTTATGGTTAGAGTACAGGAAATTCAATAAAACTTGGCAAGGTGGTAAATTTGGTGCTAGATGAGAATGAAAGGGGCAATGGCAAGGTTCATGTGGATCCTGGATATACACAGGAATGATGGAAGTCTAGATATGGGAAGTTCAAGGGTGTGGATAAAGAGATGGTCAAGTTTGCATGGAGGTAAAATGGTGGGGAATGGAAATGAGAACAAAAATTAACAACATAAGTGAAAGGATCTGCTAAAACGATAAATGGACTAATGCAGATTAACAAAACTTATTGTTTGTACAAGTTTGATGTATGATTAACAATGGTGGGTGATCAAATGGAAGAAATTTTATGTGGTACTGGTGCCACCCCAGATGCTCCCGTGAAGCAAAACAACTTTTTGGTTGCTTCAAGTGCTGACTATGGATGCTCTGATGTGCGTACTAACATTGGTTCTGCTTGTATATAGCTCTGGTTTTCTCACTTGTTCTCAAAAGATGTGATTATCTCTCAGAAATGTGCCAACCTCGAAATAAGGTTGTTTTAGGGGTTAAATGGTAATTGACGGTGGTTCTAGGTTGACTGCCAATGGTTTAGGGTGACTGGCATCAGTTAGGGTGGAATTTCCTAGGTTTTCTAAAATGGGCAGATCTTTTTGATTTTCTTAGATCTCACCCATTTTTTTCCCACAGAATAGAATGGAAGCTTCCTTCTAATGGACGTGAATGTGGTTAGAGGGAATATAGGCTTTGAATTTTAGGGTTTGGGTAGGTCTTAGTTAGTTATGGCAACATACTAAGAATAGGTCTTAGGGTGAGGTGGCTAAGTGAGGTGGATAGGTGAGGTGGATGTGTAGGTATTATCCAATTAGGATATTTAAATAAAAAATATTGGGAGGATAATGAATTAATTATATTAAATTAATTAAATTAATATTAGAGTGGCATGAAGGGGGCCATGGTTAGGTGAATGTGTTCAAGGTGTTTATTTGACGAGGTACCAAGGAGAGTGTGACCCAATTTTGGTGTCTATAGGTATCATCAAGGAGTTGGTAGGGCATGAGGTTGAGTACAGCTCAGAATAATTTCAGAGAAAGATTATGGGAGCATGGACAAAGATCCCAACTCAGAAGTCAGTATCCCAACAGGAGTGCACACAGGTCACAAGGGCTTGATAACAACACAAGGAACCATAATTACTTATGTCAATGATCCAAACAAGGTCCTGTATGTGTGTTTCTAGAGCACAGTACCTATAGAAAAACTCTTCTTCTGGTCATCATTTGAGAAAGATATTATGTACATGTGCACAAGGAAGATGTTGTCATGGAATTTTAAGTCCCATGTTGATGAACCAAAATTTGAGGTCGATGCAGGAGTATTGGTGACCACACAGAACCCCAATGAGATAAATCCTATTGTGGATTCATAGTAGATAACTAACGAGAAGTCATGTAACATGCTAAAATGGTGGTGGTATAAGTCTACGAAAGGTTATTCGAGAGGAATAATAGCATCAGGGAATTAGAAAAAGAATTGGATGAAAAGAACATGGAGATTATAGAAAGAGATAAGGAGATAAAGGGGAAGGAATCGATAATTGCACAGCTGAAGGCTTGAAGTTGAGAGAGAAAAATTGGAGGGTGTGTGAAGCCTATAAGAAAGAAAGGATTATCTTAGACTCCATTACTTTTAAGCACCTAGATTTAGCCCCCCTTGAATGGAAGTATGAGTCATCCTTCCACTTCCTTGGAGGATTTAACGCGCTTAATCATGGTGAAGAGGAAACCAGTTGTATTGGATTTAGTGGAGGAAATTATGGCACGATAGAATAAATAGGAGAAATAAATGATTTAGGAAACCATAACTCGTTACTTTGAACTCCTTCCTTTAGTGAAGACCACAACGTACATGGCTCGAGGTTGTCTATGAAAAGTAGTGAGGACAAAGCCAAAGTGGAAAGTGTGTAGGTTACTACACACGAGGTGGATTTAAAGGAGTTCTAGGCTAACAATAGACGCAATTAGGTGAAATGTGACAAGATCTAGACATAGGTTGAAAATTAACTTGAGGCATTTTTAAGGTTTAAGGGCCTTGATTAAGAATAAGGTAAACGAAATATATCCCTAGGTTACACATGAGATGGACGTGTTGAATGACCTTAGCAAGTAGATGGAGAATATTGTTAAAACACTGAAGGCTAAGGGTGAAGAGTTGATATTTGATGAGTTTAACACACTGATAGAGGATTTATTTAAAAAGGAATAGGGTGAGGTGGATGCAAGGAATAATATTGAGGCATCCTTGAATAAATACTTACAAATCATTTTACACTAGTAGAAAAATTCTTTGTTCTTTCACACAAGCTGGATGCAAGTTATTTCATTCTTCTATTATTTACTCTTTGAAGGATTAGGGTGTTTCTATGGATAGAAAAAAAGTTGAGTGTGGGGTAATGTCTACCCCAGAATTGACTAAGTCCCCAAACAGAGTATGAGCACACACTAAAGGAAGTAAAGGAAGAACACACTTGAAGAAAAGTGCGCAGGGTAATAAGGCGCATGTGAAGAGTTTGAGAAGTTAACCAGTCTTAGAAGAGTTTGATTTTGAACTCTAGTGCATGGAGGTGAGCACATGGAATTAGAAAGGGGATTGAGATACTTATCCAAATTTTGGAATACGGGGTTACATGGAAAACACGTGAAGATGTGAGTAGGTGTGATGAGTGGATAAGATTAGAATTGGAGTCTTGCAGCTCAAGGAAATAATATTATAGGAAGGGAATATTCTAAGATATAATCATTATGGTTAGTGAAGGTTAATATGGTTTTTGGTGATTTGGCATAGGTACTCGAGTATGGAGAAGCATGGTTCCCTCTAGCATGTAGCCTGATCATGAGTAAATCTAAGGTGATGTAGGAGAGATCTCGATCCTATTTAAGAATGCATTAGGATCTAAAAAGGGGGGGCTATGGATGTATGTGTGTGTAGAGAGATAATTTTTTTTGATAGAGGATGGAGAGATAGCTTTGGAGAATACATGAGGAGAGAGCATAGCTAGGACTCTTTGAGTAGTCATTTTTTAGATCTAGAATGCTATTAACTTGATATATCTAGTCTGTTCTGACCTTGTTGATGTAATATGGATATTGTAATTTTTTTAAACAATATATGATGGGTTGTTCTGAATATCTATGGTTATGGTTCCAAACCCTAGTTTTCTTCATATTTCTAATGGTTCAGATATGATTTCTTTGTGATGTTGTAGTGTTTACTTTTACATAATGATTCATTTGTGTTTAAGATTTGGTGTCTTTACTTCTATGCTAGAATGAATGCATGCATCACTATTCCTATAAATATTCCTTAATTAATAGTAAAAATTCTCACAAGGATCACATAAAGGAGGGTCTCAATACCTATGCACTCCTTGAGTGAGCACACAACTAATGTTGCGTGATAGGCCAACATGCTTGGGGTTTAAAGGGAGAAGAGAAAGGTGACTACAAGGAAGAAAAATGTGCCATAGAAAAAAACCATATAGAATGAACTTTCCCATGTATATACAACAGAGAAAAATGCAACCTACAAATAGAAAATACACACAACATGAAAAAATGAACAAAGAGACAAGATACAATAAAATGAGAAAAGGGCAAACATATGTACCAAAAATCCCAATTTTATTGCTTGAAATATGCATAAACCATTACATTCTTTGCATAAGAAGAGAACACATTATAGAGACTAAATTAGAGGTCTGGAACTCATGGGATGTCAGTCACCATTTTGGCACAGTGTTGTTACAACAAAGAGCACTCTTTGAAATAATTATCAATTTACAATATAAAGAAGAATGGAGAGAAAGAGAGAACATGAAAAAGAGAGGGATAGATATTGGATTTGATCCTTCCATTAATGAAAATATCTGTATTTCCCTAGAACATGAATTTCAAAATTCAACCACTATCAATCATCCATTAATCTCTAAAAAAAACATAGGCACCATGTTAAACCCTTCCCTCAATGTCCTTTTGCTTCTAGGAGAAGGTAAGAGCCCTATAATTCATCAATTCATATGGTTGAGCCATCTGTAACTGCACATTAATTCTTGAACTATTTTACCCTTTTCTCCAACCAAATGCCATCAATTTCTGGTTGAAACGATGCCAAATTTAAGGCCTCAAGGAGACCTTTCCAATAAGACTAATTTTGCATTATTTGGAGATATAGAGAGAAAGATATGGAAATTTGAAAAGTTACATGTTGGGATGAAAAAGAGAGTTACATGTGGCAACATTTTATTGGCTTCAGGAATCCCCATTGTCTACATGTGTATTTATTTTCCTTTACCACGTGTTCACTTTTTCATTGGTTGTGGGGGAGTGCCTTTAACTATAACCTTACATATTATCCCTGCATACCCAAAATGATTTGAAATTTTATTCATTCCACTGACTTTACATATGTAGGAGTCCATTTGCTCTTCGTACAGTGGAATGGTGATGCGTGTCCACCTTCATTCGTTGATATTGCACCACATGTCACCCCCTAACTCCACCATGTATCTCTCTAACCCTTCTGACTCTGTCTACCTCATTGCAGACCCAAAATGTTATCAACCTTGGTTAATTCCATGGACCTTATATACACTAGGTGTATCTACCTTGAAGTTTGAAGGAATGGTGACATGTGTCCTACTCTGGTCACCTCAATGTAGTCTTTCTAATCCATCGTGTATTATTTTTGACCTTCTTGATCACCCACATCCTAAGCCTTATGAAACTTCATTCAATCTAGGGCTTGATATCTTCTGAATTCAATCACCCTAAAGCGTGACGTAATTCCACCATGTGTGCACCTTGGAATATTGATGTTACATCATGTGATGTCATTTAATTAGGCCATTTGTATGTTTTATTACACTATGTCAACTGAAATTTCCTCACCCATTAATCTTCTGTTACATGGCCCCTGTCTGATGCTTGGCGTTGAAATTTACGGTGAAATGAACATCATGCAAAATTTTAAATATAACTTGTTAATTAATTAGTTTATCCTTCCACGGGTTTTTAAATCAAAATGGACACTAATTTAGAGCGGTGGAATTTGATGGCCATTTAAACATATTTTTCCGTTAAAAATGACTAAATCAATTTTAAACCTTGTTAAATCCAAAATAACCCTGAGGGTATTTTGGGATAACAAGTCCCTTAAGGGGAACTCCCAAGAAAGGAGATGATGGAATCCTATGAAATACCTATAGATTGATGAGGAACCTATGTTGCATCAAAAGTAGGAACCGCTAAAAGATAAGCAACATCAAGAAGATACTCATCCTAATGAGGGGACTCGAAAAATAGAAGAGTGATGTTTAACAAGTATGAATAATCTATGCATGAATTAAGAGGAGTGGAAGGGGTCTCAAAAACTAGAAGTGAAAAGGAGTCTGGTGTAATGATTATGTAAGGATGAGAAGGATACTACTCGATGTATGATGAGAAGTGATATGTGTCAAACTACTCTGGAAAGGTGAGAGAAGGAGGAGAAGATTCCTCTGAGAACTCTCTTCATCAGAACTAGAAGCACAATACTTGTCATCAAAAGTAGAATAAAGTGATTCTTTATCAGTGGAATTATCATAAAATGAATCAGAAGAGGAGACAATTTTATCAGCAAGAGGAGTTACGATAGTGATTGACATTATTTTACCCTTCTTCTCATGCACCTTGCACTTATTTCTTCTCCTTCCACATCATTAAGTATTTTATTTCAAAACTTGAGCATCACAAGATCACTTAAAATCCTCCTCCACTTATTCTTAGGAGAGATAAATACACATAATTGTGTGCTTCTATGGAACGTTATTTCACCTAGGATGATCTTACACACTTGCTACAGGGGAATGTTCCTGCACCCACTAATTCCAATCATCTTGAGGAATTTCTCAACACTTATGACCATGGTGTTGGTCACTTGATGTTGCATGTCACAAGAACACTTAACTTACACATGGAAGACTTGTATCCTCCCTAGACTATCTGGATCATCTTTTAGTCATCATACTCAACCAAAAAAAATTCTACAAGAAATATGTCACCCGAGAAATAGTGATAACCCTTATTTTTGTGTAACTTTATAAGTAGTGCATGATTAAAATAGGGTGCGTCTATAAGATGTCAGATAATTAACCATTCACCTTACAGTATGTGACAAGTCATGTAAGAGTGGAGGCAACAAGAAGTCCTAGTCAAAAGCATATGAATAACACACAATCTATCAAAAAATGAGAAAACAACACAAGTGTACACTTATTAGTGTGAAAGAAGGAATATCAAATCAAAAAAGAGGAGGGTCTATTGTTAGAAGGTTATCATGGATGGGCTCACTAGAAATAGCTGAAAAGTAGCACAACACTGCAACGAGTCAGAAAATTGGCCCAAAAATCCTAATAACCCCATATAAATAGCCCTGAAATGTACTTACCCATATACAATATTGAATTTTATTGGTTTTCCCCTTTAGATTACTTAAAAAAATTTAAAAAGGAGGAAAAAAGTGAAAAAATTAAAAAGGGGGGTCATAGAAGAAGGGGTCAGCGGGCGAGTAAGAGGTATCTCAGTTGAGATGGTTTGGCGAGCTCAAGGGAGATTATATGGGAAAGTTAAGGTTGAAATTAGGCTGGTGAGTTACAAGTGGCTCAGTCTAGTTAGTCAAATGGAAGGAATGCGGCGAGCTCAAGGATGACATAGGAGGAGGCAAATCAGTGGCTAAGTTAGGTTGCGCAACAAGTGAGTCAGAGGCCTCATTGATTTAACATGTTAGTTTATAGAGCACATGTGGAATATGCATGGAAGAAAATAGAAGGTTCCTCATGTCAGTAGCTACACCAAGTAGATGGTAGGGAATACTGATGTCTTTTCCAAGCTCAAGGAAATAACACAAAAAATTGCAAAGGGGTATACATGAAAGCCACATGTCCTGAGTGCCTTGTCGAGAAGTCATTGAGCATGAAATTTGAAATTAATGGTGTATAAAGAGAGTTGATTTATTACGTGGTAACACTGAGGAAGAGAGGGAAGATGAGATTCTCAACACATCAAGGAGAAATGATAAGTATGGAAACCACTAAGCTAGGGGTTGCAGAGCTTAGCACAATGACGAACTAGGAGTGAAATATGATGGAACACGATAGAATTAAAGGATAAACACAACACGGTGATAGGTGAAGAACAATAACCAACACAAGATACTTTAAGAATAAAATATTATGGAAAATTTTAAGTGGAGCACAAATCCTGAGGAGTGGAGTAAGTAAGGTTGAGGAGATGAGTTTGGTTCTAGACAAGTAGGAAGGAGTAGCAGGGCTAGATAGACAAAAAACTGAGGTTTTAAAAATAATGCATGAGTTTAGGTGTGATTTGAAGGAAAAATAACCAATGCAAAACATGAAAACCAGGGTAAAAACTTATAAACATCGATCCAATTTGAAGACCAAATGAAACCAAAAAGAGTTAAAAATAGTGCAAATAGTGAGCAAGGAGAAAGAAAGGGCAAGCTAGGGAGGTCAACTTGATTTGTAGCTTGGCAAGATGGGGCCAAGTTAACCTAAAGGAAGCTCAACTAAACATCAAGAAACACATAACCAACACCTTTGAAACTTGGATATGAACCTCAAAACTATAAACAAAAACTACAAAAAGTCCATGTAAGGCCTAGAAAACCAAAAACACAAAGAAACCAAAAATAAGAACCCATGAACAAGATTTGAAGACACGAACTCAATTCAAGGAGAGCATGAATTGAATATCCATTTTGATAGACCCACATGAAACCTAAAAATAATGAATGGGGAGAAAGAAAGCAATGATAGACAATGAGTTGTATGAAATCCACAACATGTTCTCTGATACCATGATGAATAATGTAAAAAAACAAAGTGCGAGGATCATGTGGGATAATGCAAACATCGACCATGTTGTAATCTGGAAACGTGATGAGGTCTCATGGAGGAGCGATCATCAACCAAAAATGTGTATGCAAGTATTCTAAAGAGGGAAAAATTTCATGTCCATCCTTCAAGATCTTAAAGGGGGAGGTGTAAAAATAAAGGTTGTTGTGTAACACTTAGTGCATGCAATCATGACCTGTCAAGTGGAGAAGAGGAGTTACATTATCGGAATGGGAAGTAACTCCCATATGATGCACTAATGTGAAAGGAATATAGTGATGAACTCTATGAAACCTATACCTATGACCTCATCTAAGTGAGATGACTCACCACGTGATGTGGAAAATAACTCAAACTAATAGAAAATAAGAACTATTCTTTACATAATCAACTACTTCTATTCAAATTAAGGTTTCAACCAACTAAATAACTGTTCTTTCCTTTGCTTTCAATCAAAAGTGTGGTAGAGTTAAATTTCCACTTCTAACCTCAGACAAGATTACATTTTTTCATTTCTTGTAAAAAAATATCTAAATCACCATAGCAAAGTATTTTTTCTCAAAGCAATGAATAATCCAAAAAAAATCCAAAAAATCATGCTGCATTGACAAGTAATGGGACTCCAAAATACAAGAGAATTGGCTTGGTTTACCACCCAACCTATTGGAATCATTACATTCCATATCCAAAAATGGAGGACATGCTAGCCTCCCTCTAATACCATGGGGGAGAGAGGTTTGATGCCTCCAATTTTAACAAGAAGGGTATAAAACAAGGTTCAAACACACATAATCACAAATTGAAACTTCCACTATAAACCAAACACAATGAAAAAAATTGAAATTTCTTCATGGAGGGAAGAGGTGGAAATTGTTCCCATTTCCAACATTAAAAATCCATATCTTATATTTTTCAAAAAATAACACCATACTCCAAAATTTACCAAATATCAAAATCCCAACTCCAACCCTCCTCCTGGCCAAGGTTTTTCAAACCTTGGAAGATTTATTTGGAAACGAAGGCAGATGAGCTTTCAACATATATGGAAACCTATCTCCCTCATCATCCATATTAGGGAGAAATAAAATAAAGGAAAATACCATCATTTATTACCCATCAATCCATGTGGGTACAAGAGGGGATTTACACCCCTCTTCTCCAACATACCAAGTCCATATCAAGTGAGATTGATATAAACCAGAACAATAGTAACCACATGAAATACACTAAGAATTCAAAAAAATTGTATAAACCAATAAGAAATCCATTCTATATAATTACATGATGCAAAACATATAACAAGAGGGTGAGATGCCTACCTCTCAAATAATAAATCCAAATTTCAAAATAATTCCAAGGGTATTATCATATAAATGAGACCCCCTAAGTGAAAAATAACCCTTCAAATTAAAAATTTTATCCCAATTTTGAGTTTTGGAAAAGTGGAACACAAAGATAGGTAGTGGGACCCACCCAAATCATATTTAAGTGATTCCACACCTCTGAAACCAATATTAACAAATTAAAACATCACTAACACAATTAGGGACAATTGGGCCCTTAAAATAAATCTAAACAAGTGTTAAATAAATTAATCCAAAAATGCACTAATAATGAAACAACTAAAAGTGCCTAGAATAATCAATACACATACACAAGGAGAGTGATTTATCCAAAAAAAATAAAATCCGACATAAAAAGACTTAGATAAATGAAGCAAGAAGTAGATAAATTAATCAAATCTAACATCGTTTTCCCTATGAAGCATTCATCGTGGCTTACCTATATGGTTCATGTGAGGAAGAATAATGGAAAAATATGCTTGTGTGTGGATTTTAGAGATTTAAATAGAGAATATTTAAAATATCATTACCCATTCACTTCCATGGAAAAAATATTGCAAATGGTAAGTGGATCAGAATGTTTTTCACTATTGCATGGTTGTTTTGGATATAATTAGATCATGGTGTAGGAATTACACTATTTCAAAAGTACATTTACTATAAAATGAGGCATGTATGGATATAAGAAATTTCCATTTGGATTATCTAATGTAAGATCTTATTTATAGAGAGCCATATACTTAGAATTTGAATTATTTATCAACAATTGTGTTCTCATCTATTTGGATGACATAACTGTGTTTTTTCAAGCATCATGTAGACCATATGTTTCACCTCAGACACAATTTTATAAGGTGTAGGAAGTATGGAGTTTCACTCAATCCTGAGAAGTGCATATTTTCAATCCATGAAGGTAAATTTATGGGGCATGTTTTGTCTAAGAAATGTCTTTCCATTGATCCAAAAAGAATAAGTGAATTTTTTTCATTATCTTAACCAAATCATATGAAGGAATTACAAATTTTTCTTTTTAGAATCAATTTTTTCATAAGACTCATTCTCAGTTTTTGAAATTTAGTCAAGCCACTAACTTCGATGTTGAAAAAGAATATTGTTTTTAGTTAGAAAACAAAGGAGAATAATTCTTTTGAAGATATCAAACATGCTATTTCACAAGATCCAACACTGTTTAATCCTGATTTTAGTAGAGATTTTATTTTTAATGATTTTGGAGCAATTGACACAATCTAAACAATGTTGGTACAACAAAACAATGGGAATTTCAAGAAAACAAATACTTTCTTTAGTCAATGGGAATTATGAGGTGAGATATTTTTTTTTTGAAAAATAGGTCCTTTTAGTCATTAGAAGTCTCAAAACAACTAGACATCTGGTTTCTAAGAACAAGATTAATTTACTAGTTTCTCATCCAAAGATTAATAGTTTCTTTTGAGAAAGGATTTAAATGAGAAAATGGTAGGTTGGATCATAAAATTTATAGAGTATAATGTTGATATCAAGTTTAATAAAATATTAAGAGGAAGAGGGATGTGTGAAAAAATATATTCTAATTTGTTTGATGAAAAAATCATGTTTTAGTGATCTAGAATACTCAAGGAATATCTGCTCCTAAATTACCTCAAATTTGGGCTCAAGACATGATCCATTTTCTTCATATTAGAAAATTCCCACAAGGTTTGGATATACCAAAAGGAGTTAGTTTATATTATAGTCCATTCCTTATGTTCTTATTGATAATATTTTATTTATAAATTATATAAATGGAGTTATTTTAAGATGTGTTGATTCAGATTATATCGAGCATGTTTTAGAAGAGTTCCATGGAGGATTATCTAGTGGTTAGTTGCATAAAGATATATAGCCTTCAAGATCATGATATAAGGATATTATTGGCCAAATTTATTTAGAGATGCTCATGCATGGGTAAGGAAGTATTCAAAGTGTGTTATTTTTGGAGGAAAGAAAAATTTAACACCTCTTCTTATTCTAGTCATTCAAGTTGACTAGCTCTTCATGCAATGGGGTTTGGATTTTATTGGCATGATTATCTCACCTTCTAGTGTAGGACACAAATGGATTCTCACTGCTATAGATTATTTCACACACTGGACAAAAGAAATGGATTTGAAAGAAGCAAATGAAACTTTAGAATTGGACTTCTACGAAAGTCTTGTCATAGGGTTTTTTGTTCCGACTATAATAATATAGAAAAATGCATTATCTTTACTTGGTATGAGAATAAACACATTGGAAGTCAATATTGGAATTCATATGTCAACATCTTCCAATTATTATTATCAAGAGAATTATTTAGTAAGTCAACTAACAAGAATCTTCTTTAGATTATCAAAATAACCATGGAACAAAATTGGAGATCATGGGAAACAAAACTGAAATCATCCTTATGGGATGATAGTATTACTCCTAAGATATCAATTAGAAAATATCCTTTCATGATTTTCTATGGAAGAAAAGTAAGGTTTCATAGTTCCTATGATTACCAACTCTAGATCTTATAAAATAGATGGAAATGATGGAGGAGGATTTAATGACAGTTAGATTTGTAGAATTAATGGAATTAGATGAAACTAAAAATAATGCAATTTCTACCATAGAGATCTATTAAGATCAAGTAAAGGGATATTTTGACAGTAAATAAGTTACAATAACATCCAGGAAAGGAGACATGGTATTTAAATGGGATGAAGAATGAATCTATATTGGAAGACACACTAAGTTTGACTCTTTTTGGAGAGGGCTATATCTAATTACATGTTATAAATAAAATGATACTTTTTAGCTCTCCAAGTTCAATGGTGATGAGATATTGATACCAGTGAATGAGATATACCTCAAACTCTATTATTTAGGTCATTTTTCACCCTTGTACATAGTATATTGTGTTATTCTTCCTAGGCAAGTGTTTCATGCACATAGTTATCCAATAAGTTTCCTTTCTTGTGAAAGTACTATTGTAAATTATACATTTTTCACTAGTGTTTATGGTTTGATAAGAACCTGTTTAGACATACACTATTGTCGAACTCCATAATCAAACATTGTGTAATTTTTCATTATCATGCTTCACATTAATTTTAAGATTGATTACAATAATACATGATGAAAATTCATTGGCAAATAAAATAAGCCTATCAGGGGTAACTTGTATATCAGACTGAAGGTTGCCATAATAATAATTTTCAGATCAATTGGGGCCTACCCCCTCATTTCATGGTCTCGCTCTGATAAGTTGAGTTGAGTGTTGAGCCAAAATATACCGAAAGTTCATAAGATTATGGAAGGTCATCCAGAACATTGAGTCAGCTGTCCCTGTTGGGTGATGAAATCCCAATCAGTATCAGGCCTTTAGTGCTAAGGAGTTGTTTGAATGCTATTTTTGATTTTGAAAATGATTTAGGGATAAGTGCACGAACTGGGGGGACCATAAAGTGGACAAAAACCTGTAACAAATTAAAATGCGTACACGTTCTAATGTAACATGCTAGATGATTAAGAAGTATGAAATGGTTTGGATTTTACCAGACCCAAAACATGCAAATGTTTTATTGTCGTATGAGGAATGCTCTCTATAACATTAAAAGGAAAAACTAAGAGCAAACCTTTATCAGGTTTTAGGACTTACTCATGACGAGCGCTCCTAATTTTTTAGACTTTAGCAATCACGTTTTCTCAAAGTAAGCAAGCAGCTCAAGATCAATAGGATGAAGCTTTCAGATCAATAGTAAGATCTACAACCAATGATTAGCACCATGAAGATAGAGAACAAACACAGTCCAAAAAGTGAAAATTGCAAACTGTGAGGTTATAAGAAAAAACACAAAGAGAAAACACACGAGATTGGCCCAAACACAGACAATTTATTTCTACAGTTCGAGGTCAAGAGATTATCTACCACAGTGAAAATCCTAGTTAGTATTCTATCATCCCCTCCCATCCCTCCCAAATTTTCTCAAAATGAATAAGGGAAAAAGGTCCCAGACAGGTGTAGCTAGCCCACATAGTTGATGAATAAAATTTCCTTTGCGGTTGGTTTGGTCATTACAATGAGGGATTCACAATCTACAAATCAACCTCGAATATGGCATGGTCTTCCAAGGTACCCATTGAGATGTGCATTAGGTGTCTAGTCGTTTTTGCTCCATGAATGGGGAAAATTGTTCATTGGATATCTTTTCCCTACAGAGGGTTGTAACCTTTACGAATCCAAAAATACTATCCCAAAAATGGAATTAGTAAAATGGGTAGGCAAGTTACTTAGAAAAGGCCTCATATGTTCCTTATTCACGAAGCCCCACACTAAGACTTCTGTGGACATCAACGGTACTTTTGCAAACACTTAAGCTTTTATTTAGTGAAATGGTGTACAATACACGATAGATGAAAAGTGTGATCAAATTTTTATCACTTATGGTAGATGGTATTTAATATTACATCAATTGCAATAACGATGAGGTGAAAAGTAAAAAGTTTGAGGAATCTCAAAGTTGCGAGTTTATCCTCAGGATGAGTATCCCAAGTTATTTAGATTTTCAATATTTCTAGAGCCTGACTAAAAGGATGCTACAGTCATCGATAGACCATGGTACACATTATGTAGTCGGGTTCTTTAGATGTAATCTTTCACCACATAGAAGTCATAAAGCTCTTCCTCTGTGACTGTACCTCCATCAGTGTAAGGATATAATCAGATATATGCAAGCTTAATGTTACTCTCAACGTCAGATTTAAGATGCAATATTTGTGACCCTTTTTCGACAGTATGTCCAGTCCTGCCTTCTGAGCTAGATACTCACGAACCCTGCATAGAGTCAGCTTGTATCTAGGGATGTACCTAACATAGTATGCTTCCACAAAATTTCTCGTCATGTGGCTTCCCAGATTTTCTGAGTCGATGCAGAAGGATGGTAATTCTATGCGTATTGATCAATGGTAGAGTTAGTACTAGGATTACACACAGACTCTAATGTCATGTATGTTACATGTCTTATTTCTCCCAATGCAGACAGGGTGTTGGACAATTAGTCAATGAGCATGATATTGGTAGGTATGGGTTATGATTAATTACCTCTTATGGCCATCTACAAGATCTATGCTTGGAAAACTTGATTAGTAACACAAATATCATAAATTAATTGATAACAACTTCTAATTGAAAATGGATTACTAAGTAGAAAGATAACATATACAACGCGCGGGAGGTGCATCTAGGCTAATCCCGACTAGGTGACAGTGAGAAATATGCATACAGACTACATAAACAGAAATGAATTTAGATTATCTAAGATGTGTAACTGTTACACTTACTTGAGAAAAGAGAGAAGTATTTACTGATCTAACAAGTCTATTTTTAGGATAAAAACAAAGTAAAAATTATGGAAACAAACCTCTATGTTCATTTAACTGAGTGATGATGACATGCTAGTTGATGAATATGTGCTTGGATTCGACTGAAAGAACCCTCGACCATCTACTCCCAAAATTATTGACAAAGGATGTATTACCATGCTAAATGATGTTGATCTACGTAACCTGGTAACTCGCTTCTGGTACTCATAAACAAGGCTTGTATGATTTCATTAAATTGGCTTGTCTAATTCATCCTATGTTAAGATTAGGCATGTAAGTAATGCAGGTCATTGTATAGAGCACTAACGTTCAAGGGAATAATGTCCTTTTTTTTGTATATGCAGGAAGTTACCTGAGTTAGGGTGAGATACGGGGGATAAAAATCCTTTTTTTAACTTAGGCATTGCGGGGGGATTTAGGGGAATCAGTGGCTAGATAACTTAGAGAGGTCGAGTGTGAGGTTTAGAGGTGGATCAGGGGTAGCTAGGATAGAGTAGGTATAGTTTAGAAGGTTTCCAAATTTAATCTAGTCCTAACTAGTGAGAAGTTGAGAAGTGGTTATAGGGATAATTTAGAGGTGGTTCAGGGCCCTCCATATATTTAGAAAGTTTCTATGGCTTGAGACTAGTCCATAACTCAGTCGTCTTAGGACCCCCGTTCGTACTCCAGGTGATCGTTATGAATCAGGGTGAAGTGAGATTAAGACTAAGTGTGATTTTTTTAATTAATTAATTAAAAGTGAGGAGGGTGATGTGAATTTGGGAAATGTGAGGTAAATTTCATTAATTTATGGGGTGTGGGGGAAATGACCCAGGAGTTCGTAATGACATGTGATGAATTAAGTTTTGATTAATCAAACATTGATGACATTTACAGGTTCATACCACAGGTGAGTATGCAAATGGGAATATTTAATCGTATTATGGGGTCAGATGATGGAAAGCCATTTGATAGATCTACAATATCAAGAATAACAGACTAGCTCTAAGTCTACACACATAGGCCAACAGACTTTATAAGTCCAACTTTCATGAGCTAGGAAATCATATATGTCTGAAAAGATATTATTTTTGTGTGTTGGAGGTCTGAATAGGGTGTTGCATTTCCAAAAAAAATTATATACATCTTTCACACATAAAACAGGTGAGGAACTATAATGGTTTAATGACCTCTTAAGAGTAATTTTTACATAGATGTGGTGGGGGAGACTCAAATACTAAATTAGAACTTGATATCCTTTTTATGAGTCCTCAAACAAAAAAGAAGAAGAATCCCTAATCAACTAAAAAATGAAATTATGAAATTTGCAACCATGAAATTTGAATCTTTAGACACAAAGGAACACCTTTCCATTTCATGGTGATGTATCCATGTACTAGAGATTTCAGTATAGGATAATTTACATCAAAATTCATGGAAATCAATATTCACATGAACAACTTATGTCTACAACAGGTACGTAATCTGAGTAATTATCTGCACTCAAAATTATCACTTTGCAAATGTGTATTTAGGAAAACTTGAAGGCATCTTCTTGCACATGGTCTCTTCTGCACTACTTCTTAGATCATTATCATGCACTATCTACAGTCTTCAATGTTTCTCAGCCATCTCCACTCTTAAAAAACCTAACATTAGGACCATCATTAAGACAATTATTTTGTAATCACCATGGATAGAAGGACTCTTAGTTTTGAAGGGACTATACCCTGTATACAAAAGGGCTCAAAAGCCAGATAGTAAAGATGAGAGAAGCAGCCCAGAGAAGGGAAAAACAGTCAACCAAGGAAGGCTCAACAGCCAAATATTACAATATAGGAGAAAAAAGGATCTAAACGTACAAAGATCCAGAAAAAAGAAGGCAAGATCAAAAAGAAACCAAAAGAGAAACAACATGAAGAGCTCCGCCAAAAAACAGCTCCAGAACCGCCCGATGACAGCCACATCGCAGCCAAAAAACAGCATCACAACAGCCCGTTACTTGATGGCTCTGTCAATTTTGGTCTTGATAGCCTGCAGTGACATGAAGAAGGCAATGGCAGTGGCCTGAGAGGAGTCTTGCAAATCTGCTTGGGCAATTGCAATGTCCCTTTTCTCTTTAGGGCCCCATATGTCCTCATTAATCCCACTTAAACTGCAAACACTGTGGACATGTTGTTCAATGAAATTATAAATGCTTTTGAGGGCAGACAATATGCAGTCATTTCAGCTTTTAGCATTCCCCAATCTGCCATCTAAGGACTGTAGTTTCTTGAAGACTTCCCCAATAACCCCCTCTTCCTCCTCACTTTGAAGGATCCTTTTACCCTTAGCTCTTTCCATGTTTTTTATAGCCCCTTTGAGCTCTTGTATCTCCTTTTCTAATCTGTCCACCCTATCTAGCAATTCCTCCTCTTTGGGCTCCTCCACCGGCTTGCTAATATGCAGGAGGTTTTCAGCTAGTTCCAAGTCTTTGTGGCTCCTTAGGACCCGTTGGGAAGCAGGGATTTTAGCTTTGAGGCTCTTGCTTTTCTTGCTGGAGACAACATCTTCATTCTTTCTTTTTAGCAGGGGGGAGTGGGAGCAGTGTGGGCAGGTGGAGGTATGGAGGAGGGAGGTGGGATAGGATTCACGGGAGGGCAGCTGGAGAAATGGCGGTGAATCAAGAGGATAAGGCCCTGGTGCAAAGGGACAGCCCTAGAGTGGCTTTGAACTTCCCTTATAGATTTCTCCAGAGAGTTAATCAGATAGTGAGGAAAGCTGATAATGTTATTTCTATGAAAATGATTCAGAAAAATCAGATGCTTTTGAGGTATAGTCACATATCTTCCTTCAAGGGTAACATACCTTACCACCATTTTGGCCAGTTCATCAAAAGGTTCAGGGATCGACGCCACCTTGAGGCCAGCAGTCACGAACTCAAGATTCTCCCCCTCTTCCAGAAATTTCTTGGTTTCCACCTCCCTGTCTACCTTCTTATTGAAGAATTTTGTGCCTTCCAGGCTGAGGCCCGTGATCTGAGCTATGAGCTCTTCCGTGATTTCCATTTTCATGTTACTATATTTGACTATTCTATTCTTCCAACCCTGGGTGAATTTGATAGAGATGTCTTGGTCAAAGCCTTGGATCCTTTCAATGAAATTAGACAGGCCCCCGATTTGCAGGTAATCCCAAAGCTCTGTGTTCTCTTTCCACTCAGGATTGTGGGTCGGTTCGGTTTTGCATGGTGGCCCCCCCATGTTTCCTCTGCTCCTTTTCCTGTTCTCAATGGTAAAATAGCTACCAATGTGCGGGATAGGCTGAACTTTGATTTTGGTATTTGAATCTTTCCTTCCCGTGAAATCCGGTTTAATTATTATGCTACACTTGTTATTATTGCCCCGCTCCTCGGCTTTCCTCCTATGCCAAGAAATGATGACAGTCCAGCCCGCACAGATCACAACAATCATCCAAATCTTTTGTGATGTCATCATCATGTACTTGGGGATCCGCACATTAGCGTCTAAAATACAGCCGTTAGTTATGATTTTCACTGCCATGTAGATCAATGATAATGGCTTTATTGACATGAGCGGGCAGAACGTCCCCCCCAATCCAAGTTTGAAAGGGATTATTAACACCGAAGTTAGCCAAACTGTCAGCGACCCTATTTCCTTCCCGGTAGGTGTGGGTGATTTGGACCTTTTCAAATCTTTTGCATATATCAATAGCTTCCTCAATATAATCCCTGATAGACCAGCTGGGGTGTTGCTTTTTATTCAGAAGATTGATAATATTTAGAGAATCACCTTCAATTATGATATTTGGAATATTACAATCTCTGGCAAGTCTAATACCCCAAAGAGCCGCCATGGCTTCGGAATAATGATTAGTCTGTCTGCCCATTCTCCCAGAAAAAGTAGCAACATAACAGCCTCTTTGATCCCTGATGATTCCCCCTCCTCCAGAGTCACCCGGATTGCCCTTAGAGGCCCCATCAAAATTTAACTTGTGCCAATCAGTGGGGGGTTTAATCCATCAGACTGTGTTTCTGTCAGTACCATTGTTATTTCTATTGACAGTGGCAATATTCCATTCAGTCAGAATGCATTCTTCATTCTCCGGGTAGAGTCTATTTTTAGGGGGTTTAAATCTAGCAATATTATCTTGCACAGCAATGATAATTTCCTTATATACTTTGTTACAAGCCTGTCTATTGTTTCTGAAAATACTATCATTATGGGCCTTCCAGATTCTCCACATAGTGTGGGGCAGAACCAGTTGCCATAGCCTTTTCACCATGCAATGTTTAAACGGAGAGCTCCATTGCTCCCAAGCCTGAAGGCAGGTAAGGGGAAAAATCCATCTCAGATTAAATTTTGCAAAAACAAGCTGCCAAATTTTGGAAGCAATCTCACAATGAAGGAATAAATGCTTTATATCTTCAGCCTCTTGCTGACACATGCAACATCTATTCGGCATGATGAATCCCTTCTTGATGAGGTTGTCATTAGTTAGGATCTTGCCATTAATAATTAGCCACCAAAAGAAGTTCACTCTAGGGGTTAGCTCTGGCATCCACAACTTGTGCCACTTAATTTCTCTTTCCATGGATGCAAAGAAAGAATTATATCCTGATTTAACAGTGTATTCCCCATCAAAAGAATCTTTCCAGATGAGCTCATCCTTAAGATTTTGATTACTTATATGGATTAGGGAAAGTTGATTCTGGAGAGATATAATATCATCCTGAATATTATCATTCTCCACTTTTAGCTGCTTCCATTTTCTTTTGTTTCCATCCCTCTCAATGTATCCCTGGATTTTGTGCCCATACTTTGCAATTAATCTGTCTTTAATATGATCATAAGCAGAAATCCAGTTAGAATCCGTCCACTTATCAGTCCAGAATTTTATGTTTTTCCCATCTCCAAGCTTCCAGCTGCACCCCTGAGAGAGAATGTGTCTGCTGCGCAGAAGGTTGTTCCAGAAAATAGAACCACTCGGAAGGGACTGATCATAAATGAAGGAAATCTTGTTTTGATTTGAAAGATATTTGATCTTAATCAGCTCTGTCCAAGGTCTGTGCTCTTTTATAAGCCTCCACCCTAATTTTTTAGTAAGGTCAGTAGTCATATGTTTGATATCTTTGATGTCTAACCCCCCTAGTCTCTTAGGTTTACAAACCTGTTCCCAAGCCACAAGATGATATCTGAATTTGTCCTCAGTACCGTGCCACAGAAAGTGTTTTTGAATCTTCTCAATACTGTTCATCATAGCTATAGGCATGCTGAACATTGACAGTATGTAAATAGGCAAGTTTTGAAGCGTGGTTTTAACCAAAAGACACTTACTTGCACTTGAAAGAATGGCTCCTTTCCATCCAGCCAAATTTCTTTGAAATCTCTTAATAAGATCATTCCATACCTCCACTGAAATCTTGCCAGTACTTAAAGGTAACCCTAAGTAAGTAGCTGGTAGAGAATTAATAGTGCATCCTAGAATATTAGCAATCTTTCTTTGCCTCTCCTCAGGAGTATTGAAGAAATAAATAAAGCTTTTGTCAAAATTAACTTTTTGTCCCAAGGATTCCTCATAAAATCTAAGGACTATTTTACATGGCCTTTGCCTTAACAATTTGATAGCCTTTCATTTTTTGATATTTTGAGAATGTCTCTCCATATACATTAATCTAATGATCGATGAATGTCCAAAATGCAGGATACATTCTTGATATCCAGACACTCAATGAGTCTTGATTGTTTAATCATGTCCAATTCCTATTATTACCTTTAAATTTGTAGTCATTTAGAGTTATTTGGAAATCACATCACACCCTTCATTAGGCTTGAATATAAGGACTACCACTATTTTTTGAAGGCACTTTTGAAAGTATCTCATGGGTTTATCATAGCATGTTGAATGTATCAATGAATGGAAGGTCACTAAGTCATAGGACAAATTTCACTCCCATTTTGAACTAATGATAAGAAAGATTTACCAGGAGATTGATAACTCCTGTGTGTTCATTAGGTCACATTCCCCTATCAAATTCATTCTTAATCCAATGTATATCATTGAACAAGAACTCCCGCATGAGGTGTTGGACCTAAAAAATGTCTCTAGGTGCCAAAGAGTCCTAGATAATCACTTGTATTTGATGTCAAATTGATCCCCTAGTTGATTTAGGAAATTCTATTCATTCCCCCTAGGTGATTTTAGGAAGTTCAGAAAAGATGTTATCTTCTGGCAATATTGGGAAGGGTTATCACTGGTCATCCCAGGACTGGATCAACCCCCTGGAGTGGAACAAAGGGAAAATTCAACATGGAGGTGAATTGAAGACCTTATAACATCATGGAAATTATTTTGGAAGGTTTGGGGAAGTTTTGAAAGACTTGGAGCAGTCTGAGTAAAAACAGGGTTCACAAGCCTAGGCAGTACACAGGCCTAAAACAACTTGTTGGGCTTCAGAAGAAGATTCTGAGAGCTCCAGATGGAGTTAGAAGTAAAAAAAACATCTCCAGAAATAGGATTCCAATACCTACATGATGGTGAAATAATATTTTTCACAACACCTTGGCGCATAGGATTTGCAGGCAGTTTTTCTCAGGCACAAGTGGAGTCTTAAATCAAAAATCTAATTTTTCAGGGATCATATGGATGAATAAAGACATGATACCCCCACCATTGGATTCAAAATTCCATTTCCAGTTAGGATCATATAAAATTTCACCAATAAATTCCACCGGGAGCTCAAGTTATCATCGTTCCAAGTTACCCTCTCAAAGGCAGTTCAGGAGTTAGTCAATTTTTGGGAGGACACGTGTCAGCACCAGGAGCCTGGTGGGATTTCATGTCCCTGAAATCCCTAGGTCAGGTAAGGTAAAAACCTTGAAAAATTCCCCAGCCCCCATCTGACCTCTAGGACCCTCATGTGACCTCCAGACTTGACAGTTCAGCCCCCAGGTGCATTTTTGAGCATCCATTCCATGTCGTCGGATCAAGCGCCACGTGTCAGCTCCAGGACCACCATGGAAACTGATGTCCCTTATGTCCCTGAGGTGAGGGACATAAACATGGAAAAATTCACCCAGCCCCTATGGGGAGTCTTTTGGACACCCACGTGACCGACTTTCAGCCCCCAGGTGCATTTTTGGAGCATCCATTCCCTGTCGTCAGATCAAGCACCACGTGTCAGCTCCAGGACCACCATGGAAACTGATGTCCCTTATGTCCCTAAGGTGAGGGACATCAGACATGGAAAAATTCACCCAGCCCCTATGGGGAGTCTTTTGGACACCCACGTGACCGACTTTCAGCCCCAGTGCTTTAAAGCATTTTTTCACCTTCATTCCCTGTCGTCGGATCGAGGCCACATGTCATCCTCTTGACCACCATGGAAATTGATGTCCCTCATGTCCCTGAGGTCAGGGACATCAAACATGAAAAAATTTCCCAAGCCCCTCCAACCCAACTCAAAAATTTTTGAAAAACTTAGCCATTTTTTCCTAACTCATTTCTCTTCACAACTTCTACCTTCCATGGCTCCATCCATGTGAACAAAAATTTGTCTCCACCTGGTCCACCATCACTCCACCATTGCCAAAATTGAACCATGATCATCATAAACAAAAACCTTTCACTCCATGATGAGCAATATTGTAGGTCTCAGAAGGAAAATTCATCAAGAAAAGAGAAGGAGAAGAAAAACAAGAAGAAGAAAAAGAGAAAACCCATTGCCATGAAAATGAAAGTTGAAGAAATCTTGCAAACCGGATGCACAGATTGACAAGACCATTTGTTTTTAGATTTTTTCTTCTCTACCCAAGGCCATTAAAAAATCACCTTCAAACTCTCCTCTTGCAAGCAAGCATCCACAACAAAGAAATCCCACTTCTGGCTCAACGAAGAAAAAATTGGATTTCCCATCAAACCGGTTGTCGGATTGAAGTAAATTTCACATGAAGCACCAGAAGAAAAACCCTATCACAATGGAATTAATTTTCATCACAAATGGAGAAAAAACCAGACCTAAAATTTTGAAGCTCCATTAATGGCTGCCATGACAAGTAATGGAAAAAATCAGAAGCACTGCTCAGGTTCCAGTGGGTGAAATTTAAAAATTTAAAATCTCCTAGTTTCACGGAACTATTTTTGCAGCCATGAAGTGGGCCTAAATTTTAGGGAGGGGTGATATTTTTTTCATCAGAAAAAACCCATATCAAAAAAAAAAAGGGTTCCACATCAATCCGATCCCAGAAGCCAAAATTTCTAAAAATTGGAGGGAACATAGGAACTCCATTGAAAAATCTAGTTTCAAGAACTAGTTTTTGCACTACATGAAGCCCCTAATTTTTTGGGATATGGAGGGGCCCTATGTTTTTTAGAAAGTATTCTGATCTATGAAGGAATGAAAATATTATTTTCCCACTTGTTCAGATGAAGGAATTTCAAAATTTGAGCATGGAACCCCAAAAAACCCAAAAATTTCAAGACTTGTTTTTGTCAAATTTGACATTCATGGCACTTACTAAAAATAGTAAGTCTTCCTATATGAGGGGTGCTATTAAAATAGGTAAGTTTGAAGAAAGGATATGAAGAAGGTGGTAAACAAAGGGGAGAATCACAGGAAAATCATCAAAAAGGTCATCTCGGCTCGCAATTCACACTTACTAAAAATAGTAAGTTACACTCAAAGAGTAGTTTTGGCACAATGGGTCATACAAGGATAATCATTCAAGGGGACATCATTGTTCAGGAGCATCCTAGTCATTTTTCATAGGGAATTCAAGATCCATCTTAGTTCATTCAACTTGGTGAGCATTCATGAGCTAATTTGAAGGAGTTTCACAGTGTGCAAGGAGTTCAAAGATTCAGAGTTTCACTGCATTTGGAGCTTTCCATCAATGAGGATCAACAAACTTCATCAGGAATGACATATCCTCTTCTTCTCTCTCTCTCTCTCTCTCCTCTTCCCCCTAACTTTCTCTCACTTTCAAATGTTCTAATTCTTCATTGGGGTTTGCACTTTTTGATATGCCTTTAAGTCACTTAAAAGTGACTTTAGAAACATAATGTAAATTAAGTCACCTTGATTTTATAAAAGGGACTTAAATATTTTGTAGGAATATGAATAGTCTTAAGTTAGAAATAAGGCATATGGAGGGTCATGAGGAAGATGATAAGTCACCTCTCATTCTATAAATTGTAATTCCATTCCCATTTCAAAGGGTTGGCGATTGATCTTGTAAACTCAAGAGTGCATTGTACCTAGAGAAAGCAAAGGAGATAGCCATTTTTCTTCTACTTTCCCCCACTCTCAAATTTCTTCCATTCTCACACTATGTACAACTTTTGTTTAAGCAATCAATACAAGAAGATGGAGTTTCTAGCTTTCTTTGACTATGGGGTTTCTCGATACTTTGTGTTCATAAATTTATTTGGTCTTGTTGCCATTTGCAGGTTGTTTCTTCTCATAAATGCATGTGATTGAAGTTTCTAACTAGTGTGTGTGCAGGAATCTGATTTTCTACCTGCAACATTAGTTCTCCTACCTCTTTTCTCACTCCCCTTTCCCACTTTTCAGACAAAGTTTCTCCTAGCAAGAGATTGCTAGCTTTTCCACAGGGTCAGTGGAGTGCCCCTGTTGGATCCCTGGTCAAAGGCCACCACAGAAATCCACCTTTTCATGCATGCATATACGACAGCTGCACCGGTTAAGTAGAGGGACTTAGATTCCCAGAGCATTGGCAAGAAATCCACAAGTTTTTCCACCTGAAAAATTTTCTCTCCCAACAGTTTTTGGCACCCACCGTGGGGCAGATTTAGCAGCATCTGCACCCAAAATATGACCGCAAGGTCCAAAAATTAAAAAAAAATCAAATATTGAAAAAAAAATAAAGAGTTCATGAAAATCCATTGCTGAAAGATACACTGCTGATTTCTGCAGAGTGACCTTTCACATTCCACAGTGTCCTTTTCATGTTCCCACTTCAAAATTTCCAAAAGCTGGCTGAAGGAAGATACACCAGGTTGAGCAGGTCGAGAGGTGTTTGATTCCAATTTTGAGGCTTTGCAAAATTAGCAAGAATGAATTAGAGATAATCCATACTTCTTCTCCCAAGCCTCCTTTCCATCTGGTGCTTCAAGAATTTCACCTGGAAATCCTATCAAAACTCCTGTTGATACTCCCCCTTCAAATTCTCCCATTTTTCAACCACCATTGAGCATTGAGTTCCCAGAAGAAGAAGAATTTGTAGAAGCAAGAGCTGAAGAAGAAGCATAAATGACAATGGAAGATGAAGAAGAAATACCTCAACCCATTGTTCCATGGGGAAGGAATACATGCCCACTTGCTCTTGAACCCCCTCTTCATGATCTACCAACAAGTTCCCACAAGAACTTTCCAAAGTTCAAAGGTGACAACGCACAACATCCTGAAGAACACATCACTGCTTTCACAACATCATGTGGAATTCTTGGTGTCCAACATGAAGATGTTGTTGTGAGATTGTTCATGGAGTCCCTCCAAGAAAAAAAGTAGCAGAATGGTTCTACCTCCTACCTGCCCGATCCATCACTGGTTGGAATGACATCAAGGATGCCTTTGCAAAGTTATTTAAATCAACTAAAGACTGTCAAGACCTCCTAATGCAGTTGGCTCAAATGAGGAAAGGAGAAAATGAAACTATGAGAGACTTCATGGCTCATTTCACTGATTGCTTCACAGGATACCTGAAGAGGATTCACCATCTCAAAACAATGTCAAGAGATTCTTCATCAATGCTCAATCATCAGAAGTAGGATTTTTTCTATGAAGAGCCCAACCAAGGAACATTGTAGAAGCACAAAGGATGGCCATTGAACTTGATGATGATCTCATCCTCTCTAGAAAGATCAAGAATCCATCAAAGGGAAAGGCCCAACATCCTGGAGATGAGAGAACCAATCCATCACTGCAAAATTTGGTGAATGAGATGGCATCTTTGAAGAGGGAATTATTTGAATGAGTTTCTTCTCAAAGAAGCAACAAAAATCAGATTGCAGGAGCACCCCAAAGGCTTGCCTTGGAGGCCCCACCCATGAACATAAATTGTAGATTTCAAGAAAGTGAAGAAGAGCTTGAACAAGAAAGTGAAGGTGGTAATTTCCTAGAAAGTGATGAGTTTGAGAATGATACACAAATCAGATTTTGTGAGTATTCTGGAGGTGATGAAGAAGATGAAGAAGATGCACCCAGTTTCTCATGTGTGGTATTCACTCATTCTCAGTCTGAGAAAAGAGCATCTCCCTCCACTGCTGTAAAAGAAAAAGAAGGTTGATGATCCTCCTATGGTGACTCCACAAAATAAAATAATCAGTCAGGATCCCCACTTCCATCTTCCATGAAGTCTTCATTGTTGGAGCTTGATCCTGTAGCAAATAAGAAGGCTCTTGCAATCCCAAGTAAGTCTTCTGATGTCTCTTCCAAGTCTAAATCTAAATTTGCTCCTACAAAATCTAATACCTTGAAAGCTCCTAGTGTACCTTTCAAAATACCCTCCATTCCCCAAAAATCAAATCCTACTCCTAAGCCTATCCAGACTCCAAAATCAGTCCCTTCACCCCCCTTGTCTACAATTTCCCCCTTTGAATTCATAGAATATGAAAACAAAGACAAAGTGCAGATTACCGAAAGTGAATATTTACAGACTCATCCTGAACAATTCGAGAGGTTTGTCCAATATAGCAGGAGTGGTAGTATAACACCCAATATTGTAACTTCTAGTTCCAAAGGCATGCTACCAAACTCACCTACACCTCCCTCACAGAACATGCTTTTTCTGAGTGCATCAAAGACTGATAAAGTTGAACCTTTCTACGTCTCCCTTCTTGTTGGAGAATATGTACTGAACAATTGCATAATAGATTCTGGTGCCTCAGACAACGTGATGCCTTTGAAGGTCACCAAGGCTCTCAAACTTACCATGACTCCACCTAGTGGCTCTTGTTACTCTTTGGAGTCAAAAGAGGTCTCACTTGTAGGGAAGGTCAAAGATGCACAGGTGGCTCTCACCAGATTTCCAGACAAGAAAGTTTCAGCGATGATTTTGGTAGTAGACGTCCCAGCCTCATTCAGAATGTTGCTGAGTAGAAATTTCTATCGAGACTTGGGAGGGAAAATTTAGATGAATTGGTCTTCTGCAACCATACCAGTGAAGGGAGACATGGAGAAATTACTTCCCGAGAAGAAGATGAGGTACACGGTATGAAATTCTGGAAGCCCAGAAGCTAACATTTTGTACCAAGGTAGCAGGTAGATGAATCACTTTGTGGAAACTGGAGGAGGAAGAGGATATCCCCATCTTGATAGGTCCAGACATGCCTTCCTAGAGAGATTTGGATTTTGAAGAAGCATTGAGGAGATTTGAGTTATAAGAGGGCAGCCCTGAATTTCCAGATGATGCAAACCATGAGGAAGAGGAGATGGTTCTTGATGATTTTCAAGAAGAAAAATCAGCTTATATGCTTATCCAAGATGAGGAGTTATTCTCATTCCCATTTGGGGATGAAGATGATCTCAGTCAGGCCATCTATGGAGAGACAAAATCAGCTTGTGATGAGCCCATGAAAGGTTTGAAAGAAATGTCTGTACAAGAACTGCTTAGAGCCACAGAAGAAACAAAAGACCCTGAGCTCAGTCTTGAACTCCTGATGCAAGCCATGAATCTGTAAGACAAGCATGAAGCTGATTTGGAAGCCTTAACCAATGTGAAGGTTGGCCATATTGAGATAAGGAAAGATGAAAAATATGATGTCCCTCTTGATCTAATGGTTGATGGATGTAATAATGAAATGGAGATATTTTCTTTCCCATTTGAAGATGAAGACTCTTTCCATGATGAAGAAATTGAAGCAAGGAGTTTTGAGGCCTTTGAAGATGAAGCTCTTTTTGATGAAGGATCGATAGAGTGCAGTGATTCCCAAGATGATGAGGTAATCCCTCTAGATAGTTTCCTTGAGCTGCAAAATAAAGATTCTTCAAAGGCATACAAAGAGGAGCTGCAGGAAATGATGAAGCATAACTCCATGCAAGAAATATTGGATGCAGTAGAAGTTGTGGAAGACCCTTATTTGATTCTTGATCTCTTCACTCATGCCATGGACATATAAGACAAGTATGATTTTTCCTCCAATCCTTCCGTCAGTACTCAAGCACCTCACAGTGGAGTAAAGAGAAAAGGATGAATCAAATGTTTCTCATGGAGAAGATGTCAATGAGCATAGACCTGGGAAAGAAAAGAACTCAGAATATTCAAGGAATTTGAATGAAAATCAGCTTTGGGGCAGTGATGAGATGCTCGATGGAGAATCAACTATATGGATAAACATGGAAGGCAACTGGCACTATGAAACCAATTTCAAAGAACATGAAGGCAATGGAATTTCCAAGCAAGGACCTGAGCATCAAGAAGCTCACATGGACTCACTCCTACCAAGTACACAGACAATTGTGAAAGCACCTAGCTTCCATAAACAATTGAGGAGGGGAGGCTACTTTCTGGAACCCATCAATGGCTTCAGAACATCATCATTCAGTGTTGCCTCTTCAGGGGTAACTTTTGAGAAATGAAAAGTGCTTCAGTGAAAGTGGGTTGTCCCCCACCTTGTACCATAGGTGATTTCTAGGTGTGTTTCCCTTTCTGTTGTGTGTGTTTCCCTTCCTTTTTGTGTGTGTGTGTGTTTCCTTTTTCCTTTTTTGTGTGTGTGTGTGTTTCCTTCTTCTCTCTCTCTCTCTTGTTGTAAGTTGTACATGACTCCACAGGGCCCAATGGATAAGGCACTGGTCAATGAATTATATGGTCTAAAATTGAGATTCTAGATTCCCATGTCATGTCTTCACTATGCTCAGTCCATGTCATGTCCCCAAGCTAGAGCCAGTTGTTGTCGTGCAAATGTGCAACAGGGAAATTGACAATTTCCAAGCACGACAACTATACCCCTGTGTCCAAAATTTTTCAAGTTTATCATTCCAAGACACCCCAGGTCAAATCCAGTCAGTCTGGTCACCCCCTAATTTGATGTCAAATTGGTCCCCTAGGTGATTTAGGAAATTCAATTCATTCCCCCTAGGTGATTTTAGGAGTTCATTGAAAAGATGCTATCTTCTGGCAGTATTGGGAAGGGTTATCACTGGCCTTCCTAGGACTGGATCAACCCCCTGGAGCGGAAAAGAAGGGTAAAATTCAGTATGGAGGTGAGTTGAAGACCTTATAACATCATGGAAATGATTTTTAAAGGTTTGGGGAAGTTTTGAAAGACTTGGAGTAGTCTAAATAAAAACAGGATTCACAAGCCTAAGCAGTACACATACTTAAAATAATTGTTGGGATTCAAAAGAAGATTCTGGGAGCTCCAGATGGAGTTAGAAGTAAAAATAAAACATCTCAAGAAATAGGATTCCAATACCTACATGATGGTGAAATCATATTTTTCACAACACCTTGGCGCATAGGATTTGCAGGCAGTTTTTCTCAGGCACAAGTGGAGTCTCAAATCAAAATCCATGATTTTTAGGGATCATATGGATGAATCAAGACATGATACCCCCACCATTGGATTCAAAATTCCATTTCCATTTCCAGTCAGGATCATATAAAATTTCACCAATAAATTCCACCGGGAGCTCAAGTTATCATCATTCCAAGTTGCCTCTCAAAGGCAGTTCAGGACTTAGTCATTTTTCAGGAGGACACGTGTCAGCACCAGGAGCCTGGTGGGATTTCATGTCCCTGACGTCCCTGAAGGTCAGGTACACCAACCCTTGAAAAATTTTCCCAGCCCCCATGTGACCTCTGGGACCCTCATGTGACCTCCAGACTTGACAGTTCAGCCCCCAGGTGCATTTTTGGAGCATCCATTCCCTGTCGTCGGATCAAGCGCCACGTGTCAGCTCCAGGACCACCATGGAAATTGATGTCCCTCATGTCCCAAAGATCAGGGACATAAAGCATGGAAAAATGTGCCCATCCCCTATGGGGAGTCTTTTGGTCACCCATGTGACCGACTTTCAGCCCCTATGTGCATTTTTGGAGCATCCATTCCCTGTTGTTGGATCAAGCCCCATGTGTTAGCTCCAGGACCACCATGGAAATTGATGTCCCTCATGTCCCTGAGGTGAGGGACATCAAAACATGGAAAAATTTCCCCAGCCCCTATGGGGAGTCTTTTGGTCACCCATGTGACCAAATTCAGCCCCCAGTGCTTTAAAGCAACTTTTTTCAGCACTCATTCCCTGTCGTCGGATCGATGCCACATGTCATCCTCTTGACCACCATGGAAATTGATGTCCCTCATGTCCCTGAGGTCAGGGACATCAATCAATGAAAAAAAATTCACCCAAGCTTCTCCTTCAATATGATTTCAAAAATTGAAAAAAATTTCTAACTTAGTGCTTCAGTTTCTTCTTCCAGCTGCTTTCTTCTTCTTTCATCCTTGTGCACATATTTTCTCCATCTCCTCCTCTGTAACTTCTCACCACCATTCCTCCATTTCTGAACCTCAAACCAGACCTTCCACAAAAATTTACTTCCCTTCACTCCATGAAATCATGTAGGTCCTAGAAGGAAAATTGGAGCAAAAACAAAGAAGGAGAAGCACAAAAAAAAAGAAGGAGAAAACAAAAAAACTCCATGGCCATAAAACAAGAAGTTGAAGAAATCTCCCAAATGGATGGTGAAAAAAACAAGTTATATTTTTATGTTCATTCCTCTACCCAAGGCCATCAAGAAGACACCTTCAAACTCTCCTCTCATGTGTAACAGAGCATCCACAACAAAGAAATCCCACTTCTGGCTCAACGAAGAAAAAATCCAATTTCCCGTCGAACCGTTGGGCGAAATGAAGTAGAATTTCACGTGAAGCATCAGAAGCTAGTTTCCGAAAAAACCTATCACAATGAAATTTATTTCATTGCAAATGGAGGAGAAATAAAAACCAGACCTGCAATTTTGAGGTCCATTAATGGTTGCCGCATCCAGAAGCACTGCCAATTCTAAAATTTGAAATCTTAAAATCTCCTGGAATATTAAGCGGGCATGTCTGAAATTTTAGAGGGGTGATATTGGGAAAAAAAATATCAAAAAAAAATTCATTTCAGACATCAATCAGACCTCCAAAACCACTTTCTAAAAATAGTAAGTGTCTTCTACATAGGGACTGCTATTTTAAAAAGTCAGTCAACAAAAGAACCTGCGAAGGAGGCACAAGACATTGGAGGTGCACTACAACTGAGAATTCACCAGAATGGTCAAAGATTTTTGACACTTACTAAAAATAGTAAGTGGTCCCATGGACACTTACTAAAAATAGAAAGTCACACTCAAAGAGTAGTTTTGGCACAATGGGACATTCAGAACTTCATCAGCATCAGAGAGATCCATTTTCCATTGAACAGGATCAATCAAAATTCATCACGGGAACATCATCTCTTCTTCTCTCTCTCTCTTCTCTCTCTCCTCTTCCCCCCAACTTTCTCTCCCTTCAAATGTTCTAATTCTTCGTTGGGGTTTGCACTTTTTGATATGCCTTTAAGTCACTTAAAAGTGACTTTAGAAACATAATGTAAATTAAGTCACCTTGATTTTATAAAAGGGACTTAAATATTTTGTAGGAATATGAATAGTCTAAAGTTAGAAATAAGGCATATGGAGGGTCATGAGGAAGATGATAAGTCACCTCTCATTCTATAAATTGTAACACCATTCCCATTTCAAAGGGTTGGACATTGATCTTGTAAACTCAAGAGTGCATTGTACCTTGAGAGAACAAAGGAGATAGCCAAATTCTTCCTTTCCCCCTTCTCAATTTCCTCCATTCTCCACACTATGTACAACTTTTGTTTGAGAAATCAATACAAGAAGAAGGAGTTTCTAGCTTTCTTTGACTAAGGGATTTCTTGATACTTTGTGTTCATCAAATTTCATTTGGTCTTGTTGCTTTGTAAAGTTGTTTCTTCTCATAAATGCATGTGATGAAGTTCTAACTAGTGTGTGTAGGAATCTGATTTCTAACCTACAACATTACTTCTCCTACCTCTTTTCTCACTCCCCTTTCCCACTCTTCAGACAAAGTCTCTCTAGCAAGAGTATTGCTAGATTTTTCGCAAGGTTAGTGGAGAGCCCCTATTGAATCCCCAGTCGAAAGGCCAGCATAGAAATCCACCTTTTCATGTGCATGCATATACGGAAGCTGCATCGGTTAAGTAGAGGGACTTAGATTCACTTATATATAACATATCAATACTAAATATATACATGTTGAATTTCATCAAGCACTTGGGCCAACCAGATACAATATTGGAACCAAATATCATTACCATAAAAAAATTCCAATGTTAAAAGGAAATTTATAGGTACCATTACCCTTCCCCTTGAAGTCAAGCCTGTCACTCATGAAACCGAGTTCTACACCATAGATCTAGATCTTCCATATAAAATTATCGTCATTTTTCATTGGATAAAATCCATGTAGATTGTCTCATCTACCTATCATTAGTTCATAAATTTTCCATTTTAGGTGCAATACCTCATGAGTTTTGATGATCCCTAACCCTTCTAATAATGTAGAGGATTAGTAAGACTATACTACAAAGCAAATGTTTTTCTGAGCACAGACATTGATTTCAAATCTAAATCCAAAACCATTACATCTTGTAACCATCCTAATGCATTACCTTCTCCATCTACCAATCCCCATTTGCAATCAAAATCCAAGATCATTGACACAATTTTTGGGGAGTATGAGTTTCAAAATGATTTCCATATTGATAATCTTTTCCTATCACCCAAAACCCATTAAAAAAGGCACCAAAATCTCATAGATTTGGATCCTTTGTGAAAGGATGCCTTCTTGAAGATTAATATTATCAGTACATGTGGGTTTATTGATTATATTAAATAAATAAAAATTAATTAATGATGAAATAAATAACCACATGATTATTTATATGAGGTAAATGTATAAATATCATAGAGCAATAAATAACTTGACAATAAAAAAACATAGAACGTGACGTATAAGGTGGGGAAAACCAAAGGTAAAAGAATCCCATTGTAAACACAATATCTGTATATTAATTGAGGAAACTACAGTCACCTAACACAGTAAATCTTGACTTCTCCAAATTCACATGGGTCCAACAAAGTGCTTCTTGAAAATGCTTATATAAAATATTGCATCTGATAACATTGTAATCTCAAATGAGATCTATTATATAGGGCGGGGGATTCAGTTGCACCTATTGGTTGCTTTATTTCACTCATTTAATTAATTATAATACAAGAACTAATTAATTCTTCCACACATGAGTGGAATCACTACAAGAATTTTAGGTAATATAACACTAAATTTAGGCATATAACACCAATTTGTGATTCAAAAGTGGTGTTATTTGAGTGGTAGTTTTTGGATAACACCAAAATCCAACAACACCAAAATTGGTTATGGAATATAACACCAAATTTGGTGTTATATATATAGTGTTATATTTTTTGTGTAACCAATTTTGGTGTTACACAACCACAACCACACAACTAACACCAACATTGTTGAATCACAAATTGATGTTTACACCTAAATTTTAGTGTTTTTTGTGTTAATTATTTATTGTAATTGGTTTTGGTGTTTGATTTCAACATTTGATTGTATAGAGACAATATATATTTATAGCCTCATTATTTTAATCTATCATCAAGGGAACCAAAGTGAGCTTGTGATTAGTAATATAAAACAATTACAAAAACAATTTAGGCTTAATCTTGTGCCCACACGTGAGTTCACATGCATTTTATTAATATATAAATGAGAAAATAAATTAAAAGGGTGCCTAAATGCCATTAAGCCTTAACATAGAATGGTACAATAGATAACCAAAACACATGATTCAATGACTATACTCCATAAAAGGCCAACTAATAACTAATTGCATTATAATAACTCATGTAAATATCTGAAGCATTTAGGTGATTTTCAGCCAACATATTCTATTGAACTCAAACATCATGGCCAACAAATGTGAAGCCTCATGTAACTGCTTTTACATCAAGGATTAGAATATTTCAACTTCATGATATGTAAAAAAGAGAATATTATCTCAGCTTCATGATATGTAAAAAAATACTTCCTAAATGAAACATAACAATTCATAGGTGCATTTTTAAAAAATACTACCTGAGACCATTTTAAACATCAAAGGCATCTTTAACAATTTTTAATTATCACTTTTATTTTTTTATTATAAAGTTACTTGGAAATACAATATTAACTTTATATTTATATCCAATAATTATAAGGTGATAATCCGTATAAAATTGTTTACATATTTATTTGTCACATTCGCTTGATATGATAACCAGGTGGATATGGTCATAATTACCATGATTTTCACCCGCCTAAGATGACTTAATTGTCTCATTTATTCATATTACATCATTAAACTTAGTGAAAAATAATTAAATCCCCCCATTTGTTTTTTGTCATTTTACCCAGACTTTGGTGCACAAGTTCCTCCATCACCAGCCAGTATTACCTTTCAAGAAACCCTTATCTTTGTAATCCCCTCCATATCTCTACAATCCACTTTATATCTCTACAAGTCCCTCTAAAAACTACTATTTCTCTAGGGTTTTAAAGCCAAAATTTAAAAATAGATTTGAAATCGAAAGAAGAAATGGGAAAAGACGCAAGTATAAACCTGAAGGAGTTGAGGATCTATTAAAATGCACATAACCTATGGCCATATTCAGGGAAGCTGGTTGGATGAGCTTATTTTTTGAAAATGTAGTGATTCAACAGAGATATTGTAGAAGATTGTGTGGCTAATATTGAATAATTCCACACCAAGGTCAAACATGTGAAGATTTTAGTGACTCCTAGAATAATAAGTGAACTGAATGGAATCCCAAATACATGTATGAGAATTCAAGCTAGACCTACTTCTACTGATATTTTGCAAATATTTCATGTAGAGGTTGGGAAAATTCCTTATTTGTCTGTAAATACTAAAAATAAAATCAAGGGAATAAGTAGAAATACCCTACATGAGCCATGAAATATTGTATCCTATTGGATAATGGAGTATATCACTTGTGAGGGGAAATATAGTCTTGTTCTAAGGGAAACAATGAGAATGGTAGAACATTTGAGACACTCAACTAGTAAACTCTAGTGGAAAATCAATCTACATAGGTATTTATATGACTCAGTCTAAATAATGGCCACTAGGTTTGATTAGAGAATCAGATAATTAAAAATCTAGGTCCTAATTTATCTTATTTTCCAACACCATTTTCTTAAAAAATTCCAATGGGAGACATATGGAAAAAGTTTTTAAACAAGAAAACAAGCAAGAAGAAAGTAAAACATGCTAGAAAACAATCCCTTTCTCATAGTATAGATAAGTCAAAGAAAAAGGTCTCTAAGGGTCAGGCTCAAACCATTACTTCTCCTAAGACCTTACCTTGCAATGTTATAGATGGAAAAAAACTCTAAGCAAATGGTGGGGAAGCCTCAAATACCTATAAGAAAAATGACACTTCATAAAAAAACCACTGTCAAAACACCTTCAATTACAAAGGCAAGTGAGGAAAAACATGAATTTATTATGTTGTCAGAAGATGAGCAAGAAATAGTTTCCACTCATTCCTCCCCTACGAGAAGAAGGAGCAAAAGATTTCTTACACAAGATCCTATCTTGAAACCATCACTAATTAAATTTAAGGATAGCAGATAAACCTTCCCACAAGAACATGTTGTCCAAAATTACAACCCCATGCAATTTTGAACAACTCATCCAAGTTGGAACTTAGGAACTTTTTCTCATGTAAGCCACGTAACACTAAGGTAGTCTTCCATGAAATGTGTGAATGTAGTGTTTAGTGGGTTCCCCTAACCCATGGAACAAAGGATTTGGAGCTCATGATTGTTATCCAAATAATTTTACATGCTTATTCAAATCAATTTTTCAGGTGATGTGCTTAAATAACTTTGAATCAGAGACAAAAGGATAAAAGTATGAAGAAACAGTGTCTGGAACATTTCATCAAAGGAAAAACCTACATGTGAAGCTGCATGAAAATATGTGCAATAAAGGAAATATCCACGCAAAATCTCCATAAAGGAACAAATTCGAGTGAAAGTTCATGCGACAGGGGAAAATGTTTGCATGCAGGAACACTAGTTGCACCAAGCCACACGTTCAAGAATAAGTAAAGCCGTGCAGAAGAAGAAGTATAATTTCATGAAGGATAAGTAAATACATCACAAAGGATGCAAATCATTGAAGAAGAATGAAAGTATGTGTGGAATGTTGCGTAGGAAAAAGACAAAAATCCATGTGCGAAGCCGCATGACAAAACAAAGAATTATAGTATGCACAGAAAACCACACAATAAAGGAAGAAAAATTTTCATCTGGGAGGCCGTAAAATTTGCATGACCGCAAGATGTCAAGTGCAAATCTGCATGACAACAAGAACATGTTGCACAAAAAAAGAGGAAATTTTCGTGTGACAAAGGAAAAGTAAAGCCACTGCGGAATACTGCAAAAGTGAAACATGCGTACAAATGTGTGTGATAGAGGAAGACAAGTCCATAGAAAACATAGGCGACATTCAAAATCTATGTGACACAAGAGATAAACCCACACACGAAACCATGCAAGAAGTTGTAGAACAAAGGAAGAAGTCCCCGTAGGAGTCTGCGAGACAACTAAAAGTCACACGTCAAAAGGAAATTTAAGTTTGCGTAACAAAGGCACAAAACACGTGTAATATAAAGGCACACTACAAGCAATAAGTTCTAATACTGAAAATCCATGTAACAAACAAAAATCAAAGAGGAGAGACGTTCTCACATGACCCAGTAACAAATCATGAAAACAATTTGTTTTAAAATAAAGCACGAAGACTACTTTAAGAAGCAAATAAAGTGGAATGCATGCTTTCCACATTATCAGGGGCTATTTTTGGCACATAAAAGTAAGGCACATGTGCTTTTCCTATTTTTAGAAGTCAGACTTACATGTCTGATCTTTTCCTTCTTTCTCTCTCTCTTAATTTTCTATAAAAAAACTCTAGAATGCATTGTAAAAACAATATTGGCCTCTTCATTCATGTTTCTGAGCTATTCAGTTTTTTGGGTGAGAAAGATCATGAGTGATTATTTTTTCTAATTCCACCTCTTGGAGAAATAAAGGAGCTATTTTTTTACCTTTCTCTAATATGTGTTTAGTGCATATCTTGTTTTGAGCTATTTTATCCTTGTGATACATATTTATCCTTGGTTTGATAGCTTAACCTTCAATGTAATTTTGTGTCAATTTACAGGTCATGGATTGTGTTTAACAGGTTATATGCATGATTTTGTTATGGAGCCACTTTGATGCCCCTTCTTTATCTTGTCACAACCCAAATCCAAACCTTCCTATGAAATGTTTTTTCTTTGATATAGTCATTTGTAGTTAGTGTATGGTGTGTGTGGCTCTCCATGCTTCATATGTGTGATTCCAATAATGTCTGGGATCCTCAAAACATTTTGGTGTATCACCATATTTTTTTAGTTTTTTCTCTTCTTTCTTTCTCCCTTTTCCTCATTGGTTTTGGTAGAATAGAGTATCCTTAGAGATAAAAATAGTTTAGGTGATGCACTAGGGGAACCAACCCTCTCTGGAGACTCACTCCAACATACAGGTCACCCAAAACCTAGGAGTGTTTCCATTTTTTCAATTGAAAGGAGAGTTATCACACCATTCTCCAAAGGTGCATTTCAAAGTGACAACAGTTTTTGAACGCTTGGTGGGAAACTTTGCTTAGATTTTTAATATTATTTCTAAGTGTTCCATCGCAAAAATTCTAGCCACCTTAGTTCCTCCAACTAGCACAACTTTGGCACGCTCGGTGGGACTTAGAATGATAAGTTGTCAAAATTGATGTTGTTCTTGGAAAATATCAGTGTTAAAGACACATACATCCATAATTTTGAACTCCATAAGTTTAAAGTACATCCTGGTAGCAAATCAGTGTGTATTTCATGCCAAAGGTTTCAACAAGATCATCTACGAAAAGGTATTCCATTTTATTTCATCGATTTAACTTTGAATTCAACTAAAAGAAGCAAATTTTGTAATTCCAAGCCATATCCTAAATCTTTTCCCTGCTCCACAAAAACCAAGTTCATCTCTCAAATCCTCCATACCCAGTCTCAATCTGAATATGGCCCTCCCAAGAAATCACACTTTTATTTCCTTCAATGATGGAAACCACTATTGCTTTCTCGGCATGATGATATCTTGGTTTCCGCTCTTAAGAGCATTCCATTTTTTAGTAAAGAAAATCAGCTTACACCCATAGAACATGTTAAATATGTGGCCAATATATGCTCTATTTATCATGTTACTCAAGATAATGTTGTAGTCAGGTTATTGGCAACCTCTTTCAAAGGAAAATGTTGCAGTGGTACAAGGGACTGGCACTAAATTACATCACTACATGGGATTAGCTGGGAGATTTTTTTGCAGGAATTTTGAGGAAAAATTAATTTTTCTTTCATTAGTGGAATAATTGACCACCATCAAGAGAGCACCACAAGATTTCATGATTGATTTTAACTATAGATTCCAAAAGACTTGGGACAAAATTCCATAATTAGTAAGGCCCACCCCTCAGTATGTTTTTTTTATTATCTAAGGGCTTTGAATTATGATATTTCAAGTGATGATACAATCAATGGGCAGAAGGAAACTCCCTACGCTTATGATATATAGAAATTAGAGATGAAAATAGTCTTATACAAGCAGGGAAAATATCTCCAAGGCCTCTTATGCCCATCTTTCCAGATATTTCCTCCTCTCACTTCCTTTCAAATACCTACAATAGCTCCAATTCCAACACCTAATTCTCATCCTTTGAGACAAATTAGTGCATCCCCAAGCCAATCAAATGATTTACAAGAGAAAAAGGGTATATTAAAATATTTTGGGAATGAGATAGTTGTTCTTTAAAAGCAACAAAATTAGAGCTTCAAACCCTACTACCCTCTCAATCAACATAATAGACCTCTTTTCCAACCAAATTTGTAGAGTCAAAATCAGTTTACTAATTCCAAACATATTCAAACAATCAATCTCAACGATGTTAGCACATCCAAAGAAATTATACCGGTCTAAAACAATTTGATCCAAGATTATGAGTGGTGTTATCCATGTAATCAAGTTTATAATCAGAATTCACATGCTTCAATGGTATTCAAAATCAAGAACTTATGGTGTAAACAACTATTGTCCCAAAGTTCATCAGTTGAAACCCCACCACAACAGGAAGTTTCAAAAGATTTGGTGTAAAGTGATGCTACATTCCTAAATTGGCAAGAAGATGATTTTTGTGGAATAAATCAGCTTGACAACTAGAAAAATTAGAGCTTCTAGTTATGTGGTTGTGAATACTAGGTCAAAGAAAAGAGCATTATAAGTGGGATAACCTATTGGTAAGATAAGTTCTCATCCTTCTTCAACATTACAAGTTGTCGTTCCAGTTTTAAATTAGAAAAGAAATCAAAGAATCAATCTACAAAAGCTCAGAATTAGTAAGATATTCCAATCTCCATGCCACCAATACAAGAAAGGTGTTGATGTTAGCAAAGTACAATAGAAGGTTAGTACTCCATCATTTAATATACTTGAGCATATGAATCAAACCAAATTTAATATGCCAATATGGGTTAATCATAGATTAAGATGTTTATATTTGCATATTACAGAATGTAATAACAAGATGTAAATACAAAAGTAATAGTAAAGTAAAAGAAATAGAACACCAAATTTATAGTGGGGAAACCCGAAGGAAAAAACCCCATTGTAATAAAGCATTGCTTTTATTAATAATTTCATATACAACTTTTACCCACCACTTCCACTTCACTCCTCGTCTCACAGAATAATTGCAGAACAATTCTTGCAATAAATGTCAATACAATGATCATCAATATGTTCTCATCATAGTATAATCTGGTACCAATGTATATGATCTCATTATAATATCAATCCCGATTATATGTATCATTTGATCCAATCCCGAGAGAGATGGGTGAATCGGTCATGTCGTTTCACTCTTAAATGTGGAAGACCAACATAATAAAGTTTAGTAAATAAACTTTAAAATAATATGAGGTGTAAAGTGGTGGTCCACCCAAAGAGATATCCCCACTTGACATTATTATCCCAACACTCCCCCTTAATGTTAAGTGGGAAAAAAAAAAATGTTAACAAAAAAACATGCCAAATTACCTTTTTCTACAAAAGGATTTACAGATCCATAAATCATCAACGATGATTCAGGCTAGCATGTAAACAAGGGAAATCATACAGATCTTCCCATACAAAGAAATTCTTAGGACAAGTGCTTTATATATGAAGACTTATATCAGATTATGGAGCCTTTTATAAAACAAGGCATTCCCATAACTAATGCTTCGTTGGGATTTACAAGTAAATTCACATAATGTGATTATTTACTTATTACAAAATGGAGGAAGTATTGGAAGTTTACAACAACCATTAAGAGGTGGCATTGTCATGCACACTCCCCCTCAATGGAAACTCTGATAGGCCCAAAAAGGAATGAAACTTGCAAAAATTCACAGAACACAATGACTTTGTGAAGATATCTGTAACTTGATCTTCAGTCAAACAAAACTTGAGATCAATATCACCATTCAAGACTTTCTCTCAAATAAAGTGCATATGAACTTCAATATGCTTTGTCCTTTGATGTTGAACTGGATTATTTGCAAGAGAAATGTAACTCTGGCTGTCACATAGAAGAGTAGTTCTTCCTTTGACACCCATATGTAGTTCATCCAACAGTCTTTTCAGCCACATAGCTTCTTTTGTTGCTTCCATTACACTTCTATACTTTGCTTCAGTAGAAGAGATAGAAATTGTTGGTTGTTTCTTGCTACTCCAAGTGATGGCACCTACAACCAACTTGAAAACATATCCAGAAGTATATTTTCTATCTATAGCATCACCAACATGGTCAGAATCACAATATCCAAATAATTTTGCATCATCACAAGAAGAATAAAACAAACCATAATTAATTGTTCCTTTAACATATTTCAGAATTATTTTTTCCATTTTCCAATGATCCTCATAAGGATCCTGCATAAATCTAGAAACAAATCCTACTACATATGAAATATCAGGCCTAGTAATAGTTAAATAAATTAAGCTACCAACTAGCTGTCTATACAGAGTAGGATCAAATTTAGCACATGCAGGTTTAGGATCTAATTTCACACCAACTTCAATAGGAATGGAAACAAGTTTACAGTCAATCATGTTAAATATTTTAAGTAAATTAGTAGCATACTGAGATTGAGATGCAACAATAGATTTATGATCTTGAAATATAACCATGCCTAAAAAATGATTTAGCAAACCTAAATCAGTCATTTCAAAATGTTTGTTTTAATCTTTCTTTGATTCTAACAATTAAATTTTTATCACTGCTAGTAATCAAAAGATCATCAACATATAGAACAATAATGATAATATGATTATTTTCAAACTTAAAAAATAAATCATTATCAGAACAACAGTTTGTGAATCCAAGATCCTGAAAGAAACTATTAATTTTAGCATACCAAGCTCTAGGAGCTTGTTTAAGACCATACAAAGACTTTTTTTAGCTTACAGACATATAGTTCCTTACCAGGTTCTTCAAAACCTTTAGGTTGACACATGTAGATTTCTTCTTTCAGATCACCATTTAGAAATGCATTTTTAACATCCATTTGGTGAATCTCCCAACCATATTGGGTAGCCAAAGCAAGAAGAATTCTTACAATGCTCATCTTAGCTACAAGAGAAAAAGTCTCAACATAGTCAAGACCAGGTTTCTGAGTGAAACCATGAGCTACCAACCTTGCCTTGAATTTATCAATTTCTCCTACAGAGTTATACTTGATTTTATACAACCACCTGGATCCTACAATGCTTCGTTTAGAAGGAGGAGGGACTAGTTCCCAAGTGTTATTTTTAATCAAAGCATTGTATTCATCTTTCATAGCCTGAATCCATCTATCATCTTGACAGGATTCTTCAAAATATTTTGGTTCAACCTCATAGAGGGTCATCAAGGCATGATAATAATGTTGACTACGAGTTACCTTTCTAAGACTAACAGGATGAGAATCCTTAACAAGATTTTGAGCCCATTTAGGAATCTTGGGATGCAACACATTTTGAGATGACTCCTCAATCTCCATCATATCTAGATCAGGATAATCATCCTCTTGAACTTTTGTTTCCATATTGTTAGGAGAAGGATTATCAGGCTCTATTTCAAGGAGAAACAAGAGGAGGGTTCATAAGAAGCATCAAAAAATGTATTTCTAAGTTATGAACATTCCTATTTTCAACTATGTCATGATTGAAAGGGTCATAGACTCTTAATCCTTTTGTTCTACAACCATAACCAACAAAAATACAAGAATAAGAGGTTGGATCAAGTTTCTTCCTTTTAACTTTTGGAATGAAGATAGAAGCAAGGACTACCAAATATTCTTAAGTGAGAGATATCTGGATTTTGTTTTGTCCATACTTCATGAGGAGTAGTTTGATGAAGAGATTTAGTAGGAACTCTATTTAGGATATAGACATCAGTATTCATTGCTTCATCTCATAAAAAATTAGGCACATTAGCTGCATGAATCATAGTCCTAGCCATTTATAAAATGGTCTATTTTTCCTTTCTGCAATTTCATTTTTTTGTGGGGAATAAGGATTTTTCACCTCTCTTTGAATTCCACATGACATGCAAAACTCATCAAAAAAATGTCTAACATATTCACCTCCATTATCAGTTCTAATTATTTTTATTTTCATATTAGAAGTTTTCAACTAAGGCTTTAAATTCTTGAAATTTAGACAAGACATCAATTTTCTTAATAAAATAAGACTAGGTCATCCTAGAGAAATAATCAATAAAGAAAACATCATACAAAGCACCACTGAGAGAAGGAACTTCAAGTGGACCTCTCACATCACTGTGAATCAACTCTAATAAATGAGAAGAATTTGGATCATGATGTTTGTGAAATGGTTCAACATGTTGCTTACCACGTAAGAAACTTTCACATGTTTCATGATCATATTTCATCTTAGGGAGACCAATTACAAGATTTAGGTGAGACATTTCATACAAACTTATAAAATTTACATGTCCTAATATTTCATGCCAAAGTTGAATATCATTTCTAGAAGAAGAAGAAAAGCAAGATTCAGAAACAAATCCATCAAAAATATATAAACCATTTTTTGTCTTCCAGAAACAATAACATTACTGAGTTCATCTTTTACATACCATTTATCTTGTAGCAAACAACTTTATAGTTTTCTTTAGTTAGCTGAGAGCAAGATGAAAGATTAATTTTCAACTGAGGAACACACAATACATTCCTAATTATTCCATTTTCAATTTAACATTTCCACAACTTACAGATCTAATGATGGAATTATCTCCTAGATATATATTTTCCTCACATTTAACAACATCTGAGAGGATACCATGAATACAAGTCATGTGCCTAGAGGCACCACTATCTAGGATCCATTCATTTTCATTTGAAGCTGAGAGAGAATTATACAGGGCAATAGAATGCTCAACATTATTTGCATGGTTTTTATTTTGATTTTGATTTTTCTTTTTTGATTGTTAAATTTACTGTTTTTAGTATTGTCAACAGCTTTGTTAGTTTTTACATGACAATCAAACTCTTTATGACCAAATTTTCCACATTTGTTACATGTGCCATTAAATTTGACTTTAAAATTTTGAATTTTCTTAGTATAATTAGATTTAGGATTGGATTTAAATTTTGATCTGATATTAGACTTCTTATTAGGATTACTATTATTATTTTTTATGAGAGGGTTTATGATTCTGAGAGAACAATGCCTGAGAGGCAGTCTCTTTTGAAGCAAAATTCTCCATTACACGTTCTTTTTGAATTAACAGAGAAGACAGTGTCCAAATCAGGAAATCATTCTCATTCTGATATTTAGAGTTAAGAATGGAGATATAGTTCCTAAATTTTTCATGAATATTTATCTGAATGATAAAATATAGAAGCTTATCTTGAAACAGTTCACAATTACATCCATCCAATTGAGCTTTAATGTTCTTAATTTTAGCCAGGTAATTAACTATTTTCTCATCCCCCTTCATGGGAGTTGTAAACAATTCTAAAATTAGCTTAATTATCTTGGACAAATGATTTCCTTCATGCATAGTCTCTAATTGTTTCCATGCATCAACAGGAGAATCCATATGACCTATATGCATTAAAAATTCATCTTTTATGCTTTGCAATAGGATGGATAGAGCTTTCCTATGATCTTTGAGAGAAGGAGCTAAATTTTTTTAGGATTTGCAAGTCTTCCAGTGGGTCATTTTTCCACACCAGTTACAAGATCCCATAGCTTTCTAGCCATGAAACAAGATTTTAACCTTACTCTCCAAATACTGTAATTTTTTCCATTTAATAATTGAGATTTTTCCAACGAAAAACTAGTATTACTAGACCATTTTTAAATTTTTAAAGTAAAAAACACAAAAAAACATATAAAAAAAATTAAATCAATAAAAATGAGCAAAGGAATAAAAAAACTTGGCAAAATTTTTAGCAAAAAGACACATGTCACTATTTTGGCTATAAAAAAATCGAAAAAGAAATTTCCCTAGCAAACTATAAGCATTAGAATAAACCATAGACAAGTTAAAAACTTGAAATCCAGAGCGAGGGTAAATTAAGAACGACAAAATTAGCTCAGTGAGAATTAAACAACTTAGTGGCAATAACTCTAAGAACAGCTATAAACAGCTAAAAAAAACAAAAATAACCAAACAAAAAAAAGCAAACTTTACCGAAGCAGGATGACAACACATGTCAAAGATCAAAGCAGTCAAAAAAGACACATGCTCACTTTCTGGTAAATTTTAAAGTAGATCCCCCAAACATGAACCCCTAGAATTTAATTTAAATAGATTATCGGGTCCGCAATAGGGTTGAACAAAGTCAAAAATAACAATGGAAAAAAACAAAGGACACATGTGGAAAAGAATCAAAATAAAGAAGAAGACATGTGCAAAATTTCTTGGAAACTTCAAGTAGAGATGAAAGATCCAGAAGACCTCAATTAATAGAATTAAAAAAGACAAATTAATTTGGGTCTGCAATAAGTTGACAAGGTCAAAGAAACACAACTCTGAACGAAAAAACAAAGGCCAAACATGTGCAACACGTGGACAAATCAATGATAGCATAGGGGGAACATGTCACCTTTTTAGTAACTTTCCAAACATATGAGCCCAATGGACACAAGTCTACATAATTAAACAAAATGTTTATAATTTTTGGGTCAAACAAAAGGCCACGAAAAATAAAAGACAAAAAGAAAAAAAAAAATGGTTTGTACTTGGCACAAATCTAACGACCAAAGAGAGGACACAAAGACTGGAAAAATGGTGGCTAAAACTTTTAAGAGATGGTTTTCCAGGTGGACTTAAAAGACCATAAAATGAAATGTCAAGAGACTTGAGACAATTAAATTTGGGTTGTGAAAAATAAAGCTAACAAATGAAAAGGTAAACTAACAAAACATGATTTTGTGACTTGGAGAAATTCTATTCACTTGAATTTTCAAGCAACAGAAGAAGCTAACACAAGACTGACAAAATATCTAAATAATGAAAAGAAGAGCTTGGAGATTTTCTGATTGGCTCGATTTCACAAAAAAAAAAGATAACAAAAGACTAACACAACAAAGCTAGATGGAGCTTAATGATTGGCTCGAGCTTCGCAAAAACAAAACTTGTAAAGAATAAATATTTTTACTGTCAGGGTGGACTTAGAAGCACCGAACTAACCGGATCTAAAGAAAGCTTTCTGGTCCACATCCAAAAACTATCTACAATGGCTATAAAAAAGGCGTGAAAAACTTTTAAAAACTTGTAGATGATGGATTTAAACTGTGAAATACCAATAGGTTGTAGATAGAAACACAAATCTATGCATGCAAATGCACAAACAAGATCTAAACAACAAATTAACCAATATTCATAATATTTGGCAAAAATTGGAGTTTTTCAGCTGATTAACTTGAAGTCGACGACGAAACAATTAGGGTTTTGCAGATCCAAAAAAATTCAAGTTATTTACTCTTGCAAATCTAAAACATCTAAATCTATCTCTACACAAGCATAACCACTAGCTTTGATACCATGTTAGGATTTATAAGGAAGTATATAACAATATAAATCCATAATAATTGCCAAAGATTATAGATTATATGAAATGCAGTGATTAAACATAGATTAAGATGTCTATATTTGCATATTATAGAATGTAATAACAGGAGCTGAAAGTAAATAATAGTAAAGTAAATAGACATAACACCAAATTTATAGTGGGGAAACCCAAAGGAAAAAACCCCACTCAAAATAAAGCACTGCTTGTATTAAGAATTTCATATAAACTTTTACCCAACACTTCCACTTCACTCCTCGGTCTCACAGAGATTATTGCAGAACCATTTCTTACAATAATGTCCAATACAATGATCATCAATACATTGATCTTAGTTATCTTACCAAACTGATATGTTCTCACTTATGTATCAATATGGCACTAATGTATCTGTTTATCCAATCCCAGGATAGATGTTAGTTAATCGGTCACGTTGTTTCACTCTTAAATGTGGAAGACCAACATAATAAAGTTTAATAAATTTAAATTTAAAATAACATGGGGTGTAAAGTGGTGGCAGTAGAAATTATTAGAGTCAATAGAGTACTAAGTTTAACCTTACATGCATGCCTCAACTTTTCTATTCCTCAAGGTGTTTTTATCATTGATCTTCCTCCTCTCTTTGTGTTGTGTCTTTCTAGAGATTTCACGGCCAAATTTGGAGGTTACTTATCATCATATTGATATCACATGTTGTTTAGATCAAGGTATGACACTAAAGTTATCATAAGGTCTGAACCCATCCTAGAAAATCATAAAACCTCATGTTCCTAGTGCCATTAATTCGAATTGTATGCTCATAGACGAAGAAGACCAGTCAGTTAACCAAGATCCAACCACACTTCTTGAGGGAATTCTTGACCTATTGCTTGATGAGTGGGATACTCAAACTCATGCTGCCGATCCACATAGTTATATTGAAGAAGCAGTTCTCAGAACATGTTGTTTGCATGAGGAAAATGCTATTATTCCTAATTGTCAAAACCAATTAACAAGATGAAGGTTTATGGAAATTATACTTTGATGGATCAAGAAGCAAGAATGGAGTAGGTGGGGGAATCATGTTCATTTCCCCTGCACAGAAAAATTATTTCTCATCTTTGAGATTTTAGTTTTCTTGCACTAACAATGTATTTGGATATAAAGCTCTTGTGCATGGCCTTTAGTTTTCAAGGAGGAAAGGAGTGAAGCAATTGCAAGTTTTTGCTGACATTGAGTTGGTGGTTAACCAAATCATAGGATGTGTTACAAATAAGAACAACTTACTCATGTCCTACAATAACATGGTATGATATTTAATAGAATATTTTGATGATTTCAATGTTTAATCTATTCCTAGACTGAAGAACAAACATGGAGTTAGGTTGGATACCATTGGTGCTCATGTTGATATTCCAGATCAGATCAACAATGATAAAAATTAGTAGTATATCAAGATAGTGGTAAGGCCTTCTATTTAGGACAACAATATCAATTGGTAAGTGTCTGAATCAAATTAGAAAATTGTCAACTTCTTATAAGAGGAAGTTGAGTTTTTAGTCAAAAATCAGGAAATATTTCAACATCAATATGATGATCAGATTATTCAGCTAGAATCTAACAAGATACCTCAGGGATTGGTTACTCTTGAATCCATATTTAACACAGATGATCAGGTATGAAATGAAAATTATAATATGATAATAAAACAAGATCATTATGAACAAATTAGCATTGGCAATGTTAAAACACTCAAATTAGGAAAGGTATGTAATAATGATGAAAAGATTGCTTTTTTTCAACTTGCTCAAGAATTCGATGATGTTTTTGCATGGAGTTATAGTGACTTAAGGATTTTTAATCCATATTTATCTCAGCATAGAATATAATCGGATTGAAAAAAAAAATAGTCAAACAAAAAAAATGACCTACCAATCCCAAAATTGACCCATTGATCAAGCAAGAATTAGATAAATTGATTAGAGATAACATCATTTTCCCAGTCAAGCATTCATCATGGGTGGCTAATTTGGTTCCCGTCAAGAATAAGAATGGAGAGATACAGTTATGCAAGGATTTCAAAGATTTAAACAGAGCTTATTTTAAAGATCATTACCCACTGCTGTCAATGGAGCAAATTTTTCAAAGAGGAAGTGGTTTGGAATGTTTCTCATTACTTGATGCCTATTTTGGTTACAATCATATTTGGTACATGAATCAAATCAGTTTAAAATAACATTTACTACAAAATGGGGCACATATACATATAGAAAAATTCCATTTGGACTATCAAATGTGGGAGCTACATTTCAATGTGCAATGGACTTGGCATTTTAAGGATTAATAAAATACTTATGTTCTTGTTTATTTATATGACATAAATATTTTTTCAAAACATGTTGGAAATCATATGATTCATCTAAGACACATTTTTGAAAGATGTGGACAATATCGTGTTTCATTAAATCGAAAGAAGTGTGTATTTGTAGTCCATGAGGGTAATTTACTTGGTCATATTGTTTCCAAGTAGGGTCTTACAATCGATCCAAAATGAGTGAGTGTAATATTGTCCTTGTCCTTGCCTAATCATAAGAAGGAATTGTAAAGTTTTCTGGGTAGGATTAATTTCATCAGAAGATTCATTTCATATTTTGCAAATCTTGTAAAGTCACTAACCTCAATGCTAAAAAAGAACATGGTTTTTGGTTGGAAAACAAAGGGAAAAAATACCATTGAAGTAATCAAATATGCCATTGCACAAGCTCCAACGCTACCAATCTGGATTTTAGTTGATATTTTATCTTATATGCTTTTGGAGTAATTGATATGATCTCATTTGTGTTGGTGCAACATTATAATGACAAATTGGAGTAGCCAATTGCTTTCTTTAGTCAAGGGTTACAAGATTACGAGGTGAAGTATTATTTTTTTGAGAAATAATTCCTTTCATTCATTAGAATCCTTAAGAAAATTAGACATCTGCTTTCTAACAAAAAGATTCATCTGAAGTTTTCCCATCCAAGTGTTAATTTTTTTTTTAAGAAATGATTTGAATGAGAAAAGAGTAGGTTCGATTACAAAAGTGGTGGAATATGATGTTGATATTAAATTCACCAAGATGGTTAGAGGAAGGGGATTGTGTGAATAGCTATCTTCAGACTTGCATGATGATAAAAATCATATTTGAGTGCTTCAAAATGGTCCAAACATAGTTGCTCCTTCATTGCCTCAAAATTGGATTCAAAATGTGATCCATTTTATTTAGACTGGACAATGCCCACAGGGTTTGGATAAAGAAAAAAGGAGGTATTTCAGATTACAATCCATTCCTTATATTATTTTTGATAACATGTTCTTTATAAAATATGTTAATGGAGTTCTTTTAAGATGTGTTTATTTAGATCAGATTGAGCATGTTTTGGAATAATTCCATGGCGGTATTACTGGTGGCCATTTCACACCAAGAGATATAGTCTTGAAGGTTATGAGAGTTGGCTATTATTCACCAAAAAATTTCAATGATGCTCATGCATGGGTAAGTAAGTGTGCTAATTGTGTCATTTTTTCATAGAAACAAAAGTTAACATCTCTTCCTCTTCAACCCATTCAGGTAGATTAACCTTTCATGCAATGGGTTTTAGACTTGATTGGCATGATTAATCCAGCTTCTAGTGTATCTCATAAATGGATTCTTACAACAAAATATTATTTCATGAAATGGATAGAAGTAGTGGCTTTGAAAGAAGCAAACGAGCCTTCATTTTTAGACTTTAATGAAAGTATAGTCACAATATTTGGTGTTCCCACAAAAAACATCTTGGAAAATGCATTAGATTTCCTTAGATCAAATATTTGTACTTGGGTCGTAAATATTGGCATTCATCTCTCAACATCATCCAATTATTACCCTAAAGGTAATGGATTGGTTGAGTCAACCAACAAGAACCTTCTTAGAATCATTAAAATAAATGTGGAAACAAATCAGAGATCATGACATACAAAATTGAAATCAGCCTTATGGGTTGATAGGAATACTCCTAAAAGATCAATTGGTAGTTCTCCTTTCATGATTTTCTATGGTAAAGAAGTAAGGTTTTCTATTTCCAATGAGTTACCAGCTCTAGACCTAACTAAACAAATGGAGATGATGAAAGCATATTCGATGGAAATCAGATTTGTAGAGTTAATGGAGATGGAAGAAATAATAAACAAAGCAATGGTAACAATGGAACTTCATCAAGCACATGTCGAGAGGTATTTTGATAAGAAATCAGCTTCAAGTACATTCTGAGAAGGGGACATTGTACTCAAGTGAGATGAAGAGATAACTAATCCCGGAAGACACACAAAGTTTGACAATTTCTGGAGTGGTCCATATTTGATTACAAGTTGCAAACAACACAATGCCTTTCAGATCTCCAAGTTGGATGGTGATGATCTGTTTATCCCCGTTAATGGGATATACCTCAAAATTTTCTATTAAGGAAATATTTCACCCTTGTTTGTTGTAGGTTGTTGTGTTTACTTTCCTTCAAGTGTTTATTACACATTGTTGTTTTTAAGTTTCCTTTCTTGTGTGTCTTGTGCACTTTTTGGGTATGTTTGTGTCTATCTAAAAAGTGTTTATAGCACAATTTTTGTTTCTGAAGGATATTTTCAGTGCGCTTATAGTTCCATGAATTTAAAACATTTGATACATGAGTCCATGCTCAATACATTCCTTAAGGCTACTGGATTTTTACATCTGGTAAGTAGATGTCCTTGGAAGTCACTAAATTGTTATCTAAATAAGCTTCCATGCAAATTACTTGTCTAGGTGATGTGCTTAAATAATTATGAATCAAAGACAAAATGATCAAAGTATGAAGAAATAGTGTTTGGTGCGCTTCAACAGAAGAGAAACTTACGCGTGAAGCCACAAAAAAATCCACGCAACAAAGGAAATATTTTCGCAGATATCCATAAAAGGAAAATGTTTTGCGGGGAAGTCCACACGATAGGGGAAAATGTCTACATGACAAATAACAATAGTTGTGCCAAAACATGATAGTTGTGCCAAAACATGTCAAGAAGAAGTAAATTTACGCAAAGGAGAAGTAAATATGTCATAGAAGGATGCGGCTCATTGAAGAAGAAAAAAACTACATGGAATGTCATACAAGAAAAATACAACAGTCCACGCATGAAGTCACATGACAAAAAAAATAATGATAGTCCACGTAGAAAGTAGCGTAATGAAGGAAAAAAACATTTATGCGGGAGGCTATGAAGATGAAATAGAATTATGCGCATAAATTCGCACGACATAGGAACAAGCCATGTAATAAGCATAGGAAAATTATGCGTGATAAAGGAAAAGTAAATCTGTTGTGGAATGTCGCAAAAGTAAAACACATGTGCAAAGGTGCGTGATAGAGGAAGATAAGTTCTCAAAACACAATCAACCCATGGAAGGTCATGCATGTAATATTCAAAATTCGTGTGAAACAAGAGATAAAATCACACGTGAAACCACACAAGAAGCCATAGAACAAAGGAAGAAGTCCCCACATGATTCTGTGAGACAAAAAAATACACACGTCAAAAGGAAAGTGAACTCCATGTAACAAATGCATGGAACCTGCGTAAAAGGGGTGAGATATAAAGGCATGCTACAAGTGATAAAATCCACATGAAAATCCACATAACAAAGAGAGATCAAAGAGGGGAGAAATTATCACATGACCCAGTAAAAAATCGTGAAAATAATTTGTTTTGATTACTTCAAACGTAGAATGATATTTTTAGCACATTTGTTATGAATGATGCATGACAAGTTAAAAATAGATGAAAGCATGAAAGGGTGACTTGTCTCATCATCCAGAAGTTCTAATAGTAGAACAAAGTATGTAGAAGTGAAAGAAAAGATGTTTTTCCTATTTCTGAAAACACATAATCTATTTTAAGCGAAGACTTGGATTGAAATAAAGTATGAAGACTCTTTTAATGAGAATATAAAGTAGAATGTGTGCTTTCCACGTGCATGGGATATTTTTAGCATAGAAAATCAAGGCGCATGTGTTTTTCCTATTTTTAGAAGTCATATTTTCATGTCTCGTCTTTTCCTTATTTCTCTCTCTCATATTTTCTATAAAAAAACTCAAGAACACACTGTAAAAACAATCTTGGCATCTTGATTCATATTCTTTGGAGAAATTCAATTTTCTGGGTGAAAAATCAAGGATCATGATTGATTCTTCATGCTTATTCCACCTCTTGGAGAAATAAAGGAGTTGTTTTTTGCCTTTCTATAGTATGTGTTTAGTGCATATCATATTTTGAGTTATTTTATCCTTGGTTTAACAGTTTAAACTTTATACCTTCATGTAGTTTTTATGTCAATTTGCAGGTCATGGAGTGTGTTTAATAGGTTGTATGCAGTATTTTGTTATGGATCTACTTTGCTACCCCTTCTTTATATTGTCACAACCCAAACCCAAACCTTCCCATGAAACAATTTTTCTTTGATATAGAAATTATTAGTTATTGTATGGTGTGTGTGACTCCCATGATTCATTTATGTGATTCTAATAAGCCTGAGATCATAAAAACATTCTGGTGTATCACTATCTTCTTTTTAGTTTTTTATTCTTCTTTCTTCCTCCCCTTTCCTCATTGGTTTTGGTAGAGTAGAGTATCCGTAGAGATAAAAATAGTTTAAGTATTACACTAGGGGAACCATCCCTCTCTAGAGAGTCACTCAAACATATAGGTCACCCACAACCTAGGAGTGTTTCCATTTTGTCAATTGAAATGAGAGTTATCACACCATTCTCCAAGGGTGCATTTCAAGGTGACAATAATGACTTAGGTGGATTTTTGATGGAGTTAGTGTTTCCCAAAGGTTGAGGTTAAATATTAGACCTTTGCGGTATTAAGAAAATCAATCTTTCGAAGACATCCAAATCAATATGTCATGGGTTGAAGGAAAATTTTGAGCATCATGGTGTTTACATGTCTTCGAAAAGTTGGAAAATTAGCTAATTACAGGATCCGCAGAGCGAAAGAGTGGGAAATATTAGTACTTCACAGCATGAAAATATGGTGTTGTGTGGACTTGGAAAATATGAAATTATATAGAGTTGGTTAATTTTGTGCAACAGAGCATGTAGCCCACCCAAAAAAATCCGCAATGCAAGGAAAAAAATTTACGAGGCATTGCGCATTAAAGGAAAGTAGGATTGAATGTGGCTAAGGTTTGAAGTCATGGAACAAGAATTCTGTGTTTGCGGGTTCTCAAGGGACAAAGGACACTGTCTTAGGGTTAAAAGCTGCGAGGAAAAGAAATGGAACATCACAACATGTGAATAAAGAGTACAAGTGCAAAGTAAAGGCCACACAAGTTCAAAATCCATGATGAATCCCACAAAACACATTGAATGTCATGAGATGGAGAAAAAAAGGTCTGCAAGTGGTATAATGTATTACGGAGTTGAGTATTACTTGCAGATCGTGGAGGAGGTCAAAAATAATGTTGTGCAACAAGAAATAATTGCAAAGGTTAAAATTGAGGCCACAAAGTATGAAAATCTACTAAATGAAAAATAAATCCATGGATAAAGTAGAATCATCTAAAATATGTGAGGCGTGAAAAGGCCATTCCTATTTTGATCGAGATGCTCAACCAATAGAATTTAATGAAGTATGCATGTCATCCTCCTGCACTAGCGATATGATGGCATAAAATTGGAGAAATATCAGGGACTCCTTCTCTTCTCCCCTCTTCTTCTCTCTCTTATGTTCTATAAAGTGGAAACTCATTCATTTGGGAAAGGAAAGCCTCATTTGATTGTAATGGCACCATGTCAAAATGGTGGCTGAACTTCCCATGAGTTTCAGACCTTATTTGAGTTTTTGTGGTGCATCCAATGCCTTCTAGGAATTTGTAATGGTCTATGCATCATCCCAACAATGATTTAATGAATGTTGTCTCATTTCACCCTTTTCCTTGCATTGTTGTCTTCTTGCCTCTCCTTTCATGCATTTTATGTTATGTATGGATTCTACCCAGTGGATTCTTCATTTATGTGTGTTATAGTGCATGGAATGGAGGGGTTGATGCAAGGTTGGTCTATGGCACATGTTTTTCCTCTCCTCTTTATGTTTCCTTCCTATTCTTCCCCTCATGGAGAGTGATCACCCTTATTTTCTGGCACTACCGCCTCTATTTTAGCTTAGTTTGTTTTTGCATCTCTCTCTCAACCTTGGTGATGCTTGGATGTGTTAGTTAATAGGCTTAGCTTAGAGAGTAGTTTTAGTGGTAGGATAGATAGGTAGAAGGAACTATGGCCTTCTCTAGAGGTTTTTCTCAAGGAGTAAGGTCCCACACCTTAGAGACATTTCCATGTTAGCCAAAAGTGTTGATCTTATGATTTCAAGGGTGTAACTTTTGCAGGCTTAACAGTTTTGGCACGCCCGGTGGGACCAAGTCTTATGAGCTTTACATCATTTCACCAAGTTTGATGTGTGTGGTGATATTCTAGCCTTTGGAGGCTTAAATCAGCACATCTGGTGACTCCATTGATTCAACAAACCCATTTTCTCAGTTTCAGACCATTTCCTCCATCCTTTCAGTCATTTTGATGTTTCCATTCTTTCATGGCTCTCTAAAGAGCTTACCCTTTCCCTCATTTCAGTTCTAGTCCTTTCCATTTGCAAGAGTGGGATGATATCCCCAAGGTAGCCCTAAAAACCTTGCCCTCTTTTGTGGGAACGGAAATCTCAGCCCTATTGATCATATCAAAGATGTAGTCAACCATTGTGCCATCCACAACAGCAGAGAAGAAAATGTTTGTCTGAAACTTCTTATCTTTCAAAGGCAAAGCGCAAGATTGGTACTTGAGTTTGGCTCCATAATCCATTTCCACATGGGATCCGTTGTGAAAATAGTTCGACAACCGATTCAAGGAGGATACAGATATCATATCTCTCATGGAACATCTCAGCACAATACAACGAGCTTCAATGGAATATATCTCGAACTTCAACTTCAGATTCACAAAGACTGGCATAGAATTCCTCAAGAATTCAGACCTCAACCAGGTATGGTATTCTTGTACTATTTAAGGGCCTTTGATTTTGATTTGGTTGTATTAATCCAAAAAATGGGAGGCAACTCACTTCCTCATGCTTTTGGCATTGCTATGCAAGCTGAGAAGTGTCTCATTCAGGCTAGATAGAGGAAACCCTTCCCCATTGTTCCCATTCTTCCCTCACCTTGTCAATTTCTCCAAACTCCTCATGCAATCAAAGAAAATCCTATTGTTCCACTTTTGATCCAGGAAACCCCTGTGTTTCCTAATCCTCCATTTGTTGCTCAAAAGCTTATCATGCCCAAAACATCCCCTATGTTTTGTAAAATTCCCTCCCATCTCCACCCAAGGCATTACACAACCCTCCAAAGTATTTTCATCAAGCTCTGAGGAACTGTGGTATTTCACATGTTGTCTCAATCCTCTATCCAACGTTCAATAAACCAAGTTATTCTACAATGTTGGTAGAACATGATTTTTGCTACTTACATGGAGAGGAGGAATTGTAGGGATCAAAACATGTTTTGGAGGATCATTTAAGTATTTCAAATGGTCATGTCAAAATTCTTGAGCCCAAATCATCTCTGTCTGAGAAAATAATTAATTAGTAGCCCCTTGCTTATGTCTCATCTCAAACTAGTTTCACCAAGTATGACAATTTCATAACAATTAGGGATTGGTGTGATTCTGATTGGGAGGATGAGAATGTGAAAAATGTGCCAAAAGAGGCATCTAAAATGAAAACAGATCAGGCAGATCCATAGGAAAATGAGCGTCGACATAGGGATGAAGAAAGTGTTTTTCAACACAAATGGCATCCACTGGTTTGAGGAAGAAGGTTTTCAAAGTTAGCAAGGTGTTACAATTGAATGCAATGATCCTCATTGCTCTGCATGTTTAGAACTTGCTGCACTTTTGGAAGATTGTAGTGAATCACCAAGAACATCTTTAGTTGTTGTAGTTAGTCAAATGGAGTTTCATGGAAATGAGGAAGAAGAAAATGGCAATCCAAGAGTGGAGACAGAGTTGTTTGCACAAGAAGAAGCAGAACAAAGTTCAGATCAGCTTGCAAACACCCACCATCAAGAGGATAGTGTCCCTGGTAGCTCCATTTATGGAGTTGAATGCAAAGAAGATGGGAAAATTCAAAGGATCAGTCCATCAACTCAGAAAATTGTATGCCCTATCAGGTATACTTGGCTAGTTCTAGAGCCAAAAATAGAATTGCATCATCATGCTCACTTCAAAGCATGAGGAAGAGCTTCAAAGAATCAAAGGTCAGCCCATACACCTCCCAAACCAAATGCAGAGAAATCAAAGGAGGTATACATTTATTTTCTTAGATGATACTTTGGGAAATAAAGAAGTGTGGTCCATGTCTTTCACTTCCATCATGTGATTTAGTTGCAAAATTGATCACATGGCCACATTTTGTAAGAAAGGGAAGCTACTTTTCCCAGATTCCTAGCATATCAGGTTTTGTTTAGCCCCTTTCCTTTTGGTTAGATTAGGAGTAGTTTAGGTTTTCTTATTGCAAAACAAGTGTTTTTGCACACTCTACATGTTTCCACTTGGAACATGTATGATTTTTATACTTTGCATATAGTTTTTGTGGGCCTTTTGTGGCTGTGCACAGTCCAATTCTTTCATTCATGGCGGAAAATTAGAAGATTTTGGGGTAGTTTCCAAGTATTTATCAAAGCTCCAAAATCTTTCAACTTCAAAATCAGATGTTTCATGTGGATTTAGGGGTTAATTTCAAAAGGTTAATATCAATTTTCAAGGTATATGCTTGACTGCATGCCCAATGAATTCTTCAAGGCTATTGTTCTTCATCATCTAGAAAGCATATGTCTCATGGAAGTTTCCAAACTATTATCCAAAATTACACCCCCACGCAATTTTGAACAACTCATCCAAGTTGGGACTTATGCACTTTTACTCAGGTAACCCATGGAACACTAAGTTAGTCTTCCATGGAATGAAGTCATGTAGTGTTTTGTAGGTTCTCCTAACCCACAGAACAAAAAATTGGAGCTCATGAGTTAGGCAATTTTTTTATGGAGTTAGTGCTTTGCGGAGGTTGAGGTTAAATGTTAGACCTTCACGATATTAAGAAAATAAATCTTCTATGGAAATAAAAACCTACAGCACCACGGAGTTTACACGCCTGTGAAAATTTTAAAAATCATCTAAGGATCCGAGGAGCGAAGGAGAGGGAAATCTTAGTACTTCGCGGCTTGAAAAATATGGTGTTGCGCAGGCTTCAAAAATCTAAAATTATGCAGAGTTGATTAATTCCATGCAATAGAGCATGTTTCCCACCCAAGAAAATCCACAATGCAAACAAAAAAATTTGCGAGGCACCACACAGTAAAGGAAAGCAGGAGTGAATGTGGCTAAGGTTGGAATCCATTAAACAAGAATTATGTGTTCCGCGAGATCTCAAGGGACAAAGGACATTGTTGCAGAGCTAAAAGTTATGAGGAAAATAAATGGAACACTAGAACATGTGAATAAGGAATAAAAGTGTGGATTAAATTCCACACAAGTTCAAAATTCATGATGAAGCCCATGGAACACAGAGAATTATACAAGACATATAACAAAAGGGCCCCATGTGGTATAATGTATTGTAGAGTTGAGTGTTTCTCATAGATCTTAGTGGAGGTCAGAAAAAAATGTGTGCAACAAGGAATAGTCATGAAGGTTAAAATTGAGACCATAGAGCATGAAAAGACACTAAACAAAAAAGAAAGATTTGGATCAAAGTTAAATCATCTAAAATGTGCTAGGCATGAAAAGGTCACTCCTATTTTAAAACCAGATGTTTAACCACCTCAATTAACAACTTTTATTTAAGTATGGGCATCGTCTTCTTGGACTGGTAATCTGATGGTGTGCAATTGGGTCAATTTTAGGTGTTTCTTCTCTTCTACCCTCTTCTTCTATCTCCTTTATTTTATAAAGAAACAACTCATTCATTTGGGAAAAACATCCCTCTTTTGATTGTAATGACACCATGTAAAAATGGTGGTTGACTTCCCACGAGTTTCAGACCTCAGATTTGAGTGTATGTGGTGCGTCTAATGCAATCTGAGCATTAGTAAATGGTTTTTTACATCTCCCAACAATTATGTAATGAATATTGGGGCTCATTTCAGAATTATTCTTGCGTTGTTGTCTTTTTGCCTCTCCTCTCATGTGTTTTATGCTATGTATGGATTCTTCCTATAGATTCTTCATTTCTGTGTGTTGTCGTGCATAGAAGGGAATGGTTATGCATTTTTTGTCCTGTGGTGCAATGTATTCCTTTTCATTTTGTGTTTCCCTCATATTATTCCCCTCATGGATAGTGATCACTCCTATTTTGGCATTATCACCTCTATTTTAGCTTAGTTTGTAATGTTTGTATCTCCCCTCATCTCTCAACCTTGGTGATTTGGATATGTTAGAATAGGATTATGCTAGAGGTAGTTTTAGTTTTGGTTTAGTTATGAGGAAGGAGCTGACCTTCTATGGAGGTTTTCCTCGAGAAGCAAGGTCCCACATCTTGGAGACATTCCCATGTTAGCTAAAATTATTGTTCTACCATGATTAAATTATAGGGTGTTACTTTTGCACGTTAACAAAACCTACTCCTCATTTATGAGTGAAAGGCAAGAGGGTTAGCAAGAAACCTCTCACATAAGAACTTGTCTCAAGAAAAATTTAGAAGAAAAAAGAGAAAACAGAGAGGAATCCCCACAAAAAGATGCCCCTAAAGAACAACTTAAAAGTATTATAAAACTAATTCCCCATGTATATGAATTAGAAGAAGAACTTGAAGATTGAGATATTGTACAAATATTAGAATCATTTAATCAACCTCATTTAATCAACCAAGAATCACCTAGCCTGCAGACATGCAAGAAAGAGTAGATCCCACCAGTGAACAAGAAATGGTAGGTACTACAAATGTTTAAAAGATAGTAGAATCCATTGATATTCAAATTATAGAGAGATGGAAACATAAATATTTCCGTTCAACCTTCTTCTTCCTCACGGGTAGAAAAAGGAAAGTCAATAATAATGGAAGAAGGGATTGAATTACAAGAAGATCTAATAGAGGACCAATAACTTCACCAAGCCTTAACCCTATTAAAGAACAAATCTATTGATCAAGAAACAACAAGAAGAAATCCATTTTTTGAGACAATCTCTAGCTAAGAAACAAAAGAAAATTATTGAATTGCAAAAGCAAGTTCTAGTCTAAAAATCTAAACTACATAACAAGGATACTAAGTTATTGAGTATAAAAGAAGATCTAGCTCTTACAAAGTAAGAGACAAGTGAAAATGACCACAATATTCTAGAAGTGACTCAAAAATTCCCAATATTAGAGAAAAATCATAATGAAAATGAAGACAACATTTCCAATCTACATAAAGAACCTAAGGAAGTAAAATTCAACAATCAATAAAAGACACTCAAATTTATGATTTAAATCAGACTATGGAATCTATTAAAGTGTAAATCCCTCCTCTAGTCATTCTAATAGAAAATGATGATAGAAACATCTTGAATCCTAAGAAAATTATGAATATTTGGGAAGAAACTAAATCACAGGTGAAAAAGTCTAAGAATGAGAACTGAAAAAGGCCTGAGTGGGAAAATCAATAATTAGGATAAGGATTGTCTCTTGTCTTATTAGTATGGAGAAGCATTGACAACATGTAGAAAACCATATATGGACTCTATCATTTGTTTCTAAAAGAACAATTTTTTCATGGTGGAAAATGTTATGAATTTTCCAAAAATTACCTCATGAGATGGAAACTAAAGTACAATTCTTGAAAGCATACTTTACCAGTGTAGTAGAGCAATAAAATCAATTATGTGGGTTCTTCTTGCATGGTTAATTTTTGTGGCACATTATTGATTTTATGATAAATTTATATGTTGGAGAGGTACAAATATATTATTTTTATATGTAATTATATATTTTATTATCTCTTTGTGTGTGTGTGTGTGTGTGTGTGTGTGTGTGTGTGTGTGTGTGTGTGTGTGTGTGTGTGTGTGTGTGTGTGTGTAAAACCAAATCCTATGGAGGAAGGAATTAGAATCTTTCAGTAGTTTAGAGAGAGGCATTGACTTACTCATGAGGTTTGATTACCCCAAGCCCATTATAACATTTCGTCAGTTAATCTATAGTGGAAGTGTAGGAGAGCAATATTTTCTTTAGATGTAAGGTGCAATTTCTAACTTTCAACTTTTTAACACAGAGAAATTCATTGTTGCATTCACAACATGTACAATGAGATGGTATTCCATGGAGTTTTACATGATAAGAAGATAATTTGTTTCCCCTACTGCTCTAACATGGATATCTAGAAGAGTCAAGATCCATCATGAAATTCATGAGATAATTTGGAAAATAATGGATATGAATGAGGTATAGGCCTCCCATACTCTTATATCTTGCACTAGATTGGAAACAACGAAGGATGAAGGTTTAGCTCACTTCCCTCTATGGGAGCATAAAATTAGAAAACATAAAGGGTACGAAATTCAAAAAAATATTCTCTAGCCATTATATCTTTCTAAGTATGATTTGATGAATCTCCATGATGAAGAAAAGGAAGAAAATAGCTTTTAAAGTGGACTTGTAAGAGTTTGGGTGTGGGGGAGATGATGAGTCCCCAAAGTGGCCTATTTTTTACTCCTTTTTACCTACATTATGTTCCCAATATTTTGTATCAAAGTTGAGCATTTTACTTCTATAACTTGAGAGTGGAATATAAAGTTCATATAATGGTTTCTTAGAGGCATCAAAGCTATCAGTTTTCACACATTTTGGCCTGATAAATGGGCCAAACAAAAAGTTTTATTTAAGGAGCGTCAAAAGTTATCATGCATGAGTAATAGTTGAATCTTGAATTTAAGTTCTAACAACCTAGGATGAGAGTTAACACAATTTAGAGTCTATTAACTGAGCACTAAAGTTCATCGAGTGCTAGAGTTCATCTAGGATTTGGAGTTCATCTAGGAGTCTATATAATCCATGTCTATTTTTGGATGATAGTATCATGTAATCTAAAAACATTATATTGAATCTAGTGCCTTGTATTCAAGTAGTGTATTGTATCACATAAGCACCAAATTCAACCAGATATTGTTCACTAAAAATCGTTAAAGATTACACAGGACAAAATTGTATGATGTATCATGTAGTCTACAAAATTTACTAGCCTTGATAATCTATATTGTAGCTGGTTATTGCAGATACTCGTTCTCATTATAGAAAAAAATATTATATTTTAAAGGTTTAGATACTTACTCATATGAAGACCTAAGATTTTAAAACTTTATCTAATCCATTGACTCTTTTGAAGCACTAAGAAGGGTTCAAACACTTGGTACCCTATTTTGGAGATAAAGTAAAATAAACTAAGGTTTATGCATTTGTAACCAACTTTTGTCATTTGACAAAACACCTTACACTACATCACCAATGTTTGATAAAGTCAAAATAAAATAGTAAAATACATGATGTTAAGGCTTAAATCTTGGAAGTAATGATTAAAAAGACTTATAGGAAGAGTGAAAAAGTAATACATATCTATACCCATTATCACCTTATAACCTGGATTGTCTTTCTAATAATTCTTCAAATCTTTTCCAAATATACTTAGATCTTCACCTCCCTCTCCATTACCTTCATCTCTATCCTGCAATATCCAAATATAAATATCACTAATCAATCATAATATTAATACACTAATCAATGTAATTTCACTTATAAATTGGTAAGAAATAAAAATGGTCTGAAACAAAATCCAATAAAAATTTCTATAGTATGCATGGTTTTAGGTCTAAATCTTAGCTTTGTTGGGTTGTGTCATAGTAAATTTACCAAAATAAAAATAAACTTGTAGAATGAAAAAATGTTTATTGTCCAAGTCTATCTCCTTCCACTCTCAATTTCTTTGTAACTTCTGTAAAATTACTCCCTTAGTTATTGATGTAGTATTTGGATGAATTGTCTCGAAATGTAGCTATGGTGACTACAAATCACTTCCTTTAATAGGTTCATACTTTTCTCCATCCTCCAAAAAAAAACACAAAAGTATAATAATGGAAGAAATTAATACAATAAAATCTACAAATACTAAGGATTAGATGACTTCACTTTAGGGGAGCATAAAAGTAGAAATAAAGAGTACAAAAGTTTTAAAAAATCACTTTGGGAGTCAGCTTTTGTTAGGGTTTTACTTATTGCACCGTCATACCGCAACCTTTTCGAGCTCTACAGGAAGTTATTATTATATTTTCTCCTAGGGTTTCTCGTCCTTTGGGAATTCCCTTTAAAATGACCTCATCATCTTCAAACCTAGTTGTTATAATTGTGGTTAGAGATAGTGGAGCTTTGAGAAATGGCACCACCTGCAAAATAACCCAGGAAGTTCGTTCCCAAAGTGTCCCACGAGGTAATGTTTCTCCTCTTGATGTGGTATTTCCTATTTCTAATTTTTAATGCTACCTATAAATGGTTAGAGAAATTTTGTCTCATTGGGTATTTTGTGGTTTGCATCCCCTCTGAAAGCATGCTCAAATCTTGGGTCAATACAATCTGGACTCCCCATGGATTCAGACTAAAAAGTGTCCAAAACATGACCAAAGGTTTTTTTCTTTTTCTCGTTTTTGATCCTACTAATGCCCCTAGTATTCTGGCTCAGAAAGCCACTTGGTATTTTCACAACTCTCTATTTGTTTTGTCCCCATGGCACAAGGATTTCATGGTATCCAAATATACCACCCTTAAATTTCTCATTTGGGTTGAATTCCTTGGCCTACCCTTGCCATGTGTGCATTTTCTGCCATAGATTACCACTTCTATTAGTCGAGTAGTCTACCTCAAAGAAGATAGGTTTTACCGTGCTCACCAACAGAAGCATGTCTGTGTTGAAGTTGATCTCTCTCAGGATCTGAAAGAATTTGTGGACATTTATATCCCAGATCATTACTAGGTGCCTGTTTTAATAAATGAGATTTTCCAATTGTTGTTACTTTGATGTACAAACCTTTATGAATTAAGACATAACTGGTCAAACTTTGATATTTGCACCCATCACATCTATAGTTGGTCCCAAGATACTTATATCAATGATAGGGTGAACCCATCCAGTGGTTTGAAATTTCCTTCTTCAAAGGTGATTTTTGCACCAATGAACTATTGAGATTCAAAACTAACAATCCAAACATTTTTTCAAACTGAGTTGACAAATCCTCCTCTGAAAGCATGCTCAAATCTTGGGTCAATACAATCTGGACTCCCCATGGATTCAGACTAAAAAGCATCCAAAACATGACCAAAGGTTTTTTTCTTTTTCTCGTTTCTGATCCTACTAATGCCCCTAGTATTCTGGCTCAGAAAGCCACTTGGTATTTTCACAACTCTCTATTTGTTTTGTCCCCATGGCACAAGGATTTTTTGGTATCTGAATATACCACCCTTCAAAGTGCTCTGTCTGGGTTGAATATCCCTGGCCTACCCTTGCCATGTGTGCATTTTTTGCCATCAAATTGCAACTTCTATTGGTTGGGTAGTCTACCTCGAAGAAGATAGGTTGTTATCACATGCTCGCCAACTAGAAGCGTGTCTGTGTTGAAGTTGATCTTTCTCAGGATCTTGAAAGAATTTGTGGACATTCTAGATGGGAGACAAACGCTACTCCCAGCTGGATCATGTATAATAATTTTCCTAACACTTGCTTTCATATATCCATGCCTCTGATCATAATATCAAAGATTGGTCCTCTCTATGTCCCGCACAACTTCCCCATGGCCAAAGCTATCTCCCGAACCAATCAAACCCTAGCAGGAGGAAGGTTAACAAGTTGTCTCGGGGCTGGAAAAACAAGAACAAAACCCAACAACCTAAGGCTTCTAGATTTAATGGCAAATGAGAGCCACCTATTAAGGAACAACCCCATAACATAAAAGCTAAAGATTCAATTGTTACTGCTAAAGAACCGACTGTCGTTGCCAGCCCAGCTATCTAGTTGCCAAAAGATTCCAGCACACCTCCCAAGCAGCCTCGGTTCTCATGGACTAGACAAATTCCATGTCTCCAAATGTCACCATGCCGCAACCATTGTCTACTGCTCTTGACAAATAACTCACAGGGGCCTTCCAAAAGGCCCCAAAGTACTTCTCGCATCTCTTGAAGATCATAGTCTAGGCTTACGTAGCGCAGACTCAACCGAAGAGGATTACAACATCGAATACAACGGACCGAAAAAAATTGAATTACAAGATTTTTTGCAGCATAACATTGCTCAATTCCTACAAAACCAATATGATGCCCTTTGATGGCTTAGAGGATGGTGGACATGGCTCTTGAACCACCGTTTTCCATGAATTGTCTATCTTGGAATGTTCGGGGTCTTATAGACTCCTGTCGTGAATATGTTGTTAGTGAAACACGGAAAAGATTTGCAAATTTGGATGTTTAATTTTTGCAGGAGATGAAAATTACAGGTTTTCAGTTGTAGATTATTTGTAATTCCATCTAGCCTAACAACTTGGCTTTCTGCAATAATCATCAAGCAAGGCGCGGGGGTTTAATTTCCCTATTTTCTCCCCCAAATAGAAGGCCCTTGTTAATTGACCATGTCATCAACCCCCCCAACCGTGTCATATGGATCCTATTTAATGTTGATGATCACCCTTTTGGTTTCATTAATATTTATGCTTCTAACAATGCGGCCAAAAGGGTCGATTTGTGGCACTGGATCACCTGCACAATTCCTTAGTGCTTATTGGGTCATAAGTGGGGATTTTAATATGGTTGAGTCACCCATTAATAAATGTAGCCACTTGTTGATGAGGTGGACAACTAGAAAAAGGGAGGCATTGGTTTTTCATGTGTAATAAGTTTGGGTTTTATGACCCTAACGCCTCTCACTTTCCCACATCTGAAGCATGGTTTACTTGGTCCAATCTCTGATGCATAATAGATCGATTACTTAAACATCTCAATAGAGCTATGTTTTCAACTTAATATTATTTTGAGTTTGATAGCATTTATTCCATGCCAGTGGAGGTCATGCCAAACTTTGTCTTTTCAGATCATTCTCTAATACGATTTCTTATCACTTGACATGATACGCATAATTTTTGTCATAAAGGCCAATTCTTCCTTAATATTTCCTTGATGCAGCATGATCCCAAACTCAATCATATTAGGCATGCATGGAACTTAACTCCCCCAAATGAGTCGTCAGATCTACTTTTCTAAGGCAGATTCATTTGGTGTGATTCGCATAACATTGAGTTTTCCCCAAAGTGTGGGACTTTGCAAATGGGAAAACTCTCCAGATTAAAGGTTGGTTCCTATTCCTCTGTTTAGGTGCATACATGGAAACTTGCAGAGGACCTATTCCTAAACCTAATCTAAGTTTTACCAAGGAGACAGGGATAAAAGGAATACAAGAAATCAAAACTAAGCTACAAGGTGATGCACCAAAGGAATGATGAACATTAGTTTTGCTGATAGACACAAACCAACAAAATACATACAATAATCAAGCACAATAACCAGATTTATAATGAAAGACCAGATGAGAGAAAAGGAGACAAGAAAGGATCTAAAATCAATCACAAACATGTTTTATTGCTCTGCAGATTGATACAATGCATTACAAATGGCCAGAAGGTAGGAAACATATTGCAATTTAAATGGAAGGTCTGAACTCCATGAATTCCTTTGCCAGAAGGAAAGGGGAGCCTGCAAAAACAAAAGAATGTCCAACCCTTTACAATGAGTCTCGACCCTGCTTTTATAGATTCAACACAGAGGGGAGAAAGAGAGAGAAGCGGGAAAAAAAGTTCGAAGCTCAACCACCACTATTAATGCCTCCCATAAAATTTGCCCCCAAATCTGTCTTGACTGTATCAATTTCTTATTCGGTGCCTCGAAGGAGGAGGAAATGGTGGATCAGATCGAAATCCGATCTGGTTGTTGGGGCAAAAATAGATCCTGCATTAATGGCCCTGAAGATGTTTCTCCATTTTTCTCCCACCTAACCTCCCCAAACTTAAAGTTTCAGATCTCCATGGCATAGACGAGGCCGAGATCTTTCCAACGGTGTCAGATTTGCAATATTTCGAGCCCTGAGTCGAAAGATATGCCCCTTCAAAGTTTGTATCGGGTCCGTACAAAAGGGCGGGAAAACCAGTTTGAAAAATGGGCCCCCTTTTTAATATGGGACACGTGGAGGGCTGACGCTTATCTGAAGGTGGCCTCTGTATTTTGTTCTTGGAATGGCGTGGGGCTGACACATGGCTTCCTCCACCGGCCTACTCAATTTCTATGTTTTTGGCTAAGTCCTTTGCTCGGCGGGGTCATATTTCTTGACCAGGGACACGTGGCGGTCTGGCGCTCATCTGGAAACCTTCTCTTTATTCAACCCTTGAGTTAGCACCATTTGGACACTTGGCACTCTCCGTCGGCCTGCCACCATGCATTGACTATTCAACCTGACTCTGTCCCCTTTTTTAAGACTGGACGCGTGGAGGCTCCGCTGCTCACTTAAAAGCCCGATCAAGATTTTCCTTTGAAGGAGCATCGGGTTGACACTTGGAAGCCTCCGCAGGTCTTTAGACTTTTCAATGACCTCCCTCTTACCTTTTCAGACCTTGGACTACGTGGCGAACTGGCACTTATTTGAGCCTCCACTTTTGGATTTACCCTTGGAGATGCACCAAACTGACACGTGGCAGCTTCCACGGTGCTTCTATACTTAGCCTCTTTTTTGAGGCCCGCCCTATCCACCTTTTGACCTCTGTTGACCATTTGCTACATGGAGGGATGGCACAGTTTTGAGCCGACACCTGGCACCTTCCCTTTTTGGATTCAACTTTGGAGAAGCCTGGTGCTCGTTTGCCCCTTTTTGACACGTTGACTCTCTCCACTGCCTCCTCCATACTTAGCCAATTTTTGGACTCGTTCTGAACTGTTTTGAGCCCAAAGACTTCAGATCTTCACCATTTCTTCTTTTTCTTGCTCCTGGCTTCTTTGTGACACTGCTCCTCCTTCTCTGACCCTGTTATTCTATTTCTGAGCCCACCTGTAACCTGTTAAATAGATTTAAGACATGGATCCACTCGACAGAGCCATCTCTTCTCTTTCTTCTTGCATAGGGTCGTTTGGTCTTTCGCAGGCCCCACCACTCCATTGTTGAGTCCTTCTGTGACCTGTTTGCAAGATTTAACCATGTTTTCTCTGGTTCTTTCTATGCGGGGTCGTGGCTGATCCAATACTTTTCCTGGGGGGGGTGAAATATGGATAACAATTTGGTGACTCACAGGGGTATCTGCCTGCTAGATGAAAAGACCAATTGCCTTGTCATATCCATTGGGCATGGAGTCGAGAATGATGGTCTGATACTGATCCTGCCTCTGATTCATGAGCCTGACTATTTGCACTCTCAATTTTCATAAGAAATCTCAAAATGATGGTTTCTGAGAGTAGAAAATTGTTTTGACCCGGGGCTTCATCTGTTTCTGAATGGGTTATGCAAGAGCAAAAAACAACACCACAACTAAATACAAAATTTGAAATCACACATTCTCCAAGTAGAACATGTAGAGTGTGCAAAGCACTTAGTAGAAAAGCAACCTAAACTACAACAAGAAAATGTGCACAAGCACTTAGAGGAATGAGAAACTAAACTAATATGTACAAGGTGAGAACTTTCCTTCTAGTAGCAGTGTTTAAGATAGATTCCATTCACTGGAATCTGTAACTCTTCACCATCCAATGTAGACAATTGGAAAGCATTGCTACTTTTACATTTTGTGACCATGTAAGGGCCACTCCAAATGGCATCAAACTTGGAATGCCTTCCTGGTTTTTCCCGATCTGCATCCCATTTCAAAACTAGGTCTCCTTCCTGGAAGGTCCTTGTTCTTGCCTTCTTGTCAAAGCATCTCTTGATTGAGACCTGATCCTTCTCCATTGTTTGAAGTGCATGTTCTCTGGTTTCTTCCAACTCCATCAACTCTGCATACCTGGCCTCCATTGGTTCAAACTCAGACATCTCCAGCTGCTTCATGAGTTCCAATGCTGGCAACTCAAGTGATATAGGAAACACTGCCTCTTTCCCATAGACAAGTTTGAATGGAGAGCTTCCTGTAGACCTCTTGGGTGTTGTCCTATCAGCCCATAAGGCTGATTTGAGTTTCATGTGCCAAGTTCTCTGATTTTCATCCAGAGTTCTTCTGACAATCTTTAGCAGGTTCTTGTTTGTGGACTCTGCTTGGCCATTACCCTGAGGGTAATAATTTGATGAAGTGCTCAAGTAAATCCCATTCCTAATGGCCCATCCTGTGATTTTGGAACCTATGAATGCCAACGCATTGTCTGATATAATGGTGGCTGGCACTCCAAATCTGGTCACTATCCCTTCAAATAAATCTAGTATGCTAGACTCATTAGCTTCTTTGAGTGCCACTGCCTCGGTCCACTTGGTGAAATAGTCTGTTGCCATCAGAATCCATTTGTGGCCTTGGCTCGAATTTGGATTGATGACCCCAATGAAATCCAATCCCCATTGCATGAATGGTTGGTCAACTGAAATTGGGTGCAATGGAAGTGTTGCTAGCCTTTCTTTGCCTTTGAAGAATGCACAATTTTTGCACTTTTTGATCCATGCATAGCAGTCACTAAACACCCTGGGCCAATAATAACCTACCTTCATGATCTTGAGTGTTGTCACCCATGGAGAAAAATGGCCTCCAGCTGCTTCATCATGGAACTCTTGTAACACTCTCTCAATCTGATCTATCCCAATGCATCTTAACAGAATGCCATTGATGTCCCTCTTGAACAAGATGCCATCAATAAGCACATATGGGATGGCCTGTAGTCTGAAATGTCTCCTTTTTGTTTTACTCATTTCTGGAGGACACAGGCCTGTTTGAAGGAAGTGCACCATGCTTTGAGTCCAACAAGGAGTGGGTACATCATCATTTTCTTCCTCTTGACTATTTTGCAGAACAAAAACAACTTCCTTTTCACTATTTGCCTCATCTTGTTGACTTGAGGCTAGTTGTTCACACAATCCCTTCCCATGGACCAGCTTAGTGACCTTGATCTCAATGTCATACTCCATGACACGAGTGATCCATCCTGCACATTTTTCATTCAGATCCTTGCTGAGAAGGAAGTCCTTAACTCCTGCATGGGAGACTAACAGTTGGATTTTATTGTTTGAAACCAGATGTTTAAACTTCTTTAACCCTCTGATCACTGCCAGGACTTGCTTTTCGATGAAGGAGTATCTCACTTCATAATCTTCCAGACCCTGGCTGAAGAAAGCAATTGGCTGCTCTGTATCCTCTTTGTTCTGTTGTACTAGGATTGCAGAAATTGTGTCACTGCCACCAAAGGCATATAGTATGAAGTCCTTAGAAAAATCTGGATTCACGAGAGTTGGGGCTTGTGATATAGCTTCTTTGATGGCCTCAAAACTTTCTTTTCCTTCAGTTGTCCACCTAAACGCCAAACTCTTCTTCAACATCAACGTTATTGGCTTGACAAGGGCAGCAAAGTTTGGTACAAACCTGACAAAATTGATTTTTCCTAAGAAGCTTTGAAGAGCCTTCTTATGGCTTGGCAATGGCAATGCTCTTATTGCTTCAACTCTCTCTGGGTCAATTTCCAAACCTTCCTTTGACACAATATGGCCTAGAAGCCTGCCCTCATGGGCCAAGAATATGCATTTTTTAGGGTTCAATGATACCCCAAATCTCCTACACCTTTGAAACACCTGCCTTAGGTGAAAAAGGTGGTCTGCTGCATTTTTGGAGAACACAGTAATGTCATCCAGATAGATCAGTACTATTTTGTTGATCAGCCCTTTGAATGCCATATCCATTTCCCTTTGGAAAGTGGCTCCGACATTAGACAATCCAAATGGCATTTTTCTGTAGGCATAGGTGCCCCATTTGGTGGTGAAAGTTGTTTTGAACTGATCATCTTCTTTCACCATTATCTGGTTGTACCCTGAGTAGCCATCTAGGAGAGAGAATCTCTCTGATCCAGACACCACTTGCAAGATCTGCTCCATTGAGGGGAGTGGGTAGTGATCTTTGAGGGAAGCTCTGTTCAAGTCTCGAAAGTCTACACACAACCTAATCTCTCCATTCTTCTTCCTGACTGGGACCAAGTTTGCAACCCAGCTTGAGTGTTTGATTGGAAATATGATACTTGCCTCTATCAGCTTGTTTAGCTCTTTCTTCATCAGAGGTTCAATGTGTGGATTAACTGGTCTCTACTTTTTCCTGATGGGCTTAGCAGCTGGATCTAGTTCAATTGTGTGTTGTGCTAGCTTCAGATTGAACCCTCTTAGGTCTTCATAGCTCCAAGAAAATACATCTGGAAACTCTTGGAAAAGTTGCATGAATTCATACCTTTCTTGCTCGGTAGCCACTTTGCCAATTTGAAGTGTTTTTCCTTCTCCAACTAGAATTGACTCTGAATCTTCTCCTTTGATCTGTATATTAGCCTTCTCTTTTCGAAACTGATCATTAGGATTGAAGATAGACTCCAATGTCACTAAGCCTTTGGGAAGCTTGTTTGTATGCAGCTGCACTACTTGATCTCCATATTGCTGCTCTAATCTGTTTTGATTCCTAGCTGAGAACTCAGCTTCCTCTTGCAAAAAATTGATGATCTGTTGATCATTCTCAAACACCTGCCAGCATGTGTTGTTATCTGGCACTGCTGGCCTTACAATCACATGGATATGTGGTTGTCCTTTGTCCCTCTTGATGTTGTCAACCACATCAAATGTTGCTCCAACTGCTGCAAGCCTATCAGCAGCTTCGTTCTCCTTCCTGGGTATGGACACAATGTTGAAGGCTTCAAAATCCTCAATGAGATCCCATACCCTATTCTTGTAGCTTTTGAGCAGGTCATTCTTGACAGCATTTTGTCCTTTGACTTGATTGGCAACCAGTTCACTGTCACCAAACACTTGCAGGTTCTTGATTCCTCATCTTCTAGCCCAATGCAATCCATGAACCAAAGCCTCATATTCTGCAGTGTTATTTGAGTAGGAAAACTGGAAATGGAAAGCTGAGTAATACTTCATACCTTGGGGTGACACAATCATAGCTCCACCTCTGGCTCCTTGCCTACTTCTCGAGCCATCAAAGAACAATTTCCATACTTCATTGTCATCTTTATATTCTGGCTTAATGATGTCAGGAAGAGGATGATTCTCTTCATGCAGGTAGTAGACTCCTAGCTCAGATTCTTCCATCTCCTTATAGGGATCAAAAGCATGTATTTTGACTGCCCATTCATTGAGAGTCAGGTTTGGGATACACCCCACCTTGGTATCTGCTTCATAAGTGTTTAGGAGGTCTTCCTGATCAAAAGCCAAACAATTTGCATTGATTGGGATAGGTACATAAGAATCAATGTGATAATCCTTTATGGGCTCAGATCTGAATGTGGCCTTTGCTCCATACCTTGTTCTAAAGAGCATATGCGACCAGTCAGCAGACAAATAGCCTCCAATTTTGGCAGTGAAGTCCCTGGACAAACACAATGCAAAATGTGGTGGCAAGTCTATGACTGATACGTTCTGCAATACAGTCACATTGGGGCAGGCATGCAGAGTGAGGCTCAGATCCTTGATGATTCCAATAGTTGTCACTGTTGTCCCATCCAATTGTACTACCCCTCTAGAGATGACTTCATACTGGAGACCCAGTTGATCAGCTATTTGTTTGGGCATTACAGAACTACTTGCCCCAGAATCAATCATGCAATTATGCACCAATTTATCCCCAATGATTAATGAAACATAGAATGGAGGAGGTCTCAGGTTCTTACCTTGTTGCTCTCGATGGTTTCCCCCAGGTTGAGTTGTATTGGTAAGCACTTTCTCTTGTTGGTTAGGGGGTTGATTTGAGCTTGACCAATTTTGCATGGCAGTCTGCAATAGATCCCTCTACCCTGGAATGGCCAGTGACTCCCATAGTGAAATGTTCACACTTGTCCTCTTCATTTTCTCAATGATATTAAATGAGCTATCCTTCTGCTGCCCCTTCCCTGGCACATTTTTCTCTTGCACATGGGTTGTTACAACCGGTGCCTGAGTGGATTTGGAAGGTGGCTTGGATTGGCTCTGCATATTGGGAGTTGTATTTTGGATGCCAATACCTTGTGGAGCAATGGAGGATTGAGGATCACCTGAGTTTGGTGAATGTCCTTCTCCAATATTTCTCTTCTTGGACCGTGTATTGGTAGCTATACTTTGAGAAGGAGTCTGATTCATTCCACAGAAGTCTTCAGCTTGCCAATTGACAAGCATAGTTTCACTTGGAGGTCCCTCTTGCTGAGCTCCTTGCTGCTGATTTTCTTCTTGGCTAGGTTCTTGTGACACACCAATGGTTTGCACCATCAAATCCTGATTTAGTGCACCATTGAAGCACATCGATTGATTATGTGGCTGACTGCATGGGAAACACCAATCATATTCTTGTGCCATGTTATTCTGTGCTGGAACCAATGCCCTTGATGTTGAAGTTGTGTTTGGATCATATGACCTAAAAGGTCTAGCAGCTTGAGGTTGTCCTTGGTGTTGACTCTGAGTTACAGCCTGGGCTTGTGGTCTATTTTGCTGATACGGGGGTCTAGCCTGATACTGAGCTTGAGGCTGATATGGCCTAGAACTCTGAGCCTGTTGTCTTTTGATGGTTACTAACTCATTCCCCAGGTTTTGAAGTTGTTTCATAATTTCCTGAACCTCCTTTGAGGTGGTAGATGATGAGGTGGAGGCTTCAGCTGAACTTTGACTCCTGGGAGTAGGTATAGGAGCTAATGTGGGTGTTTGGCTGGTACTTGGGTTTCCTAATTCGGGGTATAGAGGCATGGATGGCCTAGGAGCAAGTTTTCCAGCCTGAATTAAATGATTCTCAGCTCCTATGGAAAGGCTATAGGCTGCAGGTAAGGTTGTGCCCCCCATTGACTGAATCATTAAAGCAATATCAGAATTTAAAGCTCTAAGAAAGTATAAGAAGGCACCTTCATTAGTGGGCTTTACTACTGCTGGAATCTTGTCCCAGGTCCATTGAAATCTGAGGTTGAAATCCATCAACTGCTCATTCGGAGCTCTCTTGATTGTTGTCAGTTGCTCCAACAAGGATAAGTTATCTCCTTTTTCTCCAAAATGGTCATGAAGAGCTGTGCACAGATGGTCCCAAGATTGAATAGAGCCTGCTTCTAGGCTCCTGAACCATTGTGAAGCTTTACCCTTGAGTGAAGAGGCTAGCAACTTGACTGCAATGTCCATCTCAGTGATCTCATGGATTGTACAGACATTTGCAATATCTTGAACGTGGTCACCAGGAGAAGTCTGGTTTTCTCCAGTGAAATATGGGATGCTCTTTAATGCTGCCACCGGACTGGATTTTGTGCATTCAGAGTGAGTGGGCTGCTGCCAGTGAAATTGACATAAGGATTTGGCTGTGCCATCCTGATCGGCCTGAGCACCCTTCTTGATTGAAAGAATGGCCTACTAGGAGGAGGTGTTGATAAGGCTCTGTTTGGTGGAGATAGAGACCTCTGGGCTCTTCTTCCTCTTCTCCTTCTGTCTGGAGACAAGTGTAGGTGTACAAACTGTCCTTCTTCTCTTGTTCTTGACCTTGTTTGTATCCTTCTCATGAACTTGGGAAACTTGGACTGCTGAAACCAGTGGATTCTGTCCCTTTTGGAGTCGCCAGATGTGTAGTTCTTAAAAGCTTCTTAAAAGCTAGAATCACAGCAAGTGCACATCAATCTTACTGTAATAAAGATGGAGACTTCTTTGTCCCACTGGGCATGCCAAAACTGTTAGTGCAAAATCACAGCACCCCCAAATGAGTCGTCAGATCTACTTTTCTAAGGCAGATTCATTTGGTGTGATTCACATAACATTGAGTTTTCCCCAAAGTGTGGGACTTTGCAAATGGAAAAAACTCTCCAGATTAAAGGTTGTTCCTATTCCTCTGTTTAGGTGCATACGTGGAAACTTGCAGAGGACCTATTCCTAAACCTAATCTAAGTTTTACCAAGGAGACAGGATAAAAGGAATACAAGAAATCAAAACTAAGCTACAAGGTGATGCACCGAAGGAATGATGAACATTAGTTTTGCTGATAGACACAAACCAACAAAATACATACAATAATCAAGCACAGATAACCAGATTTATAATGAAAGACTAGATGAGAGCAAAAGGAGACAAGAAAGGATCTAAAATCATCACAAACATGTTTTATTGCTCTGCAGATTGATACAATGCATTACAAATGGCCAAAAGGTAGGAAACATATTGCAATTTAAATGGAAGGTCTGAACTCCATGAATTCCTTTGCCAGAAGGAAAGGGGAGCCTGCAAAAACAAAAGAATGTCCAACCCTTTACAATGAGTCTCGACCCTGCTTTTATAGATTCAACACAGAGGGGAGAAAAAGAGAGAAGTGGAAAAAAAATATTCTGAAGCTAACCACTGCTATTAATGCCTCCCATAAAATCTGCCCCCAAATCTGTCTTGACTATATCAATTTCTTATTCGGCACCTCGAAAGGAGGAGGAAACGGTGGAGCAGATCGAATCTGATCTGGTTGTTGGGGCAAAAATAGATCCTGCATTAATGGCCCTGAAGATGTTTCTCCATTTTTCTCCCACCTAACCTCCCCAAACTTAAAGTTTCAGATCTCCATGGCATAGACGAGGCTGAGATCTTTCCAACGGTGTCAGATTTGCAATATTTTGAGCCCTGAGTCGAAAGATATGCCCCTTCAAAGTTTGTATCGGATCCATACAAAAGGGCGGGAAAACCAGTTTAAAAAATGGGCCCCCTTTTCTATATGGGACACGTGGAGGGCTGGCACTTGTTTGAGGGTGGCCTCTATATTTTTCTCTTGGAATGGCATGGGGCTGACACGTGGCTTCCTCCACCAGCCTGCTCAATTTCTATGTTTTTGGCTAAGTCCTTTGCTCGGCGGGGTCATATTTCTTGACCGGGACACGCAGCGGTCTGGCACTTGTCTGAAAACCTCTCTTTATTCAACCCTTGAGTTAGCGCCATTTGGACACTTGGCACTCTCCACTGGCCTGCCACCATGCATTGACTATTCAACCCGACTCTGTCCCCTTTTTTGAGACTGGACGCGTGGAGGCTCCGCGCTCGCTTAAAACCCGCTCAAGATTTTCCTTTGAAGGAGCATCGGGTTGACACTTGGAAGCCTCCACAGGTCTCTTAGACTTTTCAATGACCTCCCTCTTACCTTTTCAGACCTTGGGCTACGTGGTGAACTGGCACTTATTTGAGCCTCCACCTTTGGACGTGCCCTTGGAGATGCACCAAATTGACACGTGGCTAGCTTCCGCCCGCCCTGTCACTTCTATACTTAGCCTCTTTTTTGAGGCCCCACCCTGTCCGCTTTTTGACCTTTGTTGACCATTTGCTACATGGAGGGCTAGCCTAAGTTTGAGCTTCCCTTTTTGGATTCAACTTTGGAGAAGCGTCGTGCTGACACGTGGCTCTCTCCACTGCCTCCTCCATACTTAGCCAATTTTTGGACTCGTTCTGAACCGTTTTGAGCCCGAAGACTTCGGATCTTCATTAATTCTTCTTTTTCTTGCTCCTGGCTTCTTTGTGACACTGCTCCTCTTTCTCTGACCCTGCTATTCTATTTCTGAGCCCACCTGTAACCTGTTAAATAGATTTAAGACATAGATCCACTCGACAGAGCCATCTCTTCTCTTTCTTCTTGCATAGGGTCATTTGGTCTTTCGCAGGCCCCGCCACTCCATTGTTGAGTCCTTCTGCGACCTGTTTGCAAGATTTAACCATGTTTTCTTTGGTTCTTCCTGTGCGGGGTCATGGCTGATCCAATACTTTTCTCAGGGGGGAAAATATGGAATTCAAATTGTTGATGATTCAATTCCAGTGGAGCCAGATCTTAGCCTGGTTGCACACCTATGCTCCTGAATTTGTGACCCTCTAGTCTCAAAATAATTATTTCTTTTCCTCAGATCCTTAGCCAAACCTACTCCTCTCAGTAAATTTGAGCCATCATGGAAGGTGGAGATTGGGTTACCTATCCCAACAAAGTGCGGGCTTATGTTGCAAGCCTTTGTGCGCCACTACAAGCTTATGTTTCAAGGTCAACAACCCTTTGCAGCTCGAAAAGCTGCTCTTGATCAATTTCTTAGGTGTTGTGTCATGCAAGTTATCATGAGGCTCAAAAGGTGATATGCGACCAAATTCTCATCATTGAATACCTTCATGATGCTACCATGTAGATGGTCAATGATAAAGCTCTGGGATGCCCCTGCGAGTTCTATAAAGCCCTTTGGGATTCTGTCGGTCAAGACCTTTTTCAAGTTTATCTCAAGGGATTTCAAAACCATTCCTTAGGGCCATGAATCAATAAGGGGAACATTAAATTCATTCATGAACAAGGAGACCTAGAGAGTAAATTACTTAGTGGTGGCCTATCACCCTGTTGAATGTCTCCTACAAAAATCATTGCCAAAGATTTGGCTATGTAGCTTCACAATATCCTCCCAATGTTATTCAGCCAGAAAAAACATGATTCATTTAGGGATGATATATCCTATATAACATCATTGTTGTTTAGGAGGGCATGGAATGGGCTCGTAGATCAAATAAATTTTCCATATTCATAAAACTTGATTTTGAGAAAGCATATGATCGGATTAAATGGCCATTTATTCTTGTCATGCTCCAAGCCCTTGGCTTTGGCCCCATTTTTATTCAATCTGTCAGCATGCTTTTTGTAGATGCCTGTGCTCAGATCACTATTAATGGCATCAACTCATAACCCTTTGGGATTTTTTTTCTCCATTCACCAAGGCTGCCCTTTGGCTCCTGCACTCTATGTGTTGGCTGCCAAAGGATTTGGGTATTTATTGGCCCACACCAAATCTCAAGGGCTTGTTAGGGGAATTTTACTACCTTCTATGCCCAATTCTCAATTGCTAAATGGTCATTTCATAGATGATTCCTTTCTTACACTCATTGAAGATGAAGCCAACATTCGCAATGCCATGCAATGCTTGATATTTTTTGTTTAACATTGGTTCCTCAATTCAATGGCCAAAAACCCAGTGCTATCGAAAATCTTTCCTTCCTGTGCTTGATTGGCTCACCACTTTTGAATGGAAGGTTCTGGATCATGGAAAAATATTTAAATTCCTTGGTATTCCTTTTTCTTTTCAAGCCTCTCTAGCCGAGCTCTGGCAATATGTTATTCAAAGAGTGGCCAAAAAACTGGAATATTGGCTTACCAAACCTTTATCATTGGCTGGGAAATTCCAAATATGTTCCAAAGTTCTTGCGGCCACACACATTTATTACTCTTCATGTTGGGTTCCTTCCAAAGCCTCTATTCAAAAGCTAGAAAATGTTGCTCAAATCCTTTCTATGGGCTAACGTCCTTAACAGGAAGAGGTTTTCATCATGTGGCTTGGGAGATATGTTGCCTTCCCACAACTCTAGGGGGCTTGGCCTTATTGACATTCAGTGCCAAATGCGCGAAATGGATTGTTAGAAGCATCACTGGCCAAGAAGCTTGGAAAGATCTCCTGTGAATGGCATTAAAGAAGGCTCACCTTATGGTTGCCCTACATGGAAAGGATAGGGGTTTATCAATCTTCTCATAGCCCCGGTGCATGTCAAAGTAATTGGAATTTTTGTGCTCAAGAGCATTTGGAAAGCATGGGAATGCATCAAACCCTAGATCCAATGGAAAGGTGATGGTTTTTGTTATGGGATTTCCATTAACCATCAATTCCTCTGGTGGTCACCGATATTCCATGCACAGGATAAGTGTCTCAAAAAACATTTGGGAATCTCCATGCTCAAATTTTTCAAATGAAAAATTCACACCATTAAAGATTTATTTTGCAAACACTTGCAATATTGGTTCTATTGGCCTGAAATTAAAACTCATTTTCGGCTTTCTAACTAGGACTAGGCTAGTTATAATGAAGTGATCAGGTTGGTCCCTGACCACATGCTGCACAAGTTAGCTGTGGATTCTTCTCGCCCTTGGTGGACGGATTGGAAATGGTATGTGGATACTCCATTTCGTAATTACTCAGCCAGTAAAGGCTACCATTGGCTCTCGCCTCATCTGCCCATGGTGGATAAACTCAACACACGATGGGGAATTCAATCCACTCTGTCCTCTTGGAGTAGGTGATTTGAAATTGTTTGGTCTATTTGTGTGGAGCCCAAGATTTCCCATTTTCTCTGGTGTATTTTGCACCAAGGTCTCCCTATCGGGGATCACCTTGTTCAAATTGGGGTCCCGACGCCAAAATTCCCATTTTGTGGCCATTTGGAAACTATTTTTCATATTTTCTGGTTTTTTCTAAAAGCTCAGCTTGTCCTGGAATTGGATTCATTCATTTCTTCTTTCCACTTAGACCGCTTTTCTTTACTTGACATCATATCCTTTTGGGGGATAATCCCAAGCTTCTGCCTATGTTCACCCAGATTTGGCATGTTTTCAGAGGGGAAATTATTTTTTGGATATCGAAAGAAAGAAATGATTTTTTCTTTGCTAATTCTGCAGTTGATCAACATTTTTCCATTTATAACAAATCTATGGTGATCTGGAATGTGTTGTTGCAGATACAAGTCCAGGAAAAAAAAGTCACGCTGGAGGTGGACCACCTTCAGACCCTGTTGTGACACTGGGGGGAAGCCCCATGTAATGTTGCCCGTGTGCCACCTTCTCCAACTCGACACTCCTCGCCACCTGGCCGTGGTGGTTTGCATAGCCATTCACAACAACGTGCTTTCAGCCATGCTCGGCACTCCCCAGGGCCTCTTCACCAAAGAAGTTACTCTCCATCTCGCCAGCATGGCCGGGGGTCGCTGTGTCCTCACCAACAAAGGAGTCCTTTGCCAACTTGCCAGCAGGGCTGGGGGTCATCGACTCACCGACATGGGTGGGGTTCTCCTGCAACCTTCGCGCAACACACTGTTGATGGGTGGAATCCACCCCCGCCGCCACCTTCTTCCAAAAAATTTCCTCACCTCAGCCTTGCCATCCCCACTCGAGGAGAGGTGGACCAGGAAGAAGAAAATCCCATTGGCTGGGATATCTCGAATGCTGGCAAAGACCTACCTGGCTCGGGTTGGCTGGATGATCATGATCTACATGCTTCGGGCATGTTTGTTGTTGATGCTTGATTTGGTTTTTTGATATCTTCTAGGCACTGCCTAGTTTTTTGTTTTCTCCTAGGCTCGGCCTAGTTTGTTTTTCTCCTAGGCTCGACCTAGCTTATTTGTGGTTTTGGGGCGTGCTCTCATACCGCCCATTTTTTGTTGAAAGTTATCTTGTATCTTATTGAATTAATATAATATAATGACAAAGAAAGAGAACAATGATATCTTATAAATGTACTTGCATTTTGGATGTAAGGGAGATTATGAGTCCCCAAAATAGCCTAATTTATTCTCCTTTTTACCTACATTATGTTCTCAATATTTTGTATAAAATTTTACATTGTATAAAGCATGCATAAATACCAATTCAATCTTGAAGTTAAGTTCCACCAGCCTAGGATGGGATTTAACCTTCTCCACAATCTATCTACTAAGTGTCAAAGTTCATTTGAGGAGCACCAAAGTCTATCATCTGAGTGCTAAAGTTCATCTAAGGAGATCCATAGTTCATCTAAGGAACTCAAGAGTTCATCTAAGGAGCATCAGAGTCTATCATCTGAGCTCTGAAGTTCATCTACAGAGTGTTGAAGTCTATCATCCAAGCATAAAATTTCATTTGAGGAGCACAAGAATTTATCTGAGAGCATCGGAGTTCATTTAAAGACCATGAGAGTCTATCACATAAGTACCAGAGTCAATCAAAACAAAATAATAAGGCTTAAATACTGGGAGGAATGATCAAAATAAACTTGTAGGAAGAGTGGAAAAACATAAATCTTTGTCTTATTTATCACCTTCTAACCAAGATTGTCTTTCAATAGCTTCTTCAACTCATTTCTAGATGTACGTAGATCTTCACCTCCCTCTCCATTACCTTTATCTTTATCCAGCAATATCCAAATATAAATATCACTACTTAATCAAAAGATAAATACACTAATCAATGTCATTTCACTTATAAATTGGTAAGAACAAAAATGGTCTGAAACAAAATTCAATAAATATTTCTATAGCATCTAAGGTTTTAGGACTAAATCTCAATCTTGTTGGTTTTCATCACAATAAATTCACCAAAATAAAACTAAACCTATAGAATGATAAAATTATTTTTTCCCATGTCTACTCCTTTCACTCTCAATTTCTTGGCAACTTCTATAAAATCAATCCCTCATTTGTTGACGTAGTATTTGGATGAATTGTCTCGAAATACAACTCAAGTGACTACAAAATCACTTCCTTTAACATGTTCATAATTTTCACCATCCTCTAAAAAAATTAAAAAAACACAAAGGTATGATAATGGAAGAAATTAATACAATAAAATCCATAAATACCAAGGTTTATTTGACTTCACTCTATGGGAGCATAAAAGTAGAAAAAATAAAGGGTACAAAAGCCAGAAAAAATATCTTTGGCAATATATCTTTCTGAGTATGATTTTATCAAAATATATGACGAATAAAGATAACAATAATAGATTGCAAAAGGACTTGCATGAGTTTCAGTGTGGGGGAGATTATGAGTTCTCAAAACTATCCTAGTTTGTTCTCCTTTTTACCTACATTATGATCCCAATCTTATGTATAAAAGTTGACATTGTATAAAGCATGCATAAATACTAGTTCAATCTTGAAGTTAATTTTTGATTTAACAAAAATAAAATTTTGTAAACCTTAATATTGTAGAGTAACAGATGTAAACTATGATAAATAGTTGCTAGATATAAGATGACACAAGCAAATAAGCTGAATAAATTTGAAACCCTAGGTGCAAGAGAGATTAAAAGACTTAGGTGATTTATGCTTGATGTTGGGACTGTGCATACTAGAGAAACTGATAAACAGGAAGGGAAGATTGTCGTAACTGTGCACAATAAATTCTGGAGATACCATTGGATGAGCCTATGGGACCAGGGTGCTTGGACTGGGTTAGGGTGCTTGGGTGGTGGAGTACTCTAGTGGGCACTATGACTGTACAAAAATGGTCAGAACCTAAATTTTCTGGTGTCACAAAGGTTGTCATTGATAGTCATTTGTTGAGTCACATGTATGTCACTTGGATGATCACATAATTTGTCTTGTAACCTGCAAAGAGAAGATGACCTAAAAACCCTCAAACTACATCAAATCCCAAAAATAAAAGATGTAATATGAGGAGTCAGACTGACCCCGACGGTCACCTGACTAAGTGAACTTACGACCAAGCATTACACTACATCTTAGACTCCATGTAGTTATTGTACATGTGTGATAGAATTATTCCCTATGAATCCCTTGTGCAAGTGCACTTGATAGCGGTGATAGCTAGATGTACCAATGTAAATAGATGTGTGGATGGAAAAATGAAATTCCCTTCCTATGTATGTATGCAGAAAATGTAGTCCCTTGTCCCTTGAGTGAGTGCTAGATGGATGCCTTTGATGCTCTTAGAATTCCTTTGGATGCAACCTTAGGTGATGATAATAGATGCTTAGAGCTTGGTCCTTTATTTTGGTCACATAGCTTTGTATTTATATGATTCCCTTGGTTGAATTTCATAATTGACAAATGGAAGGCCAACCCATAAGAAAATAAGATGCCCAAAAGATAAAAGAATCCCAAAAAGAGTGAGAAAGAGGTTGGGGGTGCCAAAATGATGAGGGCACCTGGGTGTTGGCGTCCTTTTTGGGTGTTGGTGTCTTGAGTCATGAAAGATAAAGCAATAAAGTTTAGACTGGGTTGTAGGGTGTAAAATACCAAAAAGAAGACAAGAAACACAAAAAGGCCAAAGATATAGTAGTCAATTACTAGTTTTCTCACTTAGGAATCATATGAATGAAAGTATGTTTTAGGACCTAGAAATGTACCCAAGTGCATGATTTTGTGTCTACATTTTCCCCCACTTTATGTTTTTGAGTGAATACTCGATAACATAAAGTAGATAAGAGATGTGTACCTGATAACCATGTAGAATGTGATGGTGATAACGTGCCGAAGAGACAAGTGAAAGCGTGGAGTGATAAAAATGAAGCATGGAAGCTAAGAAAGAGGAAGTGACCCTAGGGGTGAAGCGTATTGTGTTGTACCATGTTGTACCTGTTGTTGTTCTTGATGTAGGGATACTTCTTGTTGTGTATTAAGGAAAACCTATAAAAGAAGAGTGAAAGAGTAGTCAAAGTCATGTATTATGAAAACTCTTGAAAAAGTATGTAAAATGTATAAATGTGTGTAAAAAGTAGTAAAATAAATGTGTGCACCTGATCCATGAAGAGTGAAAAGGATAGAAAATGTCCTGAAAATGCTACTATAGAAGAGTGATTTTTTTGGGCGATCTCATGCCAAGAGTGATTTTTTTTGGGTGATCTCATTGCCAAGAATGAGTTTTTTGGGTGATCTCACACCAAGTGCAAGTTTTTTGGTGATCTCATGCCACGACATAAGAGTGTTGAGGAGAGAGGTCTAGTGTTACTCTCTTTCCATGACTACTTCCCGAATTTATACACCATTGCAGATGGTGTGATCCATGTTTAGTTCTGTATTGTTTGATCCATGTTGAAAATGGAGATAGAATGCATTCTGATTACTAGAGGACTGTGCTTGTACTATGAAAACTGTTCTATAGACTGTTGAAAACTTGTGTTGATCTTGAGAGAAAGTAACTTGTAACTTCCCCCTAGTCATTAGGCACCCAAGAAAGGTCAGGAGTGCCCAGGCACTAGTGTCTATATCTGGGTCGCTAGTTTCTATGTTGGACTAAGGACCCAAGTCAAATTCTGGGTCGTTTTTGTGACTAATTGTAGCTATGTTTTTCTACTGTTAGGCTATGTTTGTAGCTCTGAGCTACTGTATGGGGTGACTGATTCACCCAATCTATGCCCCCTTGTTTGGGGTGCATGTGACAACATCAGCTAGGAGAATGTGGCCCAAAGGAGAGGACCTGATAATCTATGATTGAAGTGATACCCTATAGGGGGAGGGAATGTGCATGGTAGAAACCAAGGCACATGCAAACAAAGTGGATAGAAATATGTGTTATTAGAATAAATAAGCAAATATGTCATATAAAAGTAGTGTAACAAGCAAATGTGCATACAAAAGAGACCACAAAAATTGGGTTTCAGACATGGGACATCACTCACAATGTCACAAGACAATCAAGGCTGAAGCGGCCAAAAGCATATATGCATACAAGACAAAGGGCATAGCCCGCAAATAATAGCATAAATCAATGGAAAATAATATCAAGAAAAGTATCAAGACAACCATGGTGGAAAATAGTTCCTGTAAGAAAATGTTGCACATGAAGCACCCATTAGCATGTTAGAAAGATAAAGAGTATGTCAAATCATGTATAGATCAATGTGAAAAAGTAGTGTGCTAGTAAGAATAGAAAGTAGTATATAATGAAACAATAACACTTGTGATGTGTGGGAATGTAGATGCACACAAGAGCCTTGGTGGGACTAGTAAGAGGTATTGCACCAAGATTCATTGTTGTGTGTAAAGATCTATAGAAATATTGCATTCACAACTAGAGAACAAGTGAACGTGCATGTGTATATAGAAAATATAATGACATACTAAGTATTTGTCTAACATAGTAAGAAAAGTGTAACATGTAAGTATAAGCAAGCAAGAATAATGTGCAACCAAGATATGTAATATGTTGTGAATGAGTGAGATGGAATGGTATGCAATGTGAATGTGATAGGAGTAGTGTTCCCCCAATGGATGTGTATGAGATGAGGTTCATTTAGAAAATACCCCGCAACAATCAAGAATAAACCATAGAACAAGAGTGTGTCATCTGTAAATGGTTTGAAATAGATGCTAGAAAGATAGATCATGAAGCAATAGCATAGAGTATAAAAGTGAATGTGGTGAGGTTCATTTCAGATTTAGACCCTCAGTAGTCAAGTATGAACCATGGAACTAGAGTGTGATCATAGGGTAGTGAGACTGTGAGGAATATGTGCTCGAGGGCCTAACGAAATATGTATCGTGAAGCACAGAGTGTGATATAACATAGTGTGTGAGGTTCATGGATGTAGTATGCCCTCAATAGTAAAGTGTGAACCTTAGCACAAGAGTGCGTCATAGGGTAATGATGATACAAAGTGTATAAAGTTGCGTAAGATTGCTTAGAAATATGAAATATGAAGACACGTTGAGTGTAAGAACTAAAATTTTGGTGTACAAAATAATGATGTAAGAGGGGGGAAGTAAGCATGATGCCCCCCAAGTGTATGATGTCATCAAACTATCCAAGAAAAAGTAAAAAGGGCACCTGGTACCTAAGTAGGATTGAACCAACACCATGAAGTGGAATAATATCTCCATAATAAAAATAGGTGTTGACAATGTGTAGAATATGAACTTCTTAAAATAACTAAGAGAGATTAGATGTTGTCTGTGTCACTGAAAGAACATATATTTTCCTTGTTATGTGAATTGAATGAAGTGCATGGTATAGCACCGCAAGAACCTGATTGTAAATGCATAAACAGATATAAAGTATCTATAATAGGATTTTCATATATGGGGATTAAGACTAAAACAAATAACCAGTGTAGAAAGTGGTGTATTTTTAATTCCAATAATTTCATTTAGAAAATTTTAAAAATGATTTTTTCGAAGAAGGAGAAGGTGGTACCTGATGAATGTATTATGGAGTTAAGGTAGATTGGTCAACCCTTCATAACAGGTAATGGGTCATTGGAACCTTTTTCATATTTTCATTATCATGAACTAGTAGAATTAAAGGGTCATTAATTGGTTCGTACATGTTATCCCAAATTCACAACCTTGCAAGTTTGAATAACTAGATTCAAAAATGTCACTTAGCTCTTATTATTTGTCCGTTCGATGAAAGCTAAGGGAGACTAGTATGGTCATGATGGAGTGAAAGAATGTGAATTTTTTACCTAGTTCTCTTATTCCCGCGAGACAAAGAAGCACTAATTTTGTGATGAATAAGGTAGATTTGCTTGCTAGGTGATACTTTCAAGGAGACCAACTTGGTCTGAGGTCAAAGGTAAGTCACAACACCAAAATTTTTTTGACCTGTGAAGGACTATGGAAGTTTTGCTAAGATGGAATTTTAGAGCCAAATAAATGATAAACAAGTAGTTGTTGTCACATGACAAAGGAATAGGATTGAAATGTGACTAATATGCTTCAAGCCGTATTTGACTATCCACAGGCATTTAGTAGTTATTCCCAAGTGAATAGAAGTGTTTACTGAGGATTTCTTTAGGCCATCAATAATGGAATGGTACACATACATAATTCCTTACAAGGAATAACGATAGAGCCTTGTTCATTGATGAAATATAATGATAGAGTGCACAAGGTGAAAGCTGCATAAATGAAATCCTTGAGAAAAAAAGCCAAGGAAGAAACCAAGAGCATGTGACATTAAATTTGACTCAAATTGCAACGACCAAAACGAATGAAAGTATAATCATGGTCTCTATGATCTGTAATCTGAGGTGAAATCTGTGATATAAGTAATGCCCCCATTTTGGAATTGGAAATTAATGGCGATTGAGATTGTGGATAGTTGATATCCATAAGGATTGGCACCTCCATCTCCTTCTATTTTATGGATCTTCATTGTGTTTTGATAGCATATGATCTGGATACTCACACATTATAAAAGGATCCCTCTTTTTTTAGAAGGGTGAATGTAGCATGATAAATGATCTGAAATTCCCATGAATGGTTAGATGTATCAACATGAGAAACTAGGTCTCTACAATTTATTCTAAAGAAGGAGGAGGCACAACACGATATGTATGGTTGTGCATATTTCAAGAATCAGAAGCTTGCTTGTCATGCTTAGTGGAAGGATCATTGAATGTCTTAATATTTTTCATTTTATTGATACTTTCTTCTCTATGTTATGGCTTGGGATGCTTGATTGTGTATTGTCCTAAGATCTTGAATGAGATTCCAAGTTTCTGAAACATTGATCAATGCGTGGAAAAGTGATAATCCACATGGTTCTTTTCTATGGCACTAATTGTCTGACCTTAGGGCATGATGGGTCTCTTTCCTTCCCCTTGTGGAGGAGTTAATAATAACCCCTCTTTTGGGTGCTATCAATACCCCTTTTAGCACAAGGAAATTCACTTGTCATGCATGTTTTTCTCTCTTTAGAGTTTCCCTTGAAGATGTGTAGGATTAGGATTAGTTAATAGTGTATTTCTCCTGGGCTTAGGATTAGTTTTAAAGTATTTTCCTTGAAACCTAAGAAGAGGAACCATCCTTGATCAGAGGTATTTAATTTCAGTTCCCAAGGTCCCACAACTTGAGAAATTTGCCCATGTTGCCTTAAAGTATGGTATAGTTGTCTATGAGTGATGGAAGGGTCTTAAATTTTGAGCTCTCACATCCATTATATTTAATTGGCATCAAAAAGATCTTATATAATTCATGAATCCATTGATAAAATTGATCTTAGCTAAGATGACCAATACATCTATGATAGTCACAATAAGATTTAGGATTAAAATGCTTATTGTGATCCTTGATTGTATCAACCTCAATTGGATGGAGGGAGAGACACAACCATCTCCTGAATCAAGTAAATTCCTTAGCATCAAGTGTGGGAAGTTCAAGGTAGACATGTGAATTAGCTTCATGTAGGTTGTAATTCTAGCTTAGTAGTTTAGGACATGTTCATTAAAAATGTCCTTTTGTATTAGCTACTTATTATCCCAGTAGATTTTTCCTTTATATGAGTGCCAAATTTGACAATAGATGTATAAGATGAGATAATTTCCATCAAGACTTTACTTAAGCTTATTCATATGTAGTGACTTGGCCTCATGTTACTTGAGGGTATAAGAGCATAGATGGTCATGTGAGTGGAACTTATCAAATAGAATAGAGTCTTACAAGGGAGGAGGAAGGATTTATATGAAGAATTTTCATACTTATATTTTTCCCCATATGAAAAACCTTGCTAAAGTATTATTCATTTTAGCTTAACATATTAGATTATATAAAAAAACACCTAGTCACTGATGTGTTGATTATAACCATTGTAGACTTTGGATATTTGGGAATACGATGGTAACTCTATTGCCAATGTTGATAGAGAATTGTGAAAGAAACTGATTAGTGAAATCATTGAAATATCACTACAAAATGCGTTGGTAGATTTGTTGGTGAAATAATTTATCGTAGGACAGATTAGTGATTTTCACCAATGGTCACAGGGCTAGGCCCCTTCTTCTTGGATATGGGGAGTCTCCCATTTATTAAATGCAAAGACTAAATAAATTTTTGTGGGTGGTCGTTAGGTTGGGGATCACACAGGAATACTCCACTAAACCTGTGGCAAAGTGCTTATACAGTGTACAAGGGAGGGATTTCTTAGGAAAGAGGTAAATGAAAGTAGGAAAATAGAGAGAAGGTGGTTAATATTGTGAGTAGGAACCTATGGATTCTCACCAATATTAACCATAGTAGGTCCACATTCAATAGGAATAAATCAATCATGTAAGCAATATCAATGCTAATAAATCCGAGACACAAATTTCTATGGATTCATTAATCAAAGACACAAATTACCTTCTTGGTTGTACAAGATTATACTGCTTGCAACGTTAGAAAGTATAGAGAGTAGAAGAACATAAGCAAGGAGATGGAATAATATAGTTTATTGCTTGTAGTAACAGTGATAAAAAGGCCAACAACTAACAACAATCAACAAATGCTAACCCCTTTGAATAGAGAAGCCATCTCAATTTATAGCTTACAAAAAATGTATCTTCCTCTTCCCCCATGTGGATTTTCATCTCACCACTACTTATGACCTTTAAAATTCCTTAGGAATGAAATTAAGTCCTTTTATTATTTTTGAAAAAGGGAATTTTACAATGCAACATAAGGCCACTTAAGTGAATAAGACAAAAGAGTGAAAAATTACATTACTAATAAAGAAATAGAATATTAGAGAGAGAGTGGGGAGGAGAGAGAAGTGAAAATCTAGAGATGGGGGAGCCTCTGTTGATTAAGAGCATGCTTTTGATGGATCTTGAGAGAACTATCTGAGTGAAACTCTTTATCTCTAACCTCATGTTTAAATGAAACATTTTGGTTACAATCTCCTTATGTGAGATGTGAACACACTCCAAAACATTGAATAAGTGTTTAAAACACTAATAAGTGACTTACATCGTGTGAACCTGAGATGATTACCTGTTCTTGTAATATTTTATCATGTCAACTCTCAATAGCTCACTAAGAATGTCTTCCCTTCTACATCTACTTGGTTTCAATCAACATCCTTGTTTTCAAGTCTCTCAGTTCCAAACTGGTTGCATCATTGTCACTCTTATTAGGATACTCAATGTTTGAAGTTGGAATTGGCTCCAAAATTTATTGTTTGAGATCCATGGTGAAAAATTTTGGTGAGTTGAATGGAAGACAAAGGAGTGTGGAAATGTTTGACCATAATCCCAACACCTGATGTTTTTAGTAAGTGTAATGTCTAGGATTTATTTTTAGTCAGTCCTATTTAGCACTTTTGATTAGTTCTTGATATGCAAGGATAATCCAAATTAATGAATGAACTTAATACAGAACTGGATTTATAGACTACTGAAGCTTGTGTAAAGAAAGACTATTTTTATAAGTGGGTCTTCCCTATGTCTGAATGAGATGAGAGTGGTCTCAAAACTTTCCATTATTTTACAAAATGATTTGTCACAATTTTATATGATTCTTCATCTAAATTAGTGGGAAAGTGAGAATTTGGTGGTTAGAGGGAATAATCAATCAGATCCCTAACCCTTTTCCATAGATAAAAACATATTCCACATCATTTGAAGAAATGGTGATAAAACAATGTAAATTAAATTTTGTATACAAATATAACTGACTCAAATTTTATGGAACAATGGCTTGTTGTGATCACCAAAAATTGCAAATTTTATTACTGTCAGTAGCAAAAAATTCCCACACCATGTTAGATTTTTCTCAAATAAATAAATATGTCATTAATTACATTCAAGTTGGATCATGTGAAATTTTATTTCTAATTCACTTTCACTTCTTCAAGATTTTAATCCAAACCGAAATATGCAAAGTTCAGAGAAAAAGAATAAATTAAGTATAGAGGTCTCTTAGTGCACAAAGAGTAGGAAAATCAACAAGGAGATTTAGATTTGATCAGAGGATGAAATGAATCTTTTAAAGGGTGAACTATTTAGATTTGAAGCCTTTGAATGATCTTATTGCACACATTAACTCATGTTTGAACTCAAATACAAACCTTTGCAACTAATGGTTGAATCATGAGGGTATGATTGGAGTTTTGCCATATTTCTTTGATCAAAGGGGGATCAGGGGAAAAAATTAAATGCAATTTTCATGAGAACATGCCAAGATTACAAAATGAGAGTGAGATGCAGGTGTATTATAAACTTAGCATTCTCGGGGATTAACAGAGGTTTTCCATTTGACTAACTTTTAGCTGGGACTTAGGGGGAGTGCAATTTTTTCCATTCTTGAGCCATCCCTATGACCCTGATGTTTTTGGTATTAAGTAGCTTGCTAATAATGTCATTCCCTTATGCACTTGAGTGTTCAATCAACATCCTTAGGAGCAAGTCTCCCAGTTCCATATCTTGTTTTGCATCACTGTCAATACTATTTTATTAGGATACGCAATGTTTGAAGTTGGAATTGGCTCAAGACTTGAGTTTTTAGAGCTCCATGGTCCCAAAGGCTACAAATGAACAAGATGACTGAGTCTGAAAATTTTTACCATAAACCCAACACCTGAGTCTATTTTTAGTAAGTCTAATTCTAGGATGTCTAGATTTGTAAGTTCTCAATTTAAACTTTTGAGTATTCTTGATATGTAAGGAGCAATGGAAACTCAGATTAATGAACCATCATGGACTTACTATTTATAGAATGTGAAGCTTGGTAATACTTACTATTTTTATAATTTTTTCTTCATGTCCACCTCAGATGAGAGTGAATGTCTCAAAAGTTTGGTTATTTTACAAGGATGCTCCTGCTCCAAATTTTAGATGAATCTCTTGTCTGAATTACTGAAAAAGTGATAATTTCATCGAAGAGGGAAGAATACTGAGGGAAAACTCAGTCCTTTTATATACCTAAAAAATACTCCACCTCATCATTCAAGAAATGGCTCAGATGAAAGCTAATTTTATGAGGATCGTATGCTCCAAATTTCAGGTAATTTGGCTTGCAAGTCATCAAGGAAAATGCAAATATATTTTCAACTATTCTGGGCAAAAATGGAGTTAATGGATGGAAAATTATTTCTCAAATGGAATAAAAATCATGCCATGTTAACCTCCAAGTGATGGATCATGTGAAATTTATTTGCGAGAGGAGCACTTTGGCAAAGGTTTCCACGGAGATCGGGTGCATGGTTCTGAAGTTATGAGAAAAAATTGAGTTTTTGGGCATGGAGGTATCTGGCATATGTTCAGCAGAATATAAAGTAAAGGAGAGTGATATTTTGGGGGGAAAAATGAAGCTTTGAAATGTAAAAATGGTGAAGTGTTTTAACATGAAGCCTTTTGATCTTACTTGCACACCTTAACTCATGTTTGACTCAAACAGGCTTAACCGGGGTTAAATGAGGGTTGATGTGGAGTTGCACCTTAAAAAATAGGGGATAACAGGGACAAGAGGGGCTCCCAAATGCTCTTTGCATCAGATCATGTCAAGTTTCATCTTGTGGTTTCATGAGAGTGAGATGTAAGGGGTTGGAAACTAGCACTTGGGGCTTAACAAAGGTTTTTCATGTGTCTTAGGAGCTAGCTAAGAGAGAGGGGAGCACACTTTTATGTCCCTCGTGTCCCTTTGCACCTTGGGAAAAGTGAAAGGGGACATCACACCTTGAAAAATGTGCCATGGGTGATCATGTCATGAGGAGGGGGACCATATTTTACTAGAACTTGAGTTTGCACCTCTAACACTCATAACACTTGAAGTTGATGTTTTTAAGTGATGAAAACTTGCAAATGGAAGGGGGAGTGCACTTTTGTGTCCATCATGTCCCTTTACATGTTGGGAAAAGTGAAAGGGGACATATGTCCTTGAAAAATGTGCCAAGTGGGGCCACAACATGAGGAGGGGGGCTTTTTTTGCATTGAGATCACCTAACCACTCAAGTCACAAGTTTTAAGTGACAAAAAAGAAATGCATAGGGGAGTGCACTTTAGTGTCCCTCATGTCCCTTTTTACCTTGGGAAAAGTGAAAGGAGACACACCACCTTAAAAATTGTGCTCAATCCTTTAAGTGATGTTGATGTCATCATCCCAACGTGAAATTAGAGCCCTTGGATTACCTTTTCTACCCTACGAGTGAGGGTTGGAGTTTGGAGGTGAAATATTATATGATTTTGACTCCAAATAATCTACTTAGTTCATTCCCAAAAAATTCAAGGCTTGATTCAATCTTGTAATTTAATTTATTTCACCATTCACCTTTTAGCATGAAGGAGCAACAATAATGAATTGAGCTATCACAAGAAGATAATTGAAGATTTAGACAAAATTGATGTGTCCATCATGTGGAGGATTCCAAGATTTTTCATTTACTATTTTGTAAGCTTCCAAATCCTCTTTTAACTCCTAGAATCTTCATAACAAGGTGACTTTCTCCATGTGAAGCCTTCATTCTTGTGCCTAAAATGACCCGATTTTGCTTAACTTATTCCCAACATCAATTGCCTCCATGGTTTTTCCTAAATTGCCTTAGGTAACTTCATTTTTCTCCTATAACACTCCTAGATGGGTTGATTTTTTCCATTCACCTTTTGGAGGATGTTCTCATGCTGCAATATGGCTAAAAATAGCCAATTTAGTGCTATAGAGAACACTATTCCACCTTGGAGCTTAGTCTCACTATGAAATCAACTTGGATCCATTCCCCTGCACATGAAACACACTTGAAAACCATGTTAGCACATTCCTGTTAGAAAAAATGAGGATGAAACAGACCCATAGGGGTTGCGTGAGGTGATGGGATAGCTAGAGGAAGGGTTCATGATGAACAGAGGAGAGGTTTTCAAATGGTGGGCTTAGTTGTCATCACCAAAAAAATTAATTTTACATGTTGTAAATTTAACATGACAATAAATGGCTCTAACTCTGGGGTATTAGACTGTAAGGGGTAATGAAGAACCTCTAGAATCTTGTGGGGATTAGACTAGTGCCTTATCCATTGGGTCATAGAGTCACTGCATGGAACAACTACCAAAGCTACCAACACAACCAAGAGAAAAACAACACAAACACACAACAGAAAGAGAAACACACAATAGAAAGGGAAATCATGATACAATATTCCTACATCACCTATCGTATATGCAGGAGATAACCTACTTTCACCATAGTACATATTCTTCTCTGAAATTTTAACAGTGCACAAGAAGCACCAAATGCCTTTTCTCTAAAAATCCATTGACTGGATCGAGGAAGCATGAGCCTTTCCTAAACTTACTGGGGAAGTTTCCATGATTTTTCTTACAAATAAGGGTCCACTTAGATAGCTTAATGCCTTTTTTTCTCTGTAATATTGTGTAAGCACAAATTTTTGGTATCCCACATCCGCTCCTCCTCCTCATCATTATTTCACATACATAGATCTCTTCCCATTTAAATCCCCCTTCCCTCCTAAAATCTATTTATCCATTTAATTGGTATTTTCCACCTTAATCTCATCTTAATCACACCCTTAATTAATCTCCCCTAATCATCCCTAATAACCATTAATTAATCTTAAATCCCCATCTAATTCATGTATCCTCTCTAAATGTCTCTAATTGCAATCCCTAGGCCCTCATTTAATGATTTCACCTCCCCTTTTCCTTTATTGAATATTTTCTACCTCCCACCTACCCATTTATCCATCTTAAGCAATCCTAACTTGTCCTCACCTCTCATAACCCTAATCCCGCATCATAAGGGCTCATTACCTCAAGCTCGCCACTCTTCCACATCCCAAATGGATGGATCCCCGTAATCAGTGGTGACCCATCCAGGTCACCATCGACCCTATAAGTGTGACCATACCCCTCTCTTTTCAGGGATGTAACTTTAGAGACTTCAAGCTTTCTTGCGACCTTGCTTTCATTTCTTTCTTGTCTTTACAGCTATTATCATCATCTTGGAGTCATTTTGGAGACACTGTGCTTGTTTCCCTTAGAGATTTGAGATATTTTTCTTGTCTTTCATGTTTGTGATACATCCATTTCCATTACCATAACCTTTTCCCTATTAGTCCTTTGCAGGTTCATATGTCATCTAGGATCCTTGTCTTTGCATTTTTCTCATCTTCATTTCCATCTACAGATCATCATTTTTATCCATTTTTTCCAATTAAACCATAGATCACTCCCGGTCTCCATCAACCCTACCTAGTCGTCATTGAACTAGTTCTCATTTATTGTCTTTTTGTCCTTCATCTTCCTAGTCATCCATTTTCTGATCCAACAACCTTCCATATCCTCCAATCTTGTCATTGTGCACACCTACAGCTCTAGATCCCAACTTCATCATATCTGATTACTGCCAATTGGAACCAGTTATCGCCGACCCTGTAAAGTAGTTATCATCTTTCATTAATTTTCTTACATTCTTTCTGTCAGATCCGTAGTCTATATCTTCTTGTATGTGTTCTTGTTCTATATTTAGCATCATCCTTAGTTCGGATCATCTCCAAATCAGGCTTCTGGAGGCCTTTCAGATCAGGTTTTCTACATTTTCTTCCTACACTTCCCTAGTCACTGTTGACTGTGCCTTTCAGCCTCAGGGTCATCATCGACCCACCCAAGTTTGATTTAGTTTGCATCTGTTTAGATCAGATCTACATCTTTATTCTATCTAGCATGTTTCAGGATTTTGTTTCAGTTTAGTTATTTGTTACATAGAATTTACCGATCATTACTTTACGTATCTTTTAAACCATCCATAGTTTGGCCATTTCCTAGGTTCCCTTTGAGCCCATTTTCTTTTCTTTTTCACATCTTTAATAATCAAGATAATCAAAAATCTGTTGCATGACTTGTTTTGAAGTAATTAAAAATCAACATAGTTTCTTGTTTATTTTTTGTTTAATGCCCATTATTACATGTTCCTAAGTAATAAAAATGGAACAAAACATATCATCTAACAACATTACTATTTCCATTATTGCCTCCCAACAAACTTCCACCCTTTCTATCATTACCTCCACCCCTTTGGTCACCTCTTCCATAGTTACTCAACCAATGGTTCCCATTTCCTCTCTTCAAGAGTATCAAATCATCCAACCTACCCATGTTGAAACCAACCCCTTTCTCTATCATCATTCCATCCCATCTAGACTAGTAACACCCCCTTCTGCCACATTTGTCGAAGCTTTTGGGCCTCCTACCATCCCTTGCGGGTGTGCGCAATTCCAAGATCTTCTTGATTCTAATCCAGATTCCCTTCATGACTACCTTCTTCACAAATCTACCAACCTCCCTATCGATGGACCCCCTATTTAAAAAATTTATGCTTATCATTCCCATCCTGAAGTCCACTCAAGTCCTCACATCACAACTTGTTGTATTATTCCCTTGAGCTATGAATGAACTTTTCATGGCCCAACATGATCTTGATCCCCAATATTCTTCCATAATCCCTCACAATCACCAAACCACTCAATTGGTGGTCCCCATTCCCCCTAATTTGCCTTATTAACACTACTATCTCCTCTTATATCCCCATCACCTCATCATCCACTACTTATTAGTGCTCCTATCCAATCATCACAAGAGTCTCATTTGCTTCCTCCTCCACCCAAACAACATAATCCAACTTTACCCCTTATCTCCACTTCCCATGTCCATGCAAATGTGATCACTTCACAACCCCATCCTTCTGAATCAACCCAAACCCATCAACCTCCTCTTCGAGGTGCTTTTCGCTACATACTTCCCAATCAATCAACTCAAGTATCTCAACCACCCATTACTTACATCCCAACTCATCCTATATCAAACCAATCAAATGTCCCCATCACTCAACAACCAACTCAATCTCATCAATCTTATCACATCCCCATATCTCAACAACATTTACATCACAACCCATTCAATCGCTACTCCTTAATTACATTCCCCCTTATCAACCACATCCACCAAACCCTACTCATCCTCAAACATATCAACCTTATCAACAACCTAACCCATCTACTTCATATGCATCACAATCACATCCTTCAACTTCTCAACCCCATCCATCTAATGATCCCATGCATGAATTATTGAGTAGAATGGATAATCTTGAAGCCACTACCTTGGGATCCAAAACCACCTTCTCATATGAACAAATTTGTAACGAACCTATCAATCCATCAATCCCTATAAAGCCTTATCCCCCACATTGGGAGCTACCAAAATTCTCTAAGTTCAATAGCAAGGAGGATCCACAACAACATCTTCATGTGCCTTTAGGCATGCATGCTACCTCATTTCTCATGATCAAGACCTTATGCTTTGTACATTCCCCATGTCATTAGCCATCCCCACATTGGATTGGTACAATGGCATCCCACAACATTCATTATTTTCCTTCACCCAACTCACCTAATTATTCCTAGAACACTTTTCAATCAACATTGCACATAAGATCACTATCACAAACCTCTACACCATTAGACAATTTGATGATGAATCTATCACATATTTCATCACAAGATGGCATGGCATAATCAACCAATTATCATTCTCCCTTCCACAGACTGAATTAATCAAACTCTTCTCATGGTCTTGTGTGAAGCATATTTCCTCTACTCTTCAAATACAATCATTCCAAACCTTTGAAGAGGCATTTACCATGGCTCGTAAACTTGAACTTCACACCCTTGAGCAAGGCCATCTCAAACTTCGATTAAAGAAACCCAAACCTGAATTTACTAAATCCTCCATGCATGGTGACAAATCCAAGAACGTCACTAATGCCATCATGGTTAAATCTTCCTCCACATCCACTTCTCACATGGAGCCTCCACAAAGATCTCCTAGACCACCTCCTAACTATACCCCTCTTGGGGAATCTTATAGTGCAATATTTGACAAGTTAATGGTGGTCCATCTTATTCAACTTCCTCCCATCTGACCCTTTGATGAATCATGACCCAAACCAACATGGTATCATGAGGAGCATTATTGTAAGTATCATCAAGTTTGTGGCCATGACATTGAGAAGTGTCACACTTTTAAAGACCTTGTCCAAAAACTCATAGACTGTGGTGATCTCTAAGTGGAAAACCCTAATGCACCACCTAATCAACCCTTAGACATTTTCAAACAACCTTTTCCTAACCATCCACCCAATAATTAAACTCCACCTCCTACATCTCAACCACCTAATGCTCATACTATCAATACCATAAATCAAGAATCAACACCATCACCTACACCCATCATCTCTATGTCTATTGCACCCACATCTATTTCAGACTCTTCTCCCACACCCACAACTTCATCAACATCTACACCTATCCCTACACCTATTATATCTACATCGACTATGTCCACAACTACCACATCCACATCAATCCTAATTACACCCACTTCCCCATCCATATCTACCACATCCTCACCTATCACATCTATTCCTTCACCTATATCTACCCCAACACCCACCTTAACATCTTCATCTCATCCTACATCTACACCCACTTCCACATCAATCACATCTACTACTATGACCATACCCACATCAACATATGAATCTATATCCACATCCATACCATCTCTTGAAACATATATTACGTAAACACCCCCACTTAATACAACTATAAATGATACTCTCACCCCATCTACAAGTCCAATCGTTCCCACACCAAAAATCCTAACCTATACAATCTACAACCCCTTTAGGTATCATCAAGCACATCATACAAAAACCACTTCCACCTTCAATATCCACCTCTACAACACAATCTACATTACCTAGTTCTACCTCTACAGATCCCCCAGTTGAAATCATCATCATTCCTACCAAAGGTAAATCCTCACAACCAAAGTCTAAGAACCTTGGCATGCCCATCCAAAAATCCCTCACACACCCACACAAAAATTTAGAGCTCCCTCCTCCCAAGACTAACCCTCCTAAGTAATCTAATGTCACATCATCACTCTTAGGAGCATCTCCATCCATCTTAGGGCCAAGCCCTTCCTCCAAGACCCCCATTATCAAAAAATCTAAGTCAAAACAATCTAATCCTTCCTCCAAATATGATCTCCCTTCAAAATCATCCAAATCCCAATTGTCAAATCAAAATATGAGCCATCTAAGTCACCAATCATAAAAAATGAAACCAAGACACAACACCTTCTTCTCCTTCTAAGACCAAGATAGAATCAAAGGCTCCCATAAATCCTCATCGAAGAAAACTATCCCTCTTACCTTCATCCACCATTCTCAAATCCACTCCATCTATAACCTCTTTTTCAAAAACCCCCATCGGTTCCTACACAAAAATATTCCAACACTTACTTCAAGCATCTGTAATTACCCTTCCCCCTATCAAGTCTTTTGATTCACGTGGCCTAAGACCTTTATGGTTTAATTCTAACCTTGTTTGTGCATATCATCATGCTTCACAACATGACATCGAAAATTGTAACGCCCTTCAAACTACTATCCATAATCTTATCGATGAGGATGATCTTTTCATTGAAGGATCCCCCTCTTCCATCAACCAATCTTGTTTCTTCATCCACCAAGATCTCTTAATCTCCTCATTCTTCCAAGACCTTTTTTCCATCCCTCCTCCAAACATGACCTCTCCCAAAGAAGGTCCTCCTCTCTTTATCAATGTTGTTTGGATTTCCACTCATTCTCACCCACATGATTCTCAACCTCCTACTCAACCAATCTAAACCAAAATTTGTTGTCATCACTCCCTCTAATGAGCCTACTCCACCCCCTTCTTCATCAAAACCTAAAGTGTCTATCTTAGCTACCCCTTGGTCCTACTGCTATTGAACAAAGTGTTATGAAACAACTTCATCAGGCCCTAGTTAAGATGTCACTCTATGAGCTCATCCAAAGCTCCCCCAATCATAGACAAACCCTCATTAAAGATCTTAAATGTATCCATACTCCTAGTGATAAGGTTCAGCCCTTTGCTTCTCTTGTTTGAGCACTTGTTGCTTCAGCCTCCATATCTTTTGACAATACCAAAATTCCTGACATATCACCCAAAGAACATGACCTTCCCCTTTTCATCATTGTGCATATCAATGACACATTCATTCATCATTCCATGATAGACAATGGAGCTAGCATAAACATCATCTCATCCCACACCTTTGATCAGCTCAAGCTCCCTAATTCCATTGTCACCCAATCACCCACGGTTCTTCATGCATTCAATGATGTTGTTGCCCCCACTTTGGGCACAATTATTCTTCCTATCCACGTTGGTGAAAAAATCCTCCATGAGGTCTTCTATATCATAGAAGGGGAGTTTAATACAATATCCTACTTGGACGACCATGGATTCATGCCATGCATTGTGTTCCTTCCACCCTTCATCGATGCATCAAATATGAACATGAGGGGAAAATCCTAACTCTCCCCATAGACACTCCTCCATTCAAAGCATGTCACATGACTTATCAACCTAACGACATGCTCATCCCCAAACAAGATTCTTCTGAAGCATCCACTAGCTCATCTGTCTCTACATCTAAGCTTCCCAATGATGACTCTATAGACAAAGTGATGGATTGTCTCTCATTGGGGGAGTATCACCTTCTCACGCTTAATGCTCTTCCCACACCTCATAGACTTGGTAGACCCAATAAAGCTCCAATGTATCAACCTGACATCAGGGATATCATTCCCTTCAGTCCACCTCATCTTCACACCAATCTCATCTATGGTGGCATCAATCACCCTTCCTCTCACATTGATGCTCAACCACACACCAAACCATATACCAATGGCTTTGAATTTATTTACAACAAATCCTTTTCCTACACTTATCTCCATCGTTGTGCATGGAAAGGATTTGGAATGGGGCATTATGAACAAGGCATGCATGACCTCATCATTGACCAATCTCACAAACCCCATGAAAAGTTTGGATTGGGTTTTAAGGAACAATCTACTGACCCTCTCCCACCATCTTTATCTCTCATGGACATTGACCCTCCATCTTCTCCATCCCATGAGGCTATGGATATGGATGACACCATGTCCATCTCCTCTAGCTTTCTTTTAATCTCCACCATTACCTTGGGACCGGTCACTTATCAGTGTGAAGGTGAAACTAGGTCCCTCCCTCTTCAATTTCCTGATATGGTAGAGGAATATTCCCCTACCATTGACATTCTTCAATGCACCATGATGATTCCATCCTTTCTTACATGGGGGAAGAATATTCCTATCTTCATAAGACCTTACCACCTTAGACACATCCACCCTTCTTAATGAATCCACCATCAACATCAACATAGGGACTCCACAAGAGCCCCACATCCTCAAAGTGGGTCAATCCCTTGATCCACAGGAGCTTGAATCTTTCACCACATTCCTCTCTTGACATAGCCAAGCCTTTGCATGATCATACACCAACATTTTAGGTTCGATCCTTCCATCATTTTCCATAACATCATTACCTTTACTAACGCCAAGCTGGTTAAGCAGAAGCTTCACTGCATGCACCATCAAGTTTCCCTCCTTGTCAAAGAGGAGTTGCAATGCACCTTTCTTTCAACTAATTTCATCATCCTATTGACTATCCACAATGGGTTTCCAATATTGTACCCATTTTTCCAAAGCCTTCTGGAAAGCTTTGTATTTGCACTGATTTTCGATATCTAAACCTTGCTTTCCTTAAAGATGATTTTCCTCTTCCCAACATCAACCAACTCGTGGACCTTACTACTAGACATGAGATGTTTTCTCTTATGGATGGATTTTTTGGGTACAATAAAATCCTCATCGCACCAAAAGACCAACATAAGACTTATTTCATCACTCTTTGGGGACCTTTTCTGCTATCGCGTCATGCCCTTTGGTTTGAAAAATGTAGGAGCCACCTATCAAAGAGCCATGACTTACATCTTTCATGATCTCATCCATAAGACTATAGAGGACTATGTTGATGACCTCTTGGGTAAATCCAAGCATCGACGTGATCACCTTTATGTCCTTGAAGTCCTTTTCGAGCACCTTATCCACTTCTTCCTCTGTCTCAATCCAACCAAGTGTGTGTTTGGAGTGCTAACTAGAAAACTCCTTGGTTTTATCATTTCTATCAGGGGTATTGAAGTTGACCCCACAAAAATCAAATCCATCCTTGAGATTCCCCCTCCTTCTAATCTAAAGCAGCTTCACAGTCTTCAAGGCCAACTTCAATCAGTTCATCATTTCATCTCACAACTTTCTAACCATTTCCAACCTTTTCACCATCTTCTTTGCAAGAACATTGACTTTAATTGGGATGATAATTTCCAAAAATCCTTTGAATATCTCAAGCATTATCTTTTATCCTCGCCTGTGATTACTCCTCCACATGAGGGGGAGCCTTTCTATCTCTATGTCTCTACCTCTGATCATGCTCTAGGTGCCATGTTGGCACATCATGATGAGCAAGGTAGGGAATAGGTCATTTATTACATCAGTCACACCCTTCACAATTATGAGACTCACTACACTGAAGCTAAAAAGTTATGTTGTGCTATTTTCTTTGCTACCTCCAAGCTTCGTCATTATCTTCTCAATCATAAAACCTATGTTGTCACTAGCTTTCATCTTCTCAAAACCATGCATTCTAAGCCTTATCATAATGATCGCATCACTCGATGGCTCATGCTCATGACTGAGTTTGACCTAGAGTTCATCTCTCAGAAATCAATCAAGGGCCAAGCTATTGTAGATCAATTAGTTGATGCCCCTCTTCCTAATAATCACCTTCCTCACAAGAAATTTCCAGATGAATCTATCAACAATATTGATCAAGAGATATCTCCTCTTAAGATGACACTCTTATTTGACTGATCTAAGTGTCGACAAGGGGGAGGTATTGGTGTCATTATTATTCCTCCTTGGGACACTCCCATCCCCGTTGTTTATAAGCTTAATTTTGAATGCACAAACAATATGGATGAGTATAAAGCCCTCATCTTAGGTCTTCAAACCACTATTTTACTTGGCATCCAAATCCTTGACATCTATGGGGATTCTCAACTTATCATTAATCAATTCAAAGGGGTTTATCAATGTAAAAATGAGGTCCTTCAAAAATATAAGGACATCACCATCTTTCTCCTTAAGGAATTTGATTTCTACACCCTTCAAACCATCCCTCATTCATCTAATCACTTTGTAGACACTATGGCATCTCTCACATCTCTTATCCCTTGGACTACAAAAGAATCTAAACTTTATTATCATTCATCATCTTGACAAACCATCTCACCTCAGCAGCTTCCTCATGTCAATCTTGTCGAATCTAATCCTTCTGATCTTTGGTATTCTCAAATATTTGATTATCTTTCTCAATCCATGATCCCCTCCGACCTATCCAAAAATGGTAGGAGGTCATTTCTTCAATGTGCTAACCACTATGTCATCCTTGGTGGCATCCTCTACAAACGTGGGTTCGATGGTATCCTTCTACGATGCCTTAAATCTCATGAATCTACTCGTGCTATCCAAGAAGTCCATGATGGTATCTGTGGTGGACATTTTAGTGGTTTGGTTGTCACCAAGTGTGTTCTTCACATGGGTTATTATTGGCCCTCTCTCAATCAAGACTGTTGTGAGTATGTTAAGAAATGCATCAAATGTCAACAACATTCTAATCTCATCCACATTCCTAGCCAGGCCTTACAGCGAGCTCAGGATATTTGGCCTTTCTCACAATGGGGACTTGACCTCATTGGCCTCATCAATCTACATTCCTCTCAATGCCATCATTCTATCATCACTACTACTGAGTATTTCACCAAATGGATTGAAGAAATTCCACTTGCTTCAACCAAAGATAACTAGATCGTTAATTTCATCTATCAACACATCATTTTCCACTTCAATGTTCCCCACAAAATCATCACATACAATGGAAATTCCTTCAAAAATAAATATCTCAAGAATCTTTGTGACTCATTCAATATTAATCTTAACTTATCTTCTCCATATTATCCTCAAGCTAATGGCCAAGCTGAAGCAACTAACAAAACCTTTGTAATATCCTTGCCAAAACTATTGATAAATCAGGTCGTAATTGGAATCTTCATATCCCTTTTTCTCTTTAGGCCTATCAAACTAGCATCCTCACCTATATGGGCCCTAATCCTTTCTCTCTCATATATGGCTCTGAGGTCATCCTTCCTCTTGAAGTCCAAATCCCATCCTTGTATTGCATTGAGTTCCATAATAATATATGATATTGTTGCTCATTTGTTTGCAAAGGTTTATGTAAAGTTATTATGGCGAATTGATTTCATCTTATTGATCATGGTGTTTGATTAGCATCTGCATTCTTGGCTTGGTATGATCTAGTTATCATTCCTTTTATGGTATTAGAGTAAAATCTCTCTAAAAAAAAAAGAGAGATACATTACACCTACTAAACAAAAATGCTCAAAACAAGAAGCATCACAATGCAGAAGGTATAGAAAGTGGAGAAAGAGGCCTTGTTACCGGGACCCACCTTCTTTTTTCCCTACCTAAGCTATGCTTACGGGAGGGTGTTAGTGTAGGGTATTATTTATCCTTTTATTTATTTATCAGGATAATTCTTACACTTGTGTTAGCCCTACACTTGTTGGGTTAGCTTGCTTAGGTGTACTAGTTGTGTGGAGTTAGCTTACTAGTTGTGTTGAGTTAGCTTCTCAGTTATGTGGAGTTAGCTTACTAGTCTTTTGGAGTTAACTTAACTACCAGTATCAGTTAGTGGGAGTTCTTCACCACTGATTTAGGTAGTAGTTGCACTTCCCTCCTCCTATATGTACATCTTTCTTATTGAATAATTCAAGTCATTCTATAGTAATGTATTGAGCATTATGGATTATGATGGATTTCCATATATGGTGTTTTAGCTCTTCTGTTTTGCAAATATAATGTGGTGTGCTATTATCATCTGAGATCGTGGCTTGGAACAATATTTTTTTCATTCCTTTTGTGGTATCAGAGCTAGAGATTATTGTTGACATCCATCTGTAATTTTTATTTTGCATATAAAATTTTTCGAACATTCATATATTTGGGATTTGGTCTTATTTTGTTGTTGCATGTGGTTTTATACAAATTTGAGGCTTTCATTGGATCTAGAAGGTAGGAAAACCCTAAGATCGACTGTAAACTTAGCCATTTCTAGAGGCAGTCATTTTTTTTGTTTTTTTGTATTGTTGCAGGAAGCACACAGGTTCACCTCGGTTTTCATGCCAAATAGTAAACAAATCGTGATATTTTCTTGGGTTTGTTGGATTTCTTGATATTTGCACAGGGCATTTTTCTGTTACGGTGTAACTACCTCGGTTTACGCATAGGACATTTTTCAGATATTTACTTTTTTGGTAGGGGTCCACGAATGTTGTGCACCTTTTTACTATTTTGGGCAAATCCGCAGGTTGCTATTTTTGGCAAAAATAGGTCACTGTCTAAACAGTTTAGAAATAGTAAACTAAAAGAGGCAGTTGGATGTGACTTTCTCAAAAACAAGCAACACACCCCAGCATCATTAAAATCTTTAGCCCTTGGTCATATGGTATAGTCATATGAGGGCTTAAAGCTTGTGATTCCTACTAGTAGGTGCTTAACTTCAACCCCCTTTAATTTTATTTGTGTGGTGAAGGCAACAACAATTTATTTTGTTTTAGTGGCAACTAAAATAAATAACAGAGCAAAATATTGAAAAGTTTGTATCTTTTGCTCGGTAACTCGGTTTTGAGTGCCATTTTTTGCAAAAGTGCTTGTTTTTTTGTGCTCTTTCCATTGGAAATATTTATTTTGAGACTTGCACTATAATTATAAAGTGTCAAATATGGAGGAGTGTTGTAATCAATTGTGGACGCAATTTTGGCTAAGCCCGACGTCCTAAAATTTTGGGAGTTACATTCTTGTATCTATCATGGATTCTGAGAATGATATATTTTTCTCTGAAGTGTGTGGACTTCAAGAGGATATTGTAAAATTTTTGGAAGAAAATAGATCACTCAAGAAGTGAAATTCTCTTCTACAATCACTCATTCATGATAAGGATACAATAATACACTCCCTGCAGAACAAACTTGCTAGCCTACAACATCACCATCATATTGTGGACAGCCATATCCATGCTTCTAGTCCACTTGTAGCTATTACTCTTGTACCCACTGACATTGATCTGCCAATCTTTGAGCATGTTCCTACTTTTGATGCTCCTAAACCTATGAGGCTTGTTACTACATGCTCTTCCACATATATGCCTATTACAGTACCAAATGTTGTGTATCCTATTTCTGCTCAACTACATGGATTTTTTGAGAAGCATACCACTACCTTTAGTTCTCGCATGCTCGTTCTATGTGTTTCCCTAGTGAAGTATTGGTCGACATTCACAGGGTATTCTTTCCTCTATTCCACATGTTAAGTGGAATTCTCACCATGACATTGGTTTTCGAGCAGATACTTCATTGGGATCACACATTGACAGAGCTCCTTTTTTTGTTTGCTTGACTCTTTCTGAGGATCATGAGCAACACATGAGTTCTGCACCTTCACTCAGGATTGAGAAACCTGAGATTTCAGTTGTCAAACATGATCAACCTGACACACATTTGATGTTCCTTTACATGCACCCATTGTGCATTTTACACCAAGTCATATGTAGGCATCTTCTTCATCCATCCGTGTTGATTTGGGGTGGATATCTGATCACTCGTGGTGGCGACATAGGCATTCATTGAGAGGACTCTACAGGTGTGGCTCCTCCACCATTCGGCCTCTTTCTCCACTTTCTATACCTTCTGCATTGTGATGCTTCTTGTTTTGAGCATTTTTCTTTAGCAGGTGTAGTGTATCTCTCTTGTTTGTTGAGATATTTTGTATATGTATTTTCGACACTTTTGGCATGTTGACAGTATCTCTTGTGGGGGATCTATTCTGGTGCAGTCCAGTGTTATTTTTTCAGTGCTCCAGTAGTTGTTTTGACAACTCATACAGATTTGTAGCGTCACTCCACCCATTCAGCAGTATGGGAGGGTGTGGTGTTGATCCTGCTTCTTTGGGTTTTGTGTCCTTGCCTTGTTACCTTGGCTTTTCTTGGATCGTGACACTCTAGATTTTGTGTCCTTGCCTTGTTGCTTTGGTTATTGTTCTTGGATCGTGGCACACCTATTTGCAGCAGTTGATCAAATTATGTTTGGTGTTTTTTTTACACTTTTGACATCACTCCGTTGACAGTCTCCTTGTATGGAGCTATTCTGGTGAAGCCCAGTGTCAGTTGTTTTTGAGTTTTGTGATCAAGCAGTGGATTCAGACCATAGTGCACACCAAAATTCTTCAGCATTGTATGATTTTTTTGAGCCAAGCTTCTTGGGATGCCTTGGAGCGGATTTTTACTCTCTTTACTTTGTTGTTACTAGTTTTGGGTACCTTGCGGTGTCCCTTTTTCCCAGTTATTGTACATGAGTACCTCATCAGGCCTAGTTTCTGGGACTTATACTGTGGACATGACACTTCTATTTTGGCCCCTAACTTCACTTGAGGGGGGGTGTTAGAGTAGGTATTTACCTTAGCTCATGTTCACCTAGGTACTTTATTTACCTTTATTGTATTTATCCTCACCCACTTATGTGTGTGGATATTTATTTTATCTTATTTAGATATTAGGAGATATTATCTAGTTGTTAGGTATAGTTCTTTCCTTGATCTATGGTATTGACTAGATCCTTGATGTCTAGTTCTCTCCTAAATCTATGGTCTTGACTAGTTCTTTGATGACTAGTTATTTCCTTGATTTATGGCTTGATCTACGACCTTGACTGGTTCTTAGATTGTTATTCCTTGCCTATTTAAGTAAGGCCCATTCTCAATGTATTGCATTGAGTTCCATAATTATATATGATATTGCTGCTCATTTGTTTGCAAAGGTTTATGTAAAGTTATTCTGGCGAATTGCTTTCATCTTATTGATCGTGGTGTTTGATTAGCATCTATGTTCTTGGCTTGGTACGATCTAGTTATCATTCCTTTTAGTGTAAAGGTTGTATTCACAACTAGAAGGCAAGTGAACACATGTGTACATGATAGATAATGACATACAAAATATTTTTCAGCATGTGTAACAAAGTGTACATCTAAACATAAGAAAGCAAGAGTAAATGTGACCAATATATGCAGTATGTTTTGAATTGAGTGGAATTCAATACAAAGTGAGCTTGATAGGACTCAGTTTAATCACCCCCGAGATAATTTCAAAGAGTACGCATTAAATGAGGTTCGTTTATAAATTTATTTTAGTCTCAAGAATTAACCATAAAATAAGAGTGCATCTTCGAGAAATGGTTTGAATTGTGCGCTAGAAATATATGATTGACAAAGTGTAGAGTTTTGAGTGAGTACTGGTGAGTTTCATTTTAAAAGATTTTAGGCCCCATGATAGTCTATTACGAATCATTGAACTTAGAGTGCATCATTGAGATTTGAGTGAAATTTGTGATAATAGATGTGAAAAATATATATCATGAATGTATAATGTGCAAAGTGTGTATAATGTTGATAGGAGCTACTAGAAAGAGATCCTGATGAATTTACATTGTGAAGTCATGTAGTCATGTGATTTCCAAATGATGTAGAAATATGCCCTTAATGCAGTTTAGTGTGAACCTTAAAGCACAAGAGTGTGCCATAAAATTGTGACTAATACAAGTTTCCACTGTATGCAAATTTGTGTAAGGATGCTTAGAGATGATTAGTCATCAAGCATTCTAAGTGTACAACCTGCATGAGATGATACCAACATTTAATTGAACATTGCAAGAGGGGAGAATTGGCACACTTCCCCCCAAGTGTGCAAGAGATGGTGATCTATGACATTAAATTGAAATGGGTCTTGAGGATCAAATGCATGAATAGTTTTCTTACAAATTTAATTACATGTGACAGTCAGAACAGAAGGGATAATGATGCAAGTCTAAAAATGCCATATTGATTCTTTATTTTTTTTGTGTAGTGAGTGGTTTCTGATTTGGGATTGATCCTAACTCATTGTAGAATACCAGAGGAGGTAAAGTTAGATTGATTTTGAGAGGTGTAATTGACATAGCTTGACTTGGTAATTCCATGGAAGACTTGAGATGAGGTTTCTTGGGTGGACTTAAACTTACCATAGGATGGACCATTAGCAATAATGGTATGGTGCTCATTACATAGAGAATTATATTTCCTAACATCAATGAGATTTAAGAATTAGAGATGAACATGCTACCTACATTTTGTGTATCAAATGAAATGAGACAATAATGATCTGAGGTGGCCCATTTGTCTGTTTAGAGCATATTAAATCATTGTCATTGTGTCCATTGAACTACTTTGATCATCATTACAATATGGATGAAAATGATAGTTTGCAAGTAATAGGGATGATATAAATGAGTAATAACAAGCTCTATGCCGAATTGATGCTTAAGAAGCTCTGAAAGAATTTCATGTTGTTTATCATTTGTAATTTAAACTTGAGGGGTACAAGGAGTGGTAAGTCTTGAGGCCTCGCTGAATATGAGCACATATATTAAGTCATAGAATGAGGATGAGAAGAAGAGCTAGCATTAAACCTGAAAAGCATTCCATTAAGATGTTGGATTTCAGATTTAAGGTGAGATGTAACCATATATTCCATACCTAAAATTTATCTTGAAATAAAGAATGAACAGATTGAATGGATTTTTTTACTGATTGGAATTAGACACCAACTTGATATTCATTAGAAAGATGATCAAAGATAAAAGTTACCTGAGCGGGTGGCATATCCTTAGATAAATACCTTTGAATATTTTTTAAGAACAATTACAAGGTGGATGCATTTAACAATAATGTCATGTGCAAAGAGATGTGATGAAATTTAATGCCACGAAGAAAATCAAGAAGCATTCTCATAGAGTGTTCGAATGTAGACAATGTTGTTGATTTAACAAAAATTGAAATATAATGATAAACCCTAACTTGTAGAGTGACATATGATGAAATCACTAAATATAATATGACACAAGCTAAGCAAGATAAAAATGAAACCCTAAGCAAGGAAAGGATAAAAGACTTAGCTAATTTTCAACTTGATATGGAAGTATCTCTGGAAAAGAAATTTGATGAACAATGAAGTAGGATAATATCGTAAATTCTCACTATCAATTTTTTTGTAATGTGAGAATGAACCTAGAACAGGAGCACCTATGGATTGGTCAGGAGCATGGTTTTTAGTGCACTAGATCTTTGGGCTCTGTGACTACGTAGAAGCTCAGGTTCTGAATGATTTTCTTATGTCACAAGGGTGGTCACAAACCTTTTCTATTGGTCACTATATATCACTGAATGATTGCAAAGTGCACCTGTAACCTGATAAAACAAATGAACCTGCAAAACCCTAAAACAAATCAAATCCTAAAAAGAAAACCATGCAAATGGGGAGTCAGAATGAACCCATGACGGTCACCTGACAAAGTGAACTTACGATCCAAACACTACATTTCATGACCAGAATCTTTTAATTCTTGTGTGTTTGGAAAAATCATGCCCTAGGTGGCTCTTGTTATAAATTCACTTGAATAATGAGAAATATCTAGATGTAGAAATGTAGATAGATGTGTGGATGTCAAAACGAAATTCCCCTCCTATGAATGGTATGCATAAATAATCAGTCCCTTGTCCCTTGAGTGAGTACTAGATGGATGCTTTGATGCTCATAGAATTCCTTTGAATGCAACCTTAGGTGTTGGTAGTAAATTCTTAGTGTTTGTTCATTTATTATGGTCACATAGTTTTGTATTTATATGATTCCCTTGTATCAATTTCGTAATTAACCAACTAAAATCCAACCAATAAGAAAATATGCAAAATATCAAAAAAGATAAAAGTGCAAATAAGATATAAAGAGGTCTAGGGGGTGCCTAGAGGGGATGAGGGTGCTAGGCATCTAGCATCTTGGCTCGCGTGCTGGTGTCCAAAGTAAAAAAATAAAGAAGTGAAATGTTAGATTGGGTAAGTGGGGTGTGCAAGACCAAGAAGGAAACCAGAAAAAAAGAAAAGAGGCCAAAGACATATCTCAATTACTAATTTTCTCGCTTAGGAATCATATGAATAGTGGTATGTGACTAGGACCTAGAAATGTATACAAAGTATGTGATTTAGTGTCTATAGTGGGTGTCCTAGGTTTATGCCCCAGCTTTGGGCAATATGGTGCAAACTGGTCAATGCGGGAAGTTTTCTATGGATGAGAAAGTTGATTGATACCGAAAGCTTTCTTAGGATGTGTACTTTTGATCTTTATGAATTTTTCTTTTATGTATATATAGAAGGCTGATCAATGTGGGAAGCTTTCACTGCCTTGATATGATATGGTAGCCATTATTCGAGGGAGTGATCTAGATTTTGCTTTTGGATTTTGGATTTTTTCTTTTATAAATGACAGGATATATGATAGTTGTCCTTCGAGGGACCAGTCTATAATTTTGATATTTTTCTTTATAAACAGTTGTCCTTCAAGGGAGAATTTTGTTTTCTTTGGATAAGATAGCTTTTAAGATGAGCATCCATGAATTTTTAAATTTAGGATAGAGATGGGGATAGCGAAGTAGACCACTTGGAGAGGGGAAAATAATATGTACAAGCAACACCTATGGACACGTAGCATGGTTCCCGTAGGTAGATAAGAGGGTGATGGATGTAATGATTGTGGGGTTCTCACCAAGAAGGAAGAAATCGTCCATAAGTAATATGCTATGAGCAGAGTCATTGTGCACATATTTAAGGTCACAGATAGGAAGGTGACGGTAGACCACATAATTTTAAATCATTATGATGAAAGATGTAAGACTCTAAACAATGGATGTATGATCACTAAGGTGACTAAGTTCACGTTGGTAGATATGTTAACAATAGAAAGGCCGCAAGTGCAATGCATTAAGAGGTTATGTTTCTTGTGCCAATGATTTGGGAAATGTAGTTTAGTTCCTAGATCGTAAGTTCACTCATTCGGGTGACCATCAGGGTTTAGCTCAACTCCCCATTCACATATTTTTATTTTTAGGATTTGATGTGTTTTGGGGTTTTGATAATTATTTCTCTCTTTGCGAGGTTCAGGTGCACTCAATGATCATATTACAACATACAGGTGACCAACAACAAATATTTATGACACCCTTCCAACCCAAAAAAATTTAAAACCTGAGCGCTTGTCCGGACACTAGAGCCTAGAACCATTCACTAGCACCTGCGTGCTCCTGACCGTCCATGGGTACTCGTGTATGCCCTCTTTCTCGCTTTCCAAAATTTATACTAAGAATTTTTTATAATGTTCACTCACTATTTAATATTTTTCTTAGTTTAGAGCACTTCCAGATCAAGTGTGAATTGGTTAATTTCTTCTTCCTTGCTTAGGGTTTCATACTTACTTCCTTATTTCTTGTGTTATATTACATTTAGTAGTTGTATATCATTTTTTACATCAGTTACTCTACAATTAAAATTTAGCATTATATTTCAATTTTTTTAAATCACCCACTTAAGGAAAACCTACTTCCTCATACGAGCTACATCTTCAAACCTTTGTCATGTCTACAGTAGGTGTATGAGTGCACCCTTTTTCTTTTTCCCCATGATCTTAAGTGAGAATAACTATCATTACTTATGTGTTAACATTTTCTACTAGATGCAAGTGCATTGCCTTATTTGGTTGCTCTTCTTGTTTACCTCCATTCCAATTTAAAGCATTGATCCTTCATGCGCTCCTTGCTAGATGAAGTGTCATACATATTTTTTTGGTCACCTTCTATCAATTCAAATCCTTTATCTCGCATCTAATTTCCTCCTATCATCCTTTTGTTATTTATTGATCTAACCCCAATTCCATATGCATTTGTAACATACTCTCATCCATATCTAACATGTTTTTAAACTCATCACATCATCTATAACCATTATCTATTTCATAATCATGTTTAACAACTATATATCCATTTCCATCGCATCTATTTATCATCTATATATGCATCATGTCTAATAAAACATCACATCACTTTATGCATATTCTATGTCAATCTCTAAACCATAAAATAGCATAAGCATAATCAAACCCATAATCATCATCCAAAATCCCAATCTAACATGCACATAATCAAAGCCATAAATGAACACACGACACATGATCAATCACAACAAAATCATATATATATATATATATCATTCAAATACATCTATAAATCCATGATAGGCCACTAAGCACCCTGTCTCAAAACTGATATATTGATTAAGCTAAATGTGAAATATATGCCAAATATTATTGCTATTGTAGTAGTGAATAAATTAATTAACCCAAGAAAGCTAAGAAATAAAATGTGAACCCCTAGTTGCAAAGAGGGGTAAGATGACTTAGCTAGTTCGCAGTGATATCTGGAAGCTTTTTGAAAGTTCCCTAAACATCCCTTTCTCAGTGGGGAGGTGTGATCAGGGGATCATTTTTGAAATTTCCCTAAACATCCCTAAATGGTGTCAGTGTAGAAGATCATCTCGAAATCTTTCCAACGACTGTAAGAACTCGACAAACGGACATCGAGAGCTCTAGATATGTCTAGGTCAAAGTTCAGACATCGGGAAAGTCAACTCTGGTCAACTGGTCAATATTGGACCAATCGCACTGTGACACGTGGCTTGCCACCACTCGTCGAATTCACTTGATTTTCCTATCAAGGGACGACATCGAGTTATTTAGCTGAGTCATGCAAGGACCGAGTTAATTATTTCTATACCACATTATATGGGTCGAAATTTTATTATCTTGGTAAGTCCACTTACAAATCAATTTCCATGCCACATGACTAAGTGGGGTGCATTTTATTATAACAGCCATGTATTAATGGTTAGAAATTACCCACATGCCATGCATGGAGGACCACGTGGAAGGAGGTGAAGTTCGTGTAGAGGGCTAAGCCATGCGTGGATGTTTCCACGTGAAGGATGGAGTAGGTAAGGGTTATTAAAACCTTACCCAAATGAAATGGCACCAAATGTGGGATATAAACCACTAGCCCTAAGCGCCTAAAATGGGATTTAATCCCCTCATTCAAACAAAAGCCACTCATTTGGGATATTATCCCTTATCAAATGCAAATTGGCTAAAATGGGTATTAATCCCTTTTCATACGTTAATCCACCCAAATGGGAATATTTTATCCCAAATTAAAAATGTATGGTTAAGGTTTAAAATAGCCTTAAGATAATATGTATTGCATTATTTGAGGGCCCTAAAATTGTATAAATAGGGTACCTAGTTCATTGTAATGGAGACACAAACTACGATACAAGCTCAGAGCTTGGAAGGCGAATGAGAAATTGTTGTTGTGTGAAGAAATTATTTAGGCATTATTATTTTGATTATTATTGACCTATTATTTGTTAGGCAATAATAAATTAAATATTTGTGGCTAGGAGTTATTCAAACTACCTAGTCGGCCCATAGCGCCACAGTAAATTATTGTGAAGCCTGGTATATCGACTGGAGAGCCATAGGGCATTGTATTAGCATCTGGAAGGCCGATCGAGAACTGAAGGTTTCTGAATAGTGGAGCTGGAGCCATCAAGCTTGCCAAATATGCCAGGAAGGTGGGAGTCGGGTGCTATTTTTCACCCTTGTCGTCCGAAGGTCTGGTTATTCTTCTAAGCAAGTTTAAATAGTTTCCATTAGGTTTTCTTGTGAAAGTACTATTGTAACTTACAAGTTTTGACTAGTGGAATGGTTCGACCATGAACCTGGAGATGTAGGCAATTGCCGAACTCCGTAATCAATCTGTGTGCAATTGTCATTATTGTCTTGCATTATTTTAAATTGATTACTTAAAAGGAGTAAATTATCGGTAAAAAAATTAAAGCCTACAAGGGTCCGAGATCAGGTAGTAATAATCTGATTATTTTCATATCATGTTTGGTATCAGAGCTGGTTTAGCTCCATATTTGTTTTTCAGTAAATCTGATTAACAGAGTGATTGCTTCAAGATTGGTGCAGTTGGTTCAGTTTGTGTGAACAGGGTACAAGTGCACTATGGGAAAGATGTCTAAACAGGCAAAGCTCGAGGAAATTGAAGCTTATAATCACCAGATCCAGGAAGAGAACTCTCTCCTGCGATCAATGTATTACTCCTTGGAAGAGGAGAATGCTCGTTTGAAATCAAAACTGCAAACCAAGGATGAGCTCTTGGCAAGGTTGCAGTGTGGTGATTAGAGGAAGGAAATACCTTCAACTTCAGATGTAGTGACCATGGTAGATGACTGCACTGTAAGTTATTCACCACTGGAATCTTCTTCTTCCTCCCATTCGGTTTCGGATTCAGGTAATGAAGTCTTTGGTTTGTTTGAAAAGCATACTAGAGGCATTGGATCCAAGTTACTAGATAAAATGGGATTTGATGGAAGAGGCCTTGGGAAAAATGGCCAAGGTATTGCTAACCCAATACAGGTCGAGGATCATCCTCATTTTGTAGGTTTGGGTTATCCTAGTGTGGGAATGGAAATTGGAGAATGCTCCAAGAATGCTAACGGGAGACAAGCTTCCAAAAGCAAAGTGAATACCCCACTAGTCCTGCAAGAATATTATGAGAAGGAAAGTTGTGCTTCGTCGTCACAGGAAAGATGTGGTAAGAGAAATCATCGAAGAGGTAATGAGATTCCACCTCCAGTTTCTTACCATAATCATAAGCACAATAAAACTTCTAATCCACTTTTCCAGCTTAAGAAGTATGGTTATGATTTTCAGAAGATGTGGAATTCTTTTCCATGTACTTTTTGTGGATTGCATAATCATTCAGTGGCCAATTGCTGGAAGAGAAGGACACTGATGAAGAAGTTGATGTCGTTCGTCAGGAACATGGCAAATCAGAAAGACCAATCTCGTCATGCAGAGTTGAGAAATGGCAGAAAGAGTTCCTCATCCCAGAAGAAGGAGATTAAGAGGAATTTTTGTGCTCATTGCCAAAGGAATGGGCATCAAGTGGATAATTTTTGGAAACTACATCCATCTCGCCATCAAAGTAATGGCAAGCCAAAGATGGAATGGAGGCCTATTGCAAAGGGAGAGGAAGTTTCTACTCCACCACCAGTTGACAAGTCAACCCAGGACCAGGTAATACCTGAAAGTGAAAGTCCTTTAAAATGGGTAAGTCAACAATTTTTCAATTATATATTGCATAATTCAGATTGATGAATCATATGCAGTATTAAGTTTGGAGATCAAATTTTGTGAGAAAATGTTGAGAGAAAGGTTTACCATACTCAGTGGATTTTCTTACTTAGAAAATTTGATTAATGCTCCAAACATATCTCCTAATAAGCATGTGAGTACCTATTATAGCTTGGACATAGGAATTGACTCATATAAAGCTCGGAGATTGATCTGCCATTTGTGTAGACAATAGAGTTCACAAAGATCAGCTCGGAACTTCATTTTGTGTAGAGGCATTGTGAACGTGCAGTAGAATGGTAGCTGAATCATCATTGACATTGATGTCGGGTCATAACTTCATTCTGTGTAGAGGCATTGTGACCGTGCAGCAGAATGGTACCTGATATTAGTATGTCAACAAGATGAGCTCTCAAAGGATCAGCTCGGAATGTCATTCAGTGTCAAGGCATTGCGACCACACATATAAATGGTAGCTGATCAACAGACTTAACATCATGCATTGGAGGCTCAAGGTCTTACAAGAGGCTTAGCATCATGCATTGGAGGCGTTGAGGTCTGTAACTGACTTAGCATCATGCATCGGAGGCTTGAGGTCTTGAAAGAGGCTTAGCATCATGCATTGGAGGCGTTGAGGTCTATAAAGGGACAAGGCATTGTCCATCATCGACATCGGATCAATCAAAGCTCTACGTAACATGGAGTTCCTTCAAACCAGTTTGGATTCTGCAGAATCAACTCGGAGCCAGGAGCTGTGTTATAGAGTAAAAGAAGATCCTTGTTGTCAGATATCAAGAAGCTTAGCACCGCACAGAAGGAGCGTTGAGGTTTCATTCAGAAACTTAGCACCATAAAGCAGAGGTGTGGAGGTCTTCTTCGGATATCAGAGTGGCGTAGTAGGAAGCGCCGTGAGGCCCATAACCCATAAGTCCCAGGATTGGAGCAAAGTTGTCAAAGTGAGAAGGTTGGAGGAGAAGACCCAAGGGTCTACTATAGCAGCACTTCCGAGGTGGCAGCAGAGTTTTTCAGATTCAGGACAGTATGGAAGCTTTTTGGGACAAAAAGCCTTTCTCAGTGGGGAGGTGTGATCAGGGGATCATTTTTGAAATTTCCCTAAACATACCTAAATGGTGTTAGTGTAGAAGATCATCTCGAGAGCTTTCCAATGACTGTAAGAACGCGACAAACGAACATCGAGAGCTCTAGATATGTCTAGTCAAAGTTCATAATCAGGAAAGTCAACTCTGGTCAACTAGTCAATATTGGACCAATCGCACTGTGACACGTGGCTTGCCACCACTCATCGAATTCGATTGATTTTCCTATCAAGGGATGACATCGAGCTATTTAGCTGAGTCATGCAAGGACTGAGTTAATTATTTCTATACCACATTATATGGGTCGAAATTTTATTATCTTGGTATGTCCACTTACAAATCAATTTCCATGCCACATGACTAAGTTGGGTGGGTTTTATTATAACAGCCATGTATTAATGGTTAGAAATTACCCACATGTCATACATGGAGGACCACCTGGAAGGAGGTGAAGTTCGTGTAGAGGGCTAAGCCATGCGTGGATGTTTCCACATGAAGGATGGAGTAGGTAAGGGTTATTAAAACCTTACCCAAATGAAATGGCACCAAATGTGGGATATAAACCACTATCCCTAAGCACCTAAAATGGGATTTAATCCCCTCATTCAAACAAAATCCGCTCATTTGGGATATTATCCCTTATCAAATGCAAATCGGCTAAAATGGGTATTAATCCCTTTTCATACGTTGATCCGCCCAAATGGGAATATTTTATCCTTTATTAAAAATGCTACGGTTACGGTTTAAAATAGCCTTAAGATAATATGTATTGCAATATTTGAGGGCCCCTAAAATTGTATAAATAGGGTACCTAGTTCATTGTAATGGAGACACAAATACGAATACAAGCTCAGAGCTTGGAAGGCGAATGAGAAATTGTTGTTGTGTGAAGACCTAAATTATTTAGGCATTATTATTTTGATTATTATTGGCCTATTATTTGTTAGGCAATAATAAATTAAATATTTGTGTCTAGGAGTTATTCAAACTACCTAGTCGGCCCATAGCGCCACAGTAAATTATTGTGAAGCTTGGTATATTGACCAGAGAGCCATAGGGCGTTGTATTAGCATCTGGAAGGCCGATCGAGAACCGAAGGTTTCCGAATAGTGGAGCTGGAGCCATCAAGCTTGCTGAATACGCCAGGAAGGTGGGAGTCGGGTGCTATTTTTCACCCTTGTCGTCCGAAGGTCTGGTTATTCTTCTAAGAAAGTTTAAATAGTTTCCATTAGGTTTTCTTGTGAAAGTACTATTGTAACTTACAAGTTTTGACTAGTGTAACGGTTCGACCACGAACCCAGAGACGTAGGAAATTTCCAAACTTCGTAATCAATCTATTGTGATTTTCATTATTGTCTTGCATTATTTTAAATTGATTACTTAAAAGGAGTAAATTATCGTAAAAAAATTAAAGCCTACAAGGGTCCGAGATCAGGTAGTAATAATCTGATTATTTTCGGATCAGAATGCGTAGAGTGAATAAGACACAAAGTGTATAGTAGATGTTATGAGAGAAGATGTCGTAAGTGTATGATGTGCGATTTGTGGATTATGTGGTATGTGAATTTGAATGTATAATGTGGAGTGTGTGATATTCATGTGTATAGGATGCCCTCAACAGTCAAGTGTGAACCATAGCACAAGAGTGTGTCATCAGGAAACGATGATACGAGTGTTTGTTGAGATGTATATGCAAAAATATAGGTGTGAAATGATGTGAATATAAGATGCATGATGATGCTAGGGGGAGAAATAGGTGTGATGCCCCCCACAAATGTTTGGTGATGAGTGTGTTATTTGATGTGTTGTATACACAAATAGATGGTGATAACTGCATGCATGTATGAATGAGTATGTAGTAGATAGATATAACAGGTAAATGAATCAGTTTCTTATTGTAAGATATTCATCAACAATCATGTAAGAACTACAAGAACATGAGTGTCTCATCAAGAAATTATGATATGCGTGTGTATCAATATTTGTATGTGAGATTATAGGTGTGAAGTGTTGAGAAGAAAAGAAACATGTTGATGTTAGGGGGGCATCAATAGGTGTGATGCCCCCCCCCCCAAGTGTGTGACGATAAGGAGGATCAAGTACCATTGTCCAAAATATCAACATTGTCCTTATTAAAGCCAACTGGAGCAGTGTTTGAACCCTGATAGGCAATAGTATGAGGGGGGTCATATAAATATCCATTGCAACGCAAGGTGTAAATGGTCATTGCATATTCTTCATCAGTGAAAGGTGTTGGTGGACACCCATGTGCATACCAATGAGTAACATTTGATAATATCTAGGAGATGAATCACTACCAATAAAAAAACTCTCGAATGGCATGCGAAAAGTGATAGAAGTGTGATTGGATTCTAAAGTTCCCCCAATAAATTCAATCCAATATCGCCCAAGTATTAGTGGATAATTATGAGGGGTACGTGCGACAAATACTAATAGATGAAAAATACGAAGACCATAGGTGGTCGTAATGTCAAAATATCTATGATAGAGATGCGGTGAGTGAGGTAGTAGTAGAATATCATTAATATTCAATCCAAGCTGAGTTAATCTTTCATATGTGCAAGTAGTATTGGAACAAGTATGATCCACCAAAATATGATGCCAATACGAGTTATTGATTAAGAGCGTGCATGTGTAAGGAAGTGGTGTAGTTGCAAACTTCTCAGGGGAGGGTGAAATAGCATCCAAGGTATGGACAAACCCATGATAAATTACCATTGTGTTAGTAGAAGGAGGGGTTTTGAATCTGTATTCACCAGGACCATCGGCCATAAAAGCATCATTGAAATAGGATTCATCTATATCGATGGGAGTGAAATTACGTTCTCCCAATGTTTCATCAGTAAGTTCAATAGTATCGAATTTGTCATCAGAATCTTCAAAATAATTTTTGTTAGCACTATAATGTTGTTTATATGTGTCAAGAATATTTCTAGGAGTTGTACTAGATATAGGGGCGAGAGGAGCCTCGACAAGTGGAGCAGTAATGTTCAGTAGAGTAAATATTGTGGGTAAGATGAATGAAGTAGTATGAGTAGAAATATTTGAAATTCTTGGAGCGGTGGAAGAAGACTATCAAGTGCTAGATTGACCAATGTCATATGTATCAATAATACTATATGGAATAGGTTGTGAAGGAGGAATAGGCATAATAGTAACAGGGTCTATGCGATAGAGTTTGAATTGTTCAGGATGTATAGTAATAGTATGTCTGTATCCATCATGTAAGTATTTGACGCATTTGTTTATAGTGGATGGAATTGTTTATATTGCATGAATCTAAGGTCTACCTAGTAATAGATTGACTTGAAATGAAGCATCTATAATGAATAAGTCTGTGAGGATAGTCTTAGGCCCGACTTGAATATGCAATGAAATAGTTCCTAGGCATGTGCGAGTAGTTGAATCATATCCCCAAACAAGAGTAGAATTCTTAGAAATTAGATTATCATTAATGCCCAATTGTTTGAGAATGAAATGAGCAAATAGGTTGATGGTCGATCCATTATTAATAAGTACACGTTTAATGTAAGTGGTGTCAATGATAGTGGTGATAAGAAAATGTGTACATGGATTTTTATTAACAAATGGTGATATGTCCTCATTAGTGAATGATATAGCACGTGGAAAAAAATTGAGAGAATGAATGAGGTGTGTGAAGGCTACTGAAGAATTATCACTTTCTACGTAAATGGAATGAAGGGCAGCCTCTAATGTTTGACAAAAATTAGGAATGCTACACAATAAGTCATAGATGGAGATTTTGGTCGATGTATTCTTAAGTTATTCGATGATATCATAGCCATTAGAAGTAGTATGAGGATCCGAAGAAGTGAAAGGTGGTGGAATAGACATGGATGGAGCTGTAGGAGGATGAGTGTAGTGTATAGTTACTACACTGATAGAAGGATCAACCTGAGGCATAATAAAGTGAGGAGGAGGATGAGTATGAACTTGCATGAAATCAACAACGGTAGTAACCATGCCTGAAACCTTAGTGGGTATGAAATAAGGATAAGACGATTGAGTCATGACTTGATAAGGTGAAGACATATTCAAAAGAAAAGGGTTTGATCAATCAGGTTCGCCAAAATGATTAAGCTAAATGTGAAATATATGTTGAATATGATTGTTATTATAGCAGTGAATAAATAAATAACTAAATATGGAAATTAACCCAAGTAAGCTAAGCAATGAAATGTGAAACCCTAGTTATAAAGAAGGATAAGATGACTTAGTTCATAGTGATATCTGGATTGTGCCGAAGTGTTGACCGGATGAATAGACATGGAGAAGCGTCGCATAGAGCCCCAAAAAAGTGTGTGAGCTGACGATCTTCTTGGACTGGGGCACCTGGAGAGGGATAGGGGCACCTGTGGGCACCCTAGACCTAATTTTGGGTGCCTATGTCTACAAAAATGCTCAGAAAACCTCCTCAGATTGGTCATGATGTATTCATTATTGTTCACCTTTGATCGCTATGAGGTCACATAGTGATCACTAAAGTCACTAGAAACCTGTAATAAATAAATGACCTGCAACACCCTCAAAGAAACATCAAATCCTTAAAAATAAATATGTAGAATGAGGGGTCATATTGTCATCAGATGTCACAATGGTGAACTTATGACTGATTTTCACACTGCATCTTAGACCCAATGTAGTTTTGTGTGTGAGTGTGGAATTATGCCCTAGGTAGCTCTTGTGCATTGAGGAACTTGAAGAAGCATTGAGGAACTTTGAGTTCCAAGAGGATATACCTGATTTGTTGGATTGTGTGAGCCAAGAATAAGAGGAAATGGTTCTTGATTATTTACAAATGGAGAAACCAGCTTGTACGTTCATCCGTGAAGAGGAGATTTTCTCATTTCCATTTGGAGATGAAGATTATCTCAATCATGTCATCCATCGAGGGACAAGACCAGATCATGATGAGCCCCCGAAAGGTTTGAAAGAATAGTTTGTACAGAACTGATAAGATCCACGGAAGAAACAGAAGACCCTGAGCTCAGTCTCAAACTTCTGATGCAAGCCATGAATCTGCAAGACAAATGTGAATCTGATTTGGAAGCTTCAACCAGTGTGAAGGTTGGCCATGTAGAAATAAATCAAGATGATAAATATGATGTCTCTCATGAGTCAATAGTTGATGGATACAATGACGAAATGAAGATATTTTCTTTCCCATTTGAAGAAGAAAACTCTTTCCATGATGAAAAAAATGAAATAGATGATGTTGAAGTCATTAAAGGTGAAGATCCCCTTGAGAAAGAAGTAGTAGAATGTAATAAGTTTCAGGGCAATGAAGTAATCCATCCATATAGTTGCCTCGAGCTTCAAAATAAAGATTCTTCAAGGACGTAAAAAGATAATATGTAGGAAGCAACAAAGGATAACTCCATGCAATAAATCCTGGATGCGGTAGAAATTATGAAAGACCCTAAGCTAATTCTTGAACTCTTAGCTCATGTCATGGCTATACAGGGCAAGTATGAGGTTAATTTTGATCCTTCATTCAATCTTCAAGCACCTCATAGTGGAGTATAGATAAAATATAAGTGTGAGGTTTCTCATGAAAAAGAGGTCAATAAGCATAGATCTAGAAAAGAAAAGAACTCAGAATATTCAAGTAATCGGAATGAAAATCAGCCTTGGGGCAACGATGGGATGCTCAATGAAGAATCAACGATGTGGATAAACACATAATGCAACTGGAAATATGAAACCAATTTCAAAGGGAATGAAGGCAATGGAATTTCTAAAGAAAGGACTGAGCATCAAGAAGCTCATGTAGACTCACTCCTACCAAGTACATAGATAATTGTGAAAGCACCTAGCTTTCATAAACAGTTAAGGAGAGAAGGATACTTTCTTGAATCGATTAATGGCTTTGTAGAATAACATCACTCAGTGTTTCCCACTCAGGGGTAACCTTTGAGAAGATGAAAAGTGTTTTTGTGAAAGCGGATCATCCCCTGCCTTGTACTATAGGTGCTTTAGGTGTGTTTCCCTTTTTTTGTCTTTACTTTTCATGTGTGTTGTGTGTTTCCTTTCATCATTTTGGTGTGTGTGTGTGTTCTTCTTGTTATCTCTCTCTTTTCAGTTGTACATGACTCTATAAGGCCACCAGGAAAATCCACATATTCACACGTATGCAAATACGGAAGTTTCACCATCTAAGTAGGGGGACTTCGATTCCCAGATCGTTGGTAATAAATCCACATATTTGTCCACCTGAAATTTTTTCTCACCAACAAGTAGCATTAGATTAGGTAGAGGAAGTCGGCCTTCTCTAGAGGCCCATATCAAGTAATAGGTCCCACAACTTGAGAGATGGTCCTATGTTAGCAAAAAGTAGAGATCTGTATAGACAAATGTTAGGGTATTACTTGTTGTTATCCCAAATTTACCCCCTGGGTTAATTTGGATAACTCATTAAAAATAGACTTAGCGATTTTGAACAGGTCTTGGATGGATAAACGGTCGTCAAATTGCACTGCCCAAAAGCATTGGTTGTTGGCTTTAAAAATTTGTGGGAGACTTGGCTAAAGCATTAGCGAGTTTTATTTAATAGTTGAAAAACATCCATTTGGCTGGAAATTTCAATGCAAAATCAATCAAAGACATGTGGTGGGATTTCAGCTCTCCTCAAGGCTTTTGGCTTCGGCGGACGTCAAGTTCCCAGAGTAGATTGCATTCTATAGAAGTTTCAAGTCTGGGCTTGGGTCAAGGCATGTAAAAGGAAACTCGACAAGTGGATGCAATGATATATGGTGGAAGATAAATGACTAGAGGTATTCTACGTGTCGACATTTTGGAAATTCCTAAGGTGGTAGGCTCATCCAGATTCCAAGCCCTAGATTAAACCTAAGTTCATATTTCATCAGGACCGAGAAAGTTAGCAACGTCAAAGGGGTTACGTGGCATAAATTTAGGTTTAAAATGTTTCTAAGTCCCCAAATATTTAAATTTGTGACACGAAGCCATAAAAATAAACTTTGACAAATGCAAAGCCCGAGGCTGTATAGAGCCTTCTCATTGGCTCGCACTTCGCAATTGTCAAATGAGGCTTTTAAAATTCTGATAACACATAAAGGCATGGAATGATCTCATTGATCGATGGTTCATGGATGCTAGAGGAATATATCAAAAGGACTAAAATTCAAAACGTGTGGAGATTTTCTATTGGCTCGCACTTCGCAATGGTTAATCAAAGGGATTTCAAAGGGACAGTTTGACACCGCGAAACAAACGTGGCAAGTTTTTATTGGCTTGTATGTTCATAAATTCAGAAGGACATGAAAAGAAAAGAGAAGAAAGGAAGTGAATCTTGAACCCATGAACTAATGGGAGGTAGACACTTGGAAAAAGGAAAATCAAGTACACGATGGCAGAGGCTGATCTCCACACTAATCAGAAGTTGCTGCGTGTCGAATTCTTGTGCCTCCCGATAGTCAAATCTTCAAATGGCCATATCTTTTGATCCAGAGTTCCAAATTTGAAAAACTTTATATCGTTGGAAAGGTTTCATCAAGCCCTTCAATTTGATGTAATCAAATTTGAGCTTTCATGGCATTTAATGGGTCAAAATGGTAAACATGTATTTTGAGGTAGAAAAAAGTAGTTTGGGCATGCAAATGATTAAATTAGGTAGCTCAACCACTAGAATTGATGAAGCATGGCTTCATTTCCTTCTGCATGACTAAATAGATACAATAATGGCTTTTTAGAGTGCCCATGTGCTTTGAAAAATACTTTAATGAAGATTTTTGATGGTTAAAACTTGGTAAAATTGTCCCTTCTCTCCTTCCCTCTTCTCTTTTTTATTTCTCTATCAATTGAGCTATATATTGTAAAACCTTTCAGTTTGAAAGATGATGGGCATTCTGATCTATTAAGGAACCATGTCAAAATGGTCTCCTAAGAAGATATGAACTTTGAGCCTTCATTTTGGCCTATGTAGATGATTTCTTACCTTCTATTTCAACAGTAATGGATTGTGTATATTCTTTAAGCAATAAAAATCTATTTTGTGGCACGTTCTGTCTGACCTAGCTCATTTTTATTTGCAGTATTTCCTTCCTATTACTCTTGCAATGGATTGTGCATATATATTTCATTTTTAGGCCTTGTTATGATTGTGTTCAATTTTTTTCACCCTTTTCTTGGTACTATCACTACTCCATTTTAGCTTAGGATTTCCCTTTTCTGCATCTCCTTCTAACTCTGGTCCCTTAGAATGTTTAGTTTAGGATTTTCTTTCTGTATTAGGATTAGTCTTAGTAGTAGGAATAGGTAGAAATAGTGGCCTTCTCCAGAGGTTTGTCTCAAGCAACAAGGTCCCACAACTTGGAGACAATCCCATGTTGCCTCAAAACCCATGTGTCATCATCCTCATCCCATGGTGCTCCTTCCTCATCTAATGGATCAGCCACCATAGGACTAGGTAAGTCCCTCACTACCTCGTCTCACCTGTATCTAATGGGATCTCTAATAAATATATGGACAACCCTAAACTACCTTGTCACTCATGGAAACCATATTGCCTCCACCATCTTATGCTTCCTTCCCTGGACCCATCAGATCCTCCTCATACCTACCATCTCACTACCTTCACCTAGCCATGTGATAAAATATTTTTATGGCCTCCATCGAACCTAATCAACATCCAAAAATGCCAATATTTTTTCATACCACTCCTCACCTCTTTCTCCCCTATCACCGTGATTCTAGTTATCTCGCCATCTCAGAAATCCATCTGATAGATTAATGTGGTCTCATGCCACCCATGGAATCCTTGGTGGCCTAACACAATGTGCTCGATAGGCCCAACAGTGTAATAAAAATCTAACATCTAATCTTGATCTCCTCTCCATCATATACATCCATAGCTCATGGTATACCTGTGTTGTACCAAATTAAAACACTCACATGTGCTCTATAATATCTGCAATCACTCTTGCCAATGTCCATGGGAATCTATCACCCCCAGAATCCAGTAGTATATAACATGAGATGGCCATCATAACCACACAAATCAATCTACTCCTTGCTACCTCATACTCATATCGAGTCTCATACTGAAAGACCTTAGATGTAAATGTGATCTATGGGGCATCAGCTCTAAATAGTCACATCAATATGCCCAATCTACTCTCAGCAGTGATCATCTCTATAGGCTCCCCTGTATCAGCAGCCTCAATATGTGGTATACATCCTCAAGTGTGACCATCATCTCCCCAGTCCTAAACTGAAATGTGCTAGTCCACACCGAAATGTGCTAGTCCACACATCCCATCTGTCTACCAAAACAATTATCAAGCCCACATCTCTCGGTATCCTCTAGTAATGACGAAATCCACCCAACCCTATTACAGCCAAGTGGTCCCACTTTGCATCAGTCACATCACCTCTAATCCGATCATATAAGGTTGGAACTTTGTCCCCAAGATACAAAGTGTCTCTGGCTTACAAAACCCATCAAACAAGTAGTCATTAGTCTCCGTATATGCGTAACTCAACATCAAAAATCAACATTCACCCATCTTAATTTAATTCAACACCGACCCAGATTGGGTCGATGTCTCCTAGCCAGGTTCATCACCCTAAAATGCCTAGTCGACGGTGACCATGTCCAGTCACCAATGACCACCCTTGGCGTCAACCCAAAAATCAAAAAATGCAATAAAATAAATAACATCAATAAAAATACTTAAAAGATAGTTTTAGGCTTAGGCACTTACCATCCTTTATGTCCTCTGGCACTTCCTCGCTACTCCATTAGCCTCCATTGCTCTCAAATCTCAAATCTCTCCTTTACTCAGAGCTCTCGATCGTCAACTCGCATAGATGCAAATGAGCTTAGTCGGCTGACCTAGGGGCTTATATAGCCCACCGACCTTGGTTGTTCGTCGACCTATTTGGGTTGTCGCCACCCCGACCCTAGTCTTTGCCGACCCTATCAAGTCGTCATCGACCCAACCTTACTTTTCAATCATTTATCCCTTTTACCCCATTTCTTTATTAAATTATTTTTTCTTCCACTTGTCTTCCTTGTGTGTCATCCATAGCACATTGTTGATTGCCTTGCATAGCTTGTTTTTTTCACATCTCTCCTTTGTGGTCATCTTCATTTTCCCTATTGGGGCACCATTATTTTCCTCTTTCTTTATCCTCATCCTACCTAGACCCATATTTACTTGATTCCTCATATACTAAGAGCATCGCATAGTTTACCCCCACACATTATCATACATTTGTCTTGACCATCCTCACATTTATTTTTGCATTATTTTGATATCTTCCTTTGAAATTTTGGTCCCACGGCTTGCATATCCATTTGAATGGATTCCCTTAGGGATTCCCTCCATTGTAGTGGTTTTTTCTGACTCACAGTCCATAAGACATTGTTGTCATCTCCATTGAGGCCGTACTTTGTTCCCTACCAAAGTGATTCCAAAATCACCACCATATTTTTGTTTATTTTTAGTTTTTGTTTCTCCTTGCCTAGGGCATCTTCTATCATCCTCTTATTTTTCTCATCCTTTCCAGTCTCTTCTCTTTTCACCTATCTCTTTCAAACTCGTGATCAATTCCCCTTCATGTGTCATCGATCCCTAGTTTGAGGGGGAGCACCTCAAGCCATCATCTTTCATCCTCTTCTCATTTTTGTCTCATGGCTTGTCCCAATGCAAACCACTCGACAAAGAGGGGAAAATGTAGACACCAATTTTTTGGTATCCCTTGTCCCTCATCTCGCGTTCTCTCCCTCATCATCATTATTCACATACATACCATTCTTCCCATTTAAATCCCACTTTCCCTCCTAAAATCCATTTATCCATTTAATTGGTATTTCCACCTTAATCACAATCACCCTTAATTAATCTCCCCTAATCATCCCTAATCACCATTAATTAATCCTAAATCCCCATCTAATTCATTTATCCTCCCTAAATGTCCTATTTTATCCATCCCTAGGCCCTCATTTAATGATTTCACCTCCCCTTTTCCTTTATTTAATATTTTCCATCTCCCACCTACCCATTTATCCATCCTAAGCAACCCTAACTCGTCTTCACCTCTCAAAACCCTAATCCCGCCTCATAAGGGCTCATTGCCTTGAGCTCGTCACTCTTCCACCACCCAAATGAACGGATCCCCGCAATCGGTGGTGACCCATCTGGGTCGCCATAAAACCTATAAATATGACCATACCCATCTCTTTTTAGGGATGTAACTTTGAAGACTTCGAGCTTTCTTGCGACCTTGCTTTCATTTCTTTCTTGTCTTTGTAGATGCTATCATCATCTTGGAGCTATTTTAGAGGATCTTATGCTTCACCCTTGGAGATTTGAATACTTTTTCTCTCTTGCATGTTTGGATCCACCATTTCCATTGTCATCACCTTTCCCTATCAATCAATTTTGCAGGTTCATCAATCATCTAAGAGCCTTTTCATTACATTTTTCTCATCTTCATTTCCATCTGCAGATCCATTTTTATCCATCCATCCAAACCCTAGATCACTCCCAGTCACCTTCAACCCTGTCTAGTCACCGTCGACCTAGTTCTCATTTGTTGGTTTTATTATCCTTCATTTTCCATTCATCCTCTTTTCTGATCCCATAACTCTTCAATTCCTCAATCTTGTCATTTTCACACCTGTAGCTCTAGATCTAGACATCCTCAGATCTGGTCACTGCCAATCAGGACCATTCATTAGTCAACCCTATCAAGAAATTCTTGCATCTATTTAATTAATTTTCTTGCATCTTTTCTATCATATCTGGGTTTAGATCTTCTTACAGTGTTCCTGTTCTAGTTCAACATCATCCTTAGTTCAAATCAGCTCCAGATCAGGCTTCAAGAGGCCTTTCAGGTCATATTTTTTGTATCTTCTTCCTACACTACATTGCCCAGTTTTTGTTGATTGTGCCTCTACATTCTCAGGTTGTTGTCGAACCCACCCAGGTTTGATTTAGTTTGCATATATTTAGATCATATCTATGCATTTATATCTATCTAGCATTTTAGGTTTTTGTTTTAGTTCAGTTATCTGCTACATCCAATTTATCAATCATTACTTTACTTATCTTTTATAACGTGGGTTGACATCCATCCTAGGAAGTTTTCACTTCTTAGGTTTGAAATTGTCAGGAAACCCACCATCTTATCTACTAATCATTTTCTGTTGAGTTCTCTTTTTGTGTAGATGTCACTAGCTCGTACGAGGAGGATCTATCATTTTCACCTGTATCCATCATCATCCCATTCAGAGGTACCTTAAACCCTCTCATACTTGGAACATGACTTGACTCTCGATAGAAATCATGATATGTTCAACACTATCACCATTTTCTTGATATTCAATATTTATATGCTTCCCCAAATGGTCTTCCTTCACACACATCAACTCATTTCTGACCTGTTGCTCACATTGGTATGATTTTCACAGTACCTCATCCTCTTAAAATTAAAATGAGCACAAGGTGGGGAATGAAATGTGGACATCATCACTTTCCTTCTCATGACCATATTGAGCTTTGAAAATCATCTTCATGATGGAGAGATCCTCTTCTTGAACAAATTCAACCTTGAGAGACCCAAACATATTATTGTTTATACATCCCTTTTTATAAAGGTCCTCTTCTTGAATAGGATCAACCTTGGGAGAATCAAGCACCATTCCATCTATCTATTGTTTTCAATAAGACAGGTATTCATCTTATCCCCTAATGGGAAAAAAGGTTTCAAATTCAAAATAATTTTCATAATCACCAAAAAAGACTTCTTTCTGGACCTCGGGAAGATGGTCAGAAATTTGGGATTTACTTGATAAGAATTCATTTGATGTCACTTATTCTTTATGATATAATTTTCTCATTATCTCGGGATTACTTTGTTGTAAGTCAAGATATCCAAAATATTCATCACCACTAAGTAGAGAACCTGCATCTATATCCACATCCAATGGGAAGTACATACGTTTCAAATTCTAGCTCCATCAAATCATCATAATGGTTTTCACTGGCTCAATCAAACCTAGATACTCCTCCATCAACATGGGAAACTCGACATCTTCCTCTAAAGTTATGAAAAAATTTGTCATACCTTGAATCTTGGTATAGGATGTCTGCCCTTGGGTCATTTGGTTTCTGAACCTTGTATTTCATTTTCCTTATGGGAAGGAGCTTTTTCATCTTACCATTGACTGGTATGGTGACATATGACCAATCCATCTATATATCTCCACCAACATCCTGACAAAAACTATGGCTCAACAACATCCCATACAAAGCTGGCATGTTTGCCACAAGTATTTTCATCATGATTTTCTTGTCAGGAAAATCCAAAAATGCTACTTAAGCATCCTTAACCTAGCCAACAAGAGGTATTTATCTGGTTTCCATGGAGTAAAAATGGTTAGTAGTAGGGATGAGAGAGAGACCAAGAGCCTTGGAAAATTTAGTGGGCATGACATTTTTAGAGGCACCAGAGTCAATAATACAGTTATTCAATTTATACCCATTGATTAGTAAGGATATATAGAAAGGTTCTACCTTCCCATAAGAGGAGGATGTTGAGGCAAGAAGGTTCTAGGAAGGATTGGTATGCTAGGAGTGAAGTGGTTCTTTGGTAATGGAATTTTTGGAACATGAATTTGAACTACTTCCTTTGATAAACTAGACAAGTTTATCAAATTTATTGGGATGGGTTTTCAAGTACTTAGATTCAAAAATTTGATTTTTATCTTTCTTGACATGGTCAATGATGTCAAAAGATGAAGAAGTGGTAGGCACATCAGGAACTATGACAGCCTTGACATGTTTAGGATTTTCATTCTTAGGATCAATAGAAGTATGAATTGATTTGACAAGAGGAGATGAAAGAGACTTACTCAAAGAGGTAGATGGAGCCTTGGCTAATGTACTCTCAAGATTATTCTTGGTTGACACCATGAAAGTGGGAAACAATGATCCTCATTTTGTTTTTTGTTGTAGAGTCGTCCATTTGAGGATTTGAATTTTTTTCTTGGGCAACAAGAAGAAGAGGCATCTTTCTCTATTTGTGAGTGGGTGAACACTACACAAAAGTAATTATTCGTATCAGTCATGGATTCTTTAGGATCTTATTTAGGTGAGTATTCAAAATACCCAATGTTTTACATATCCATCTTCTTCTTCTCTTTCAATTTATGATTCAACAAATTCATCTTCTTCGTCTTCATAGGTTCCACATATTACATTAATTGGTGGAGTCTTCCAAGGAAAACCTTTGGGGTGCTCCAACAATTTGATTCTTGTTTTTTATTTTGATATGAGGCATGTTAAGAAATTTTCTTCTTCAATGTAGTCAGGTCATTGACCAAATTTTGCAGCAATGGATCAACACCTTCATCTTTGGAACTCTGGATATTATTCTTCATTGAGTAGTTCTTGATCTTTCTTGACATGATAAGGTCATCTTCCACTTCAATGGAAATTTCTTGAGCATTGTACAAAGTGTTTGGTTGAGCTCTCCATAGTATGAACCCAACTTTAGGAAATTGAGCATTTATGAAGAACCTCTTCTGATTATCTGCAGTAGGATGGACACCAATAGGAATTTTGTTGATGAACTTGTTGAATTTTTCCACAAATTCTCTCATGGGATCTTACGGTTATTTCTTCATCTGAGTTAATTGAGCAAGGAGGGCATGGGAATATTCTGTAAATTGGTTTTCATGTCAAGTCAGTAATGGAGTGAGGATGACAAGTAGTAAAACCATTCCACAACACATCTTCATGTCATCTTCCATCCAAGAACACCACATGTTGTGATAAAATTTGTAATATGATCATTTAGATGTTGCTTTCCATCTCCATAGAATTTGGGAAAGTTATTTCTTGATCATTTTGGTAATTCATGAAGTGGAGGAGCCAATGCTAGTGGACTGGTGTTCTATCCCAAAGGTACATTTGTAACCATTTCTTCTTTTTAATTATTCTTCTGAAGGAGGAATGATCTCCAATGGTTCTAGTAACTATTTCTTCAATAAGGATCTTCTAAGAGGAAAGTTAGGATCAAATTCAAGGATCTTACCTAACTTTATCTTGCTACTTGGATAATAGAGCAAGTATGAAATCATCTTGTTGTTGCAACTCAAATGTGGGATCAACAATGTCACTTGCTTGATCAAATTGAATATACCTTCTTTCTTCCATTTTTTCTCAAAATGTTAGATAGGAATGCAACCATGAAAATTCATATTTTCAATAGGATTATCAACAAGATTCTTGAACATTTAGATAGTATTTTTGGTTTTATTTTTAATTTTATGGTTTAAATATTATGGATTTTATGGTTTATTGCTTATATATGTGATTTTTTTGATTTTTAGATATCTTTAAAGGGTGCACATGGGTATATCTTCCCCAGTAGAGTCACTAAAAAAACTATTGGTGAAATAATTTTTCACAGTAAATTATTGGTTTTTACCAATGATTATGGGGCTAGGCCCCTCCTTAGGGTATGGGGAGGCTCTAATTTATTGAATGAAGAGTAAATAAAATTATGTGGGGTTTCTGTTAGGCCGAGGATCACACAGGAATACTCCACTAAACCTGTGGAAAACTACTTTTATGGTGTACAAGGGATAGAATTAGATTGAGGAGGTAAAAGGGGAGTTGAATAAATAGAGAGAGGGGTTAATGTTGTGAGTAGGAACTTATAAATTATCACCAATAGTAAGTTAATTAGTAGGTCCACATTCAATGGAATAAATCAACCATGTAAGCAATATTAAGACTATAAATTTCTATAGATCCAAGGGAATCAAAGACACAAAGTTCTTTATTGGTTTTAAAATATTACAATTATTGCAAAGTTGGAAAATAGAGATAGTAGAAGAACATAGAGAAAGGAGGTAGAATAATGTAGGTTATTGCTTACATGGTAGTAGTGAAAGACAACAACTTACAACAACCAACAAATGCTAACCCCTTGGAATGGAGAAGCCATCCCAATTTATAGCTTATAAAAATGTCTCTTCCTCTCCCCCCCATGTGACTTTTCATCTCACCACCACTTGTGACCTTTCAAATTCCTTAGGAATGAAATTAAGTCCTTTTCTTATTTTTTTAAATAGGAACCTTTACAATTCAACATACGTCCACTTAAGTGAATCAGACGAAAGAGTGAAAATTTACATTCCCAATAAGGAATAGAATGTTAGAGAGAGGGTGGAGGGGACAGAAGAAGAGATAGAAGTGAAAATCTAGAGTTGGGGGAGCATTTTTTTATGGAGAGCATGTTTCTTATGGATCTTGAGAGAATGTTTCAAGTGAAACTCTTTATATCTAACCTCATGTTGAACTGAAACATTGTGGTTATGATCTCCTTATTCTGTGAAATGTGGACACACTCCAAAACATTGAATAACTGTTCAAAACACAACTAAGTAACTGTAGACACAAAATCACACACTTGGGTACAATTCTAGGTCCTAAACACATACTAGCATTTAAATGATTCCTAGGCAAGAAAACTAATGATTAACAACTATCTTTGGCCTCTTTTCTTTGTTTCTTGTTTTCTATTTGGTCTTTCACACCCTATAGCCTAGTCGATATTTTACTAATTTATCTTTTATGGCTTCAGACACCAGTGCCCAACCGCGATAGAAGCGCCCAGGTGCCCTTGTGCCCTTTGGGCATCCTTGACCCTTTTTCACCTCACTCTCTCCTTTTGGGTCTGTTTTATCTTTTGGGAATATTTTTCACTTATGGTTCAGCCTTCCAGTTGTCAATTATGAAATTCAAACAAGGGAATCATATAAAATCATAGTTATGTGTTCAAAATAAAGGACCAAACACTACACATTACTAGTATCACCTAAACTTGCATCCAAAAGGCACCTAAATCACTCTAAAGCATCCATCTAGCATCCATTTAAGGGACAAGGGACTGCATCAACTTTGCATACACAACATAGGAAGGGGAAGTTCATTTTACTCCATCCACGCATTCTACTACATTACTACATTTAGTTATTACTCATTATCAAGTGCAACTTGCACAAGGGCGTACTAGGACACAATTTCTATACACACTCACCAGAACTACATGGAGTCTGAGATGTAGTGCAGTGCTTGGTTGTAAGTTCACTCTCAAGGTGACCACCGGGGTCAGTCTGACTCCCCATATTGCATCTTTCTTTTTAGGTTTGATGTGGTTTGTGGGCTTGTGCAGGTGAACTTATATTTTTCAGGTTACATGTACCTTCATCATTTAAGGAGAGATTCTCAGGTGATCAATAAGAAGCAACAACAACAACCTTATGACATGGTAAAAACCAGATTATGATCATTTTCACAGTCACAGGTGCCTAGAAGAGGTCTCCAGTACCCATGTGCCCCTATCCTACTATGGGTTCCCATTGTAGACACCAAATTTGGGTCTTATGACACCCTGTACCCCGTATCTCGTCCCGCAACCTAACCCTACCTCACCACCTAAAACCTTACACACTTAATTATTTATTAATTACCTTATAATTAATAAATCCACATCTCCAACCCTGCCACCTCACCTCGCCACCTCACTATGACCTAGCCCTAACCCTAAACTAACCTAATTAAGACCTATGACTTGGTCCAGACCCACACCCATGACTCATCACCCCTCACCCACATCAAAACGAACCTAATAATGACTTGACCAAGCCCACAACTGACCCCTCGGGAGAAAAGGAGGGAAAGTTGGCTATTTTTGGTAAAAATATCCAACTTTGACCTAACCGACATCAGTCCCTATGCGGCCGGCGTCGGTTAGGCAACCACCATCGGTTCCCTGTAAATGACCTCCCCCAACCAAAATGCAAGGATCCGGATTCATTTGCGAAAAGAGACAAGTGAGAAGGAGAAAAGAGTTGCAGAGAGGAGCATAGAGGACAAGACTGTAACTGATCAATGAGATCACTGGTCACACTCATCCAAGCATTGGGAGAGTCAGAAGATAGCTTCATCAGCTCACTTTCGATTGTCGGATCATCCCACCAGAGCTTTTCCTTTGTCACCACATTCCTCGGACCTATATCCTCATCAGAAAGTAGTAAGTAGTATCTTGTATGCTTCTAGGCTCCACTTCGTGAACCTTTGATTGATAGTAATTATAAACTCACCCCTGGATCTAACACCCGGCAGCACCCTGCACCTAACCTTCATTTATCCATCCCTATATTGCCCAGAAGATAGCCTTCTCACTCTCTGAGTCTTATCCATTTCCTTATTATTCCCTCTTAACCATCTACCAACCTTAAAACCCCCAAAAACCATATAATCAACCTCTACCCAGAAGCCCCTGAATCACTGCCCCTACCGATATCAGTTATCCCCTACTGGTAGCAGTTTTATAACCACGGTCCGTTATTCAGTGACCGGCATCGGTCACTGTGACTTATACCAAAACCAACCTTTCACCTATTTATCCCCTAACAACCTCAGATTCAGCCTGGTCTATCCCTGTAACTTGATCTGAACGTATCAATAACAAGTGACCAAACAAACAGAATGACATTTTATTATGGATAGTTTAGTCTCTATTGCTTTTAGTAACGAGGTACCTAAATCGTGATTTTGCAATAGCTTCTTTATTATCATTTTCAATAATTTATATTAAAAGGGAACTGACCACCTTCGAAAGGAAGTTTATTATTTCCTGGGCCCAAGGCAGTTCCCTTACTTATTGTCTAACTAAAATCTGGTGGTCTTGCATTCTTATTTACAGGTAGTCCTTCCCAGACAAAAAGGAGTTCTTCACAATCGGTCTGATCTCTCTACGGTACGCGCACACCCTCCCAACACTCAACAGGTATTCCTCCTAGCCCTAACCCCTTATTTGTTTCTCAAGAGAATGAACAGATAGAAGTAACTCTATTCTGGAACTAGAAATTCTGCGTGAAACATTTTGGCACGCCCGGTGGGACCCTATTAGGGTTTCTTTCTTTCTTTCTTGTTTTCATATAGGGAGCACACTTGTTGTTTCTTTCTTCTAAAATATTCACACAATATTTTGTCATTTTGGTAAAAGAAGTTGTCTTTCTTTCACATATTTGCATTAGTGAAAGTCATCTTCTTTGCTTCATCGAATATCATTTTCGATTTGGGTTTAAAAACACGTGCATCACATTCTTGCTTGTTGTTTTTAATTCTAGTGAACGTAGATTAAGTAACAGGTCGTACACGTGGGGGTGATATCCACGGTATTGATGAGAAATTAATCTTACTCTCACTGCACAACACATACCAAATCACATCATAATCTACACAACATCTCAAACATCCCCCCTTTTCCCGCGGTATTCCTCCACCCGATTGAGGTAGCCTTACAAGCCAAAACAAACTTGACATCTCCCTTAGGTCTTTTGTTTAGGATTGACATCATCTGGCGTCTAAGGCATAAGCCCAAAAGTGATTAAAACTAATCCTAGGTTTAGTCTCTTGATTTGCTTGTGCATCTTGCTTGTTTTCTATTTTTCTTTCAGTTCTGTTTCTCTGTTATACCCTGTCTCAGTTATCACTTCAGACAGTTTGGTGGGTATACTCAAGCCTTGTTATCCCCAAACCAATAGGCCTCTTATATTCTCTCTTTGCCTTCACAGTGACCGGCACCGGTCCTATTCTACCGACATTGGTTACCTAACCGATGGCGGTTACAGTTTGACCGACATCGGTTACTAGACCGATATCGGTTACTGTGTTTTACAGTTCCTGACAAACCAGTAACCTACCAATTCCAACATTTTGTTGCGTTTTCTATTCCTGATTGACTAATTCTCTGTTGTATCCTCTTGTCCATGGTTGTTATCACCCAGCAACAAGCCGCAGCCATGGTTTCACATGCTTGTTTCCGTGTCTTTTCCTGAAGTCACCCCCCTTCGCATCCTATGGGGAAATCCTACAAACACCAATGCTTTTCCCAAGATCTCTGTTGGAGATCTGGATTTTGCTAAATTTTTGGATGCTAATCTTGGCACCGTACAATATTATTTGTCTCATACCCCTGACGGTCAACTCCTCTTGAGTATGCCTATTAGTATAGCCACCCACTTAGCTCCTTCCCCACCTAATAACTCCACCTCACCGTCTTCATCCTTAGCCCCGTCTCCCAGCTCAGTGGATTCGATGGTCCATACTGCACCAATTGGCTTTCCTTTGGTTAATCTGGGGCCCCACATATCACTACCATCCACTGCCCCTACCTCATCCCTCTCGCAGGTTGCCTCTTTCATAACTTGTTCTCTACCACCTATTCACACGAGTTTTCCCTCTTAGGCTCCGCCCACCTTTTCATTTCCGCAACCTCATCCGGTGGCCTCAACATCTTATATAGGACATCCTTATTCGGTCACCCCAACACATTCATCATCGATACCTTATCAACATTTAATCCCACCATTGTCTAGTAGCGGCTCTTGGCCTAATCCTCCTTCGTTTATAACGACAACACCATCATCTAACCCAACCAATGATTTAATTAAATAGATGATGGACAAGATGCAAAATCTTGAGGCTTCTGTTTCAGGAAACCGTAACACCCTGACATACGAGCAAGTTTGTCGGGAGCCTATTCACCCTTTTTTCCCCTTTCATACATATCCTCCTCAATGGGAATTACCAAAATTTAATTGCTTTAATAGTAAGGAGGACCCTCAACAAAACTTGTGATCATTTAGACATGCTTGTTATCTGATTGCTCATGACAATGCCTTACTACTCCGTACCTTCCCCATGTCCTTATCAGGACTTGCCTTGGAGTGGTACAATGTTTTAGCTCAGCACTCAATCTTCTCCTTTAACCAGTTGGCCCAATCTTTCTTGGATCACTTTCTCCATCAATATTGCCAAGAAAGTATCCATTACTGACCTCTATGCCATCCGACAATTTGAAGACGAGTCTATCACAGATTTTGTTGGACGATGGCGGGGCCTCATCAACCAACTTACTTATGCCTTACCTTAGGCCGAGCTCATCAAACTCTTTACGTGGGCCTATGCTAAACACATTTCTCCCACCCTCCAAATTCAAACTTTCCACACCTTTGATGAGGCCTTTACTATGGCTCGGAAACTAGAGGTTCGGGCCTTAGAGGAGGAGAAATTGAAGTTGCGCAAAAAAAACTCAAATTTCTGAACCCAAAACTCCATGAACAAACCATACACCACCAAATCTCACGCATCAGCGGCTTCGAAATCAAAAGGATCTCTACACGTGGTAACGGTCAAATCTCAAGCACCGTCTTATACCCAGCCAAAATCCACCTATAAGTATAAAGCTGAGCCCATCCAGTACACTCCCTTGGGAGAAAACTTATGAAGTGATCTTGGACAAATTGCTTAAAGCAGGAGCTATCACCTTGCCTCCTATTAAACCTCACTCCGGGTTTGATTCCCGCCCGTACTATACCATCTTGGTATAAAGAGAATGATTTCTGTAACTTCCATCGCGTGAAGGGACACAACCACAAAAACTGCAAGATGTTGAAAAATATAGTGCAGGAAATGGTTGATACAGGGGATATAACCCACGATAATCCTAATGCCCCTACTAATCAAAACTTAAAAATATTCAACAAACCATTTCTAAATCATTCCTCTAACAGTAACACAAACCAAGAAACCTTAGCCGAGGAAAAGAGTGTGCATGAGATCCATGTGGTTTTCAACTCCCAACCAAGGGCTTCCATCGAAGAAATTATGAATCGAGCCTCTTCACCGATGCAAGAGTCCTCGCCCCCTTCTCCTTCATTAGGACAAGAGGATAGCCCCGCTATTCCTTTACCCATAAAGAAACCAACCACTCAGAGTTCTCTTCTCACAGAAGAGCCTTCTTACACCACCTCCCTGGCAAGACTGTGAGTGGATGTTATCCAACTTATCTATTGCCCAAACATCTCCTTCCACCACTCTTGCTGCAAAAGAAGAAGGATCGCCACTTTTTTCTGTCATCCTTAGAAGAGAAACCCCTTGAGCCTACATCACCAAAATTCCGTAATCATGACAGATCCTCTAGAACATGCCCTCCTCCCTATCAGTTCTTCATCGCCTAAATCTTTCCAGCGACCAGTTGACCCCTTAACACCCATTGATACAGCGCCTCATTCGCCCCCTGTATCACACCCCCAGTGGACCGGAATCATAACCCACTTCTCTTCCATATCAAAATTCCCGTCCATACGTGAAGATTTTCATCCCCCAGAAGATAGACGACTCTTATGGGCACGTTGGAGAACACCATGCTCTACTCAAATGTAAATGATTAATCCAGACACCTCTACCATATACCCGAAGTTTTTACAAAAGCTCAAAATGCCTATATTCTCACCTCCACTCCCCTCATCTCCGCCAAATACCTCATCAACCTCTATCAACCTACCCAAACCTTCCCCTATGCTTGGGACTTTACCAATACCCAGCCTGACGCACCCACCTAAATGGTTAGACTTATCCAAAAATAAAGTCGTCCATCCACCTAGGAGACAGGCCCCATCTCCTCAAGTCTAATCTATGCCTCTACCACACCTAAAAACCCTCACCCCCGATCACACCAGTACAGCAGGCACAACTTCAACCCTCGCCGTCACACCTACCTTCTATATTGGGGCCTCACCCCTCCACCTTGCCTCAATACACCATGCCTCCCACATCTTCTTTAACACGACCAGCACCTTCTGCACCCATACAAAAATCCACAGGCATCTCAACACCGTCACCCCAAGTATCTTTCCTACCTACCAACCCTAAGCAAACTCGATCATCGAAGGACTTGTTTGTTGCCGCTCCTCTTTCCCCGTGGTTGTTTCCTGCCACCACGTCATCTGTGGCCTCATCATCTAATCAACTCAACATGACTTCTATGTAGAAGAAGCCACGCATGGTTAAAACTGATCATCAAAATCCCTTGCCTAAACCACCATCCTGTACGAACCACTCATACCCAACCATTACCAAAATAATCAATAATCTCACCCACTCAATCAATAGCCTCATTCAACCCGCTCAAAGGATCTTACGCAAAGATCCTTGATATGCTAATAGAGGATGCGACCATTTCCCTATGCCAACTCAGACCCTATGATCCATCTAAACCTCAACCTATAGGTTATGATGAATCTAAAATCTGTACCTACCACCGCACACTAGGACACAATGTAGAAGAATGTAAAGTTTTGAAAGCCATCCGTTCGCCAGTCGCCTATCTCGGATAGAAAATCTCATAAAGATGACTTACAGAAGAAAAATCCCCTAGCTTCGATCCCTTCTCCTACACCACCTGTCCCCGCCTTGCCAAAATCTATCATCATTGCAACCCTGCCTCTCGAGAACAATGACTTATCCCTACCATCTTCCTCCTCTCGTATTCATGAGATCAACATGATTAGCATTGCTACTCGAGGTCAGAAAAACAATGGAAAAGTCAAAAAAAGCACACCTGTGGCCTCTCTTTCTTCTTCCGCCATCCCGATCACACCACCACCTAAAGTGGTTATTCGTGGACCTACCTATCTAGTCTCTGATGGAGTTTCCCATCGTACCATGATCAAACAACTTCACCAATCTCCTATAAAAATGACACTTTATGATCTCATTCAAACATCTGAATCTCCTCAACAAGCTCTGATTGAGATCCTCCAAGGGATAGAGGTCCTACCTAATGAAACCTTACCCGTTGCCTCCATCTTCACACCCAACAACGTTGCCTCTCTCACCAAACAACCTACCTCCACAACCACCTCTGTCCCTGTATAGCAAGTCATTGTTGTCAGTTTTTCCGAAGAAGAAATTGTCGTCTTTGGTGCAGAAGATCCTGACCCTGCTCTTTTCATCTCGGCTTACGTCCAAGACATCCAGGTATGTCGTGTTATGATCGACGGGGGCACTAGCCTAAACATCATCTCTTCCAAAGCCTTCCAACAGAGAAATGTCCCTCCTAGCTACATGTGTGCCAACCCCACCATGTTGCATTCATTCAACGATGTTATTACTTCTACCCTAGGTACTGTGATCCTTAATATTCATGTAGGGTCACGTACCTTACCCGAACTCTTCTATGTCCTTGAGGGAGAATTCCAATACAACTTGTTGTTAGGCCGCCCTTGGATCCAGGCTATGGGATGCGTTCCCTCCACCTTACATAGATGCATAAAATTCAAGTATAAGGGGAAGTCATACACCGTCACAGCTGATACTTCCCCCTTCAAAACCTGCAATATGTTATACCGCCCTAATGATGTGCCTGTACTAGTCAAGACACCCATTGATCTAACCCAACCATCTACTTCGACCACGCCTCAACCATCCACCTTAGCTGCACCCACACCTTCGACCCATGCAACCACCGACGCGAATACCTTTTCCTTACCCGTGGACAACATCCCAACCTCGAATCCCTTGGTAGGTGTGTTTTTCAACACCTTACACTGGGGGAGTACCGCCTATACAACGTTAACACCTTCCATACCCCACAAGAGTATGGATAATTACATGCGCATCCTACTTACGACCGTCGTGTGGGGGAGGTGATCTCCTACGGACCACCTAATTTCCACACCAACCTAACATATGGGGGTGTCAAAGCATCCTCTGTCACCCCTGAACCTCCCCTTGGTGTGGTTCCCTTCCAATCTGATTTTCAATATCTAACCAACCGTCGTTTCGCCCTCACCTTCCTGACGCACTGTGCTTGGAAAGGTTTTGGTTTCAGTCTTTATGAGCAAGGACGACATATGGTTATTCCCATAACAACCCGCAAACACAAAGATCGTAGTGGTCTTGGGTTTTTTGAAACCCCTACACTGAAGAAACCTCATGTCAATTGTATCCAGGAAGATGACAAAGTTGCCCATTCCGAAAAATCATCGCCCATTTTACCATCTTCATCCACAGAGTCGATAGACCCGGAATCTATCCCTCCTAACTCTTTTTTTTCGTGAATGCTATCTTCCTAAGTCCTCTCACTTATCAACGTGATGGTGAGGACCCATCTTCTCGCCCCCTTTTACATCCAGACATGATCGAAGAAGACCTTCCTTTGATTAATGTTGTGGAGTGCCAGGATGATGACTTCATCCTTACCTACCTTGGTGCGGATGACTCTTATATTCAACGTGCCTTACCATCTGACACCCAAACCATGTTGAATGAGTCAACTATAGAAATCAACATCCACATGGAGGAAGATCCTCACATTGTAAAGATCAGACAATCTCTCGATGCATCAGAACAAGCTGCCTTCACTACCTTTCTCCGTGCCCGTAATCAAGCTTTCGCTTGGTCCTACGCTGACATGCCAAGAATCGATCCTGACATTGTTGTCCATAACATCACTCTGAAACTAGACTCCAAACGAGTTAAACAGAAGTTGAGAAAAATGCATCCACGCATTGCTCTCTTGGTTAAAGAAGAGCTTCAATGACTCCTTTTTATCTCTTTCATCTTACTTATTGACTATCCACAATAGATTTATAATGTTGTACCTGTCACTAAAGCGACGGGGGGGACTTCGGATGTGTACGGATTTCTAGGATCTTAACCTCGCCTGCCCAATGGACGACTTCCCCCTACCTAGTATTGATCAACTTGTCGATCTCACTGCGGGCCATGAGATGGTTTCTCTCATGGATGGTTTCTCGGGATATAATCAAATTTTAGTAGCCCCCGGCCTATCAACATAAAACCACCTTCATTACCCCCTGGGGGACCTTCTGTTATTGTGTCATGCCATTTGGCCTTAACAATTGAGGAAGGATGAGAAACCCTTGCCCTTGAACACCTACATCACTTCTGGCTTTCACCCCCTTTAGGTCAAAAGGCTCAGTCCTAACAAGATCTCCCCGCATTTGGAAGCACAATAACCAGTTCGCAGAAAACCAAATGAATGTGATATCAACAAGCTTCTTCTATTTACAAATAAAAATTGGTTTATATAGCAAAAGTAAGAGATGCAATCCAAGTTTTGTTTTGACTATATGAATGTGTGCAACAACCTTCACATGAATAATCAAACATGAGACACGTGGTCAAACTATGAGTGCCACTTATTCTAATTTAAGCTTATGTGGTGTGCAAAGTAGACTAAGTCAACAAAGTTTAAATAAAGCTAAGTAAACTCAAAATAAAAGGTGCATATATATAAATATTACACCAATAATTTATACACTGCTAATAAAATATTAATCTTTGTTTATTTAGGTTTTTGAACATATAGTTATATAGTTTGCATATAAATCTACATTAAAAAATGATGACCATATTTTATATATGCAAGTCATATGAGATGGTTTTAAAAAAAAAAATACAAGTATTTGATAGCTTAAATCATGAAAAACGTGTAAACAGCAGTCAAATTTAATCCTTTGTTGAAGCTATACTTTCAGTGATTCTTATTTGTTGCTAATTACTATGGCCTTTTGCCTCATATGTCGTCCATCAACAACGAGAGGCCCGTCCGTGTAGGTGCAAGACCATTGTGGTCTTGTTGCAAGTCGTTGATCATCATTTTCTTTGTATTATTATTATTTTGTTGATTCTTTGGCTAGAAACAATGGGACCACTGTGTTTAAGTCTATAAGAAAATGATAACCAAAGTGAAGCTCGACCTAGACATGGATTAGCAATACAAAGGTACGTGAGGCACCAATGTTGAATTTAGGGCTGGATATATCTAAATTGATTACAATACCACAGTGATACAAATGCCTCGTATAATGATGATGGTGTTGGTAGAGAAGAGTAGGCTAAAACAAGCTTATGCAAATCTAGAGGATGATGAAATGGATGGTGTGAAGGGTCTAAGTTTAGTAGAGATAAGAAGGTGGCTTCCCAATGATGAGGCATGGAAGGCACGAGTCCAAAACATCGAGGATATTGGGGCTTCAATACAACGAAGAGGCCAAATAACAATTTTTGGCAATGATATGTTGAGGATTGTGAAGTGAAGCTCATCTCCAAATGGAACATTGAAGTTGAGTGGAAAGCTTGAGTGAAGCAAGAGTTCTCAACTCCTACCTGTGAGCGTTAAAGTGGTGTATAGTGAGATTGGCCACACTGTGAAAGGAGAGACCATTATTCTTGCGGGGAGAGATGGTTTGAAATGCCCATATCTGCAAAATACAAGGAGCGCATGCACAATGTAAGATGAACCGAGAGGTGGTGTAAGCCCATGGGGAAACAGTATTTGGAGGATGTAGTGGTATGATGTTACAATAAGAAGCCAAAAGCCGAGTTTCAAATCAGGAAGGCCCCAAGACTGGTGGTAGTGGAGATCAAAAAATAGTGAAGAAATATCAAAACTTTAGAGATGAAGCCAAGTGACATGCTAGGGAAACCATTATCAGCATGGAAAGAGGAGGTTCAAAGGTGATAAAGCACGGGTCAAGGTGGTTGTGTGAAGAAGAGAGCTCGACAAAGAAAATTTTAAGGAACCTGCCTAAAAAAAAAAACTTATAGAAATCATGGTGAATATGGCCAGAACCAAATTCACTGGGTTGGCGAATTATATAAAATCAGCATTCATGGCATTAATGAAATAGGATATATTTTTTGAAGGAAATTTTTGATGGAGCTGGTGAATGAAGGATAACTTATCATATTATGGACTTAGCCATTCTTTGCAAGTAGAGGACCACTTTACATTTGAAAGGCCACCAAATTTAAAAGACCCACTAGTTATAGAGACTCCACCAAACATCCAAAATCCTGCCAAAGACATGACATGTGTCAGATTTCATTCTAGGTGATCTCCCAACCAAAGGCTTATGGATGGACTTGAAGCCCATGAAAAAAGCCGTAATTAATATAAATTTCGAGTCTCAGAGTTGGGGTTAAGGTCTTAGGTCAGCGATCTATGGAGGACACACGATGGCCAAGGGGAGGAGATGCATGGTGCAAATCAAGAGCATGAACAAGGACATGTCTTGTCATTCCAACCCTCTTTTAAGTGATTGAGTTCCACTTAGTGATTAGCTTCTACAATCTAGATCTATGTATGTGTGTGTATCTATATATACATGGCAAATTTAATCAAATTTCAAAAAATATTCCCAAACATGTTGATGAATGAGATCAAATGACTCAGGAAGGTTCCATAGATTTCTTGGCGATCCAAGAACTATTTTAAAATCCATCTCGTTAGATCACGTGGCGATTCAATAAAAAATATAGGTTGGGATTGGAGATCCATTGGCTATTCGCATGGGACAAATTAATGTTTGTGGAAATTTTGGGCAAAACATGGGCACTACTATGGTCGTAAAAATAACCAAATTCATATTCCATAATTCCTACTTTTAGCCAAATTACGAATATTAGCCACTAAAATTTTCCTTAGAGCTCACAGCACAAAACCCAATTAGTTGAAAACAATGGTGCTTTCATACTTGAAGGGAACCGAGTGCCTATATGCATGCAAGTGTGGGCAGAAAAACAAATGGCCATAATAGTGATGAGTAAAGGGATCAAGTCAAGCCTTCAAGGTCCAAAGTGTAGTTTCGTTGAAGTGAACCAAGCTACGCCTAGCAATTTCAACATCTTTGAAGCTTGACTGGCCATAAGGAATTGAGCCCATAAACTTGAAGCAAATTTGGACGCCAAACAAATAATGCATAACTATGGAGCATGCAACAATCCCATAAAGAATATCAAAGCAAGACATGGGGGTAATGTTAGAAGTATATGAAGGAACTTGAGCATTGATAGTTAAAACCCTGATAAATGTGATAACAATGGTTCGTACATACTCGAAGAGAGTTCATTCCCCATATGCATTCAAACCTATGATTAAAGATAGGGAACTGTTGTGATAGAGATGAAAGAATTTGACTTGGGTCAGTGTTTTCATGTGATTGAAGCAAAAGTGGCCCGAAGACCAATGAATCAAGCAAGGTAGGTTTGTATCATAAAGTGATCTTAACATTATCAAAGGAAATAATATAGAAATGAGATAGCCGAGGAATTAGGTTGATGAAGAAATCTCAAGCCCGAGTTAGAAAATTAAAGGAAGATTGTAATTACCCAAGAGATATCGTAATTGTACAAATTCTTTAATTTCATTTGCTTCTAAATATGTACTTCTCTCGGCGTAAAAAAGCTTTACTTGTCAAAAGCACCTGGCGTATCTCCCGCGCATTTATTCATCTCATGTACATAGTTGCCACACTCGAGCATTTATTCACTCATATTTGTTGACAAAGTGGCCATGGTTGAAATGGCGTTGAACCCTGAAGACCAAAGGAAGGTACAAGACAAGTTGCAAGACATGGTGGGCAAGTGTAGAAACGTTAGGAATTTGGACATATGCAAGTTGAGCCCCATCTACATGTGGTAGTGAAAAAAACTATGAATGCATTCACATGGCCACTTCCTATATTTGGCCCGCCTCTCCACACAAGATTGAAATGTTTGTAGTTCCTTCGTGAGTGCCACGCCCACCATGGTCAGCATGTAGTGGATTACACTACAACCCACAAATTTGGGATTTGCCTTGAGAGTTTCAAGCAAAGAACTTCTAGCACAAAAAAATATCAGTACACATTTGTACTTGCCCAAGACAAATGTTCATCCATCCTTTGACATACTCGTTGAACATCAATAATACAATTGCTAATTATATTCTACAATAGCATTTGCTTTTGAAATTTTATTTTATTTTAATAAAAAAGACAACCTTGTTTAAGCAGTCGTACAATAAACATTCAAACATCATTGTTTAAAAACATAAAGATTTCATTCTCCGCATTGAAATTTAAGAATAACTCCCCATTAAAAGTAAAATACCCTAATTTTCACTTGAAAACGACCTGCCTCAATATATCCATGAGAATTTATTATACTCGTTTACAAATAAAAGTTCCACATACCTCCCCTTCTATAAAACCTCATTTTAGAGGTTGAATGCTGAACCAAATATACCAGTTCTCAAATTTCGACGCCGCTTCAATTTTTTATGTCGCAAAGTACATTATGTTTGGTGAAATTAAATGTAACAACTAATCTATTGGTTTGTTTTAAAAAATCCTATAATTATGGACCTACACATCATAATCCAATTTAAGGAGGGTATATATCATATTCCTTGTAGAACGGAAATAAATGTGGAAGGGGGTTTATATATTTATACAAAATACATATTAAGAATATTTTATAATAAATAAAAAATAATTTACATGTTATTAAAACATCATACATCAAAATACTCTTCAATGATTAATTTTAACATACAACCTAAAAAACCATTTGAACAGCACAGATTTATTTCTTTTCTTTTGAGGGATCGATAATTTATAATCATAAGTTTTCAACTAAATAAAAGTTAAATATATTATTTTAAAAACTATCATTATTTTTTATATTTAATTATGTACTTCGTATATGTCCATAATTTAAACATAAGTAACTAAATAAAAGTTAAATATAATATTTCTATACCTCCATTATTTTTTAGTTTCGTATATGTAAATTAAACAATAAATGTTTTTTTTGTACATACATTTACAATCTGTAAAACCTTGAGAGCAAACTGCAATTAGTAAGCATGAATAATTAAGCAATAAAACAGATCAGGTAGAAAGGTACTTGTTGATCATCGGTTAACAAGTGGGGCTTCATTTACACTCTTAAGAGTGTTAGGCCATAAAATGAGACTGCAATGAACACTATCTACTATTATAATTTATAACCGTATGTTTTTTGCACAATGATGAAAAAAAGACTAAAAATTATATATTTACGTAATCTTATCTCGAGTTCTAGGCTGCTATGGCACCCCACAAGCTAACAGTAATTTGAGAAGGAACCAAACAAATATACAACATAATTATTAAATAATGTACGAGCATGTCGGAAAACTTCTTTCCATGTAAACATAAGTAAGGAGTAGTGTTCAACAAGGTTAAAGTCGGACAAAATTGCAATTTCTTGATAAATTTTGGCGTACTCGATAAAAAACAATGTATGTGCCTTCAGCAAAACATGGAGAGTGCAGTTGACAGCAAGATTTAGTACTGTAATTAAAATACCTAGGAAATAAAAAAAAAGCTTATGAATTTAAAATACGTATATATGCAATACATTGCAAAAAACTTGTTACATGATTTTTATTTTAGACTGCCCTGAAATTCATGGAAAAGAAATATGCATAATATTCTTAGGAGAAGACCTCCTGGAACATTGTCCAGTAAAAGAAGTAAGTTGGTAAATGCAGGGAGAAAGATGGCCATTAATGAACAAGTCTCTTGATGTAGGTAACAATCCCAACCCCATAAAAGAAGACCTGGGAGTATATCTCGTTTGACAAACACAAATAAAAGTATTAATACATGTTTACCTTGAAATTTGCCGTTCGAATGGCAGGTCTAGGAAGCCAAAGCAAAAACATAAATCATAAAAAATATACACCTTCAGAATCAATTTATATTTAAGAAACTGAACTAGGGGGTACCGCTGTGGATAGTTTTTTGCTGGAAGACCACAGTTCGACCTAGACATGGGAGACCTGCATTTAGACCAGATATTACTACCTAATGAAAAAGTCTCTTTGCAGGAATACACTTCCACTTTATATTACTAATAGACATGTTTCTCTTTATGCTAAATATTACCAGAATATTGTGATGGCATAAACAAAAAAGCAAATTCATTTCGCTAAGCATGCCATACTGATCCCCACATAGAATAATCAGTAGAATCCTGAAACTTGTGAGGATTCAAATTGTGTGCCGCTGTGCCACCGGTGTACTCTAGAATTCAGTCAATATCCCAGCTCTTAAGGGTAACAACTGCGAGATAAAAGTGAAGCTGCAGACTATTGCCCCAAGGCAGGTGTATCTAAAGCTAAAAAGTTTATCAGAACATTCCACTAATGCAGCAATAAAGATCTCATTGGCATTCACTTTCTTTTGGACATTTTGCATTAGAAGGATGTAATGTTACCATCACAACTGTTTTTGAGGTTTCTCTGATGTTTTGGTTGTAGTGTGATCTTTGCTCCTGGCAGCTTTCTAGGACGAACACAGCTAAGATTTCGTTGCAAATACAGCTAAGATGTTGGATATGTTATACTAAATTTCTGTCAACTCATGTATGCCATACATCTGTGTATTACATTTGTATATTGCAGGATTTGATTGTAAATCCCACTTATATATGTTACTCAAGTTATACACTTATTTATTTGTTGTTACCTTTCAACCTGCCCCATTAAGGATGTCTCTAGAGTTATGTCTGAGTTTAGAAATGTATTTCTCTTTACAGCTCAAGATTTATTCAGTTTTTTTGGCACTCAATTTTGCATCAGGTTTTCTACTTTCTAGCTCTGCAAACTTTTAACCAAACAATATTCTCAGTGAAAACTAGAGAGCAGACACAGAAGCAAAAAAAAAGTGAAAATGAATAAGTTTCAAGAGAAGCTAATAAGCAATTTTAAATCAGTATCATTCAAAGCAATAGAACAGTAAGGATATTGATTATATATAATCACTTGAATGCAATTAAAAAAATTATTCGCAGTACCAAAATCAGGCTAGGCCTCAATATAATAAATCCCCATCTGCTCTGAGAGGAAAGGGAACAAGTGTTATCGCAAATATCCCACACTGTGAAAAACAAAAACAAACTGCTTTTCTCAACATTGAACAACGTATAGTGGTTACCAACATAAATGACAGTTGCCTCAAAGGAAAAACTACATTGCAAAAGACCGGATCCATGAGTCTAACTCTTAGTAGTCTTTTCCTTAGACTTCTGAATCTTCAACACCTTCTTAACAATCTTCTGTTCTTCAACAAGAAAAGCCCGGATAATCCTGCAATACCATGAAAATGGGTATCAATTATACCAGGGTGATCCATAAATAATACTAACAAAAATAAAAAATTGTTAGAGATAACCAATAAGGAACTCTTTGAAACACAATTACTTTAACCAAATAAAGCAAAATTTGGTAATAATCCATAAACCAAAATGTTCACTGCACCATAAGATTCAGTTAAAGCCAAGAGATGCAAGAAACATCATTAAAATGGATATCAACTATGCAAAGCAGAAAGGTCATTAAAATTATAAAATGCTTGAGAGAAACAGAATAGACTCACTGCAACACATGGTAATTTAAACAAAAAAAAACATTATTTGAAAATAATCCATAAAAAGCAATAACGTTTGGCAGACTATGATTTAGTTTTATGGCCAAGGGATACAAGGATAATGATCTGTTTATGCCTGGATGAACATGCTATATCTGTACTAATAGCTATAAAAGCATAAATGGGCAATTAATTGGATGAGACTTAGTGCAAGCCCCAAGCAAATTCCTACAAAATAGTTTCATACAGGGTTTCTAATGAGTGTTCAAACATATACAGCATATTTCGCAATGAATGTGTTCAAAGATTCACGACAGAAAATAAATAGCAAAAGAGAAAATTCCAAGTTATCAGAAAATGCAATTAACCTAACAAAACTACGAAAAAATAATTTTAAAATGAACACTCGTCAATGAAAAGGAAAATGACACCCATTAAACAAATATTAAAAAATACTTCACATAGATAACAAGGAAAACCTCATAGAATAGTCAAAACTCTAACGAGTGGAATACCCAAGCAGTCATAGGAGATGTCATAAGAAAAACAATCAACAATGCATTATCTCAAATGCTTTTACTCTTCTCAAAATTTAGTGGGCTTCCTGTATTAGCGAAATTTTTAATAACATATTCCAGCTCATTCTTTGGGATATAGATTTGTTTCCATTATAAGATTAATGTCATATATTTCCATTTAAGACAAAATAAGGAACTTATGTGTTAAGGGCTACTTTGTCAGGAGAAACAAAGACTTCCCATTAGTACTTGTAAATGATATTATTCTTTCATGAATCTAATGGTATTAGTATCTCTATTCTTTCTACTTAGCATATGTCTTCCAAAAAATAGATACATCTCGGTAACAAGATAGCTGATGGCTGAAAAGTAACTTATAAAAAATACATTGTTTGCTATTCAGCTTCTTGGAGATATGAAGTGAAACAGCATATATTGAAAACCCTGTACATTAACAATAAAAAACCCTTTTCTTTGATCAGGAATATTTAAACGGACAGATCCACAGTGAAGGACTACTGTTTTAGTTTTCATAAGCACTATTATTCTGTACATAATATGTTTCGTATTCCTCTACCAAAACAAACATAAGTTTAGGTTAGCTTCTTGTTCTATTCCTGTTTATGTGTTATGGAATGTAGTGAAGACTGAAAGAGCCACAACACGTTAACCTTCCATAGGAACTTGATATGCTTCAAGATAGATTTATGGGATACAGTTTGAAAAGTTGATGCAAAGCCTTAAGCGCCAAAATGATTTGCATAAAAGCTCCCAATGAAATTTAAATTAGGGGAAATCCAAACGACTACTCCAAAAATCACATGTTTTTAAACCTAGAATGCAGAATAAAATTCTGAAATTTTATTATCTCTCCTAGGCTCTCTATCACTTTCATGTGAACCTCTAGGATAAAGAAGTTTCTACATAATCTACTTCTTTTCCTGTGAATGTGTAAAGTGGCTTTACACTAACAAGTAGCAACACGCTACAACTAACAACATCTATTTGTTATGAGCAATTCAGATACAAGTCAATAAACCAGACCCAATTTCATAAATCCAGAGGGTACTTGGAGGATTGAGAATAGAGAATAACCCCTTAACAAATTAAAATAATGCATTAACCCATAAATAATAGAAGAACCTAATATCTAATTGAATATACATTTAACATAGAAAACAATTACGGTTATACTTATGACAGCTTACCTTTCTCTAACGGCTGAACCAGACAGAACTCCTCCATAGGGCCTGTTCACAGTTCTCCTGCTCCTTTTCAGCCTGCTAACCCTATATTCCGCGGGCCTCAAATGGGGAATCTGTAAGGCATCAGCCCATCCAAAACGTGATACGTGAGTTTAAGATTTTAAACAATTATAAATCACTCTGTAGATCAAACAGCGACGACAAATCGAAACTTTGGGCTTATAAATCACAGTTATAGTTTTTGTAGATCAAACAGAAATAATATGACTAAAATCCTACGAAAAAGCCCCCACAACATAAATATCAAATGAAAATTATTAAATCAGTCAGAAACTTCAATTAATCGGCTTGCAAAAGCTCTACACTGGTTTTGAATCTGTTCATATCCCTCGACAGAGCTGCATATAGCTTCTCTACTCACTCATATGCTATAAAAATTCATTAGATTTACGCCATTATGAGAATACCAACAACAAAACAACAGAAAAAGATAAGAAAGACAGATCTTACTCCCTGAATTCTTTTGCCAGTAACAGGACATTTGGGTCCGCTGGCCCTCTTCTTGGCAGTCTGATAAATTAACTTCCCACCTGTGCACAAATACACCCAAAAAAAAATTCACCCCATAAATACTACAGAAAAATGACAGAAACTTCAAAACCCTAAAACATAAACACAGTCAAATAAAAACGAAAGGATGATAAATCCCTAGATGAAGTCGGCAAGTTATTTACCAGGGGTTTGACGATTCTGGTCTGGTTCGACTTGGTGTGATAGCTGTGACGCCTGCGGTATGTGAGCCTCTGCACCATCTTTGCCTTCACCCTCTGCCGCTCCTGATTTCTCCTCTTTGAAAAATTAGGGTTTTTCCTTGGCCCGGTGAGAACAATGTATAGAGAGAGGCTTTCCCACTTGATTATATGAATTTGTAGTTTTTTCGTGCCCTTAATTTTAAGCTGACGACTTTAGGTTTGCATGTTAATTAACATATGTTATTGAGAGTGTTCTTGGATAATAAGTCCTTGAAAGAATATTTTCTTAATAGATGTGGTGAGAAAATATAAGAATAATTTTTATTATTATTAAAACGTGTCAATATATTAACAATATCAATACATGATGGTTATAATAAAAAGGTAGCTAGAAATATCACGGCTCACAAGAACTGTTAGAAAAACAAGCAGTACCAAGCAAGAAGCCGGAAGAGGTAACCCAAGAAACTAAGATTATAAAAGTTGAAAATGTGGCGATAAAAAAGCACCACAAGTGGCAACCCAAGAGAACAAGATTACAAAAGACAAACGAAAAGGAGAGAATCAAACGCTTACAACAACAGCACTAGGGGGAGGTGGTGGATCATCTTTGGGAGGGAAGGCACCCAAACCAAAGGGTTCTTTCGCTAGAAGATCCAAAACAGACCACCCATCAAGATTTGGAGAATTATCTTGAAACTTTGAAGGCATCATAATGTTCCAACTAAGAGACAAAGAACTAACAACAATAATGGTCATCGTGATGGGCCAACAACTCCCCAAATGGTTGATCAGCTGATGTAGATATTAAAATTCAAGTTCCGCTTTCTCAGGTTAACCTTAAATATGAAAGTATCCAACATAAATCATGATGATTTGATCATTAGTAGAAAATTATTGTGAAATAGATTCATTACTAAAAATAGTTGAATTCCTAATTTTCCATAGCTATAAAGGAATTATAGCTCTAAAGAAATCCAGAGAGAGGATATATAAGTTGGCCAACTACAATGGCCACCAAAACAAGCATTTTCCCAAGTAAATGGTTCAGGATGGAAAGGTTCAAATAAAGAATTCATCCAAGTCCGAGCATGTTGGGCATAAGGGCATGACCAAAACAAATGTTTGAACGTGTCTCATATAGCACACATAAGGCATTTCAAATTGGGAATACCAACGTGCTTGAATCTCTCTCCCAAAGAAAGGCCTTGGTATAAAAAACACTACAAAAAAAAGGCAAATTTTAGGCTCAAGTTTAGAATTCCACACTTGATCGAGGTGAAAATCCTCGTTTTGGGAGAGGAATTCAAACCTAGTAAGAGTTTAACTTGCCAAGGGTCAGGGAGAATGCACTCATTAATTCATAAAGTGATGATCATGGGTTATAATGCTTAAATTTTAAGTCAAAATTCCATCTCCAGTCATGCCACCAAGCCCTTGATGGATGAAGGCCCTATTTGTGAAGTATAACAGTCGGCGTGAGCTATTAGATTTTGAGTAAATAAGGAAGGTCTACATTTGAGAGATAAATTTTCCTCTTGAGTTCCAGCAATGGGATTCAATTTATGGAAAAAACTAAATCTTGAATGGCAAAAATTCCCTTGCGAAAAAATACGAGGGCTTTAATTCCCATTGTCTTAGCAAGTAAACTATCATTGTTGTAACAATGGATGGCCAACAAATGTTATGGTCATTGAAGTAGATCCCTAATCTAAATCCATCACCAATCCATTTTATATATTTTTGTTCTCTTTTTCCCTCAATTCTCAATGTTATTATCACATGTGCAATCCCATGACAATATCATGCATACCCTACAAAAGAAATGCCCTTACATTAGCATATCACATAAGGTTACCTTGTGCACTCACCTAAGGCATGAGAGAATACCGATTCCTGTCGATTTTGGCTACGTCATGATAAAATATATTCACCTGATAATTACTTAGTAGAAAGGGACGCATTTTCCCAGAGAAATGTTATTGACTAGGAAGAATTCTCATAATCCTTATTGCACAAATAATTGAGTAGTAAATACGAAACACTTTTGCAAACTTAATCTATTATAATCATAATGTTCAATACATCAAGGGGATCAAAATAATATGCACCTTTCAACATATATTTTTCCATCCCTTAACACAAAGTGTTAGATGGGTATTTATAATAGTGGGGCATTTCCCTTCACTAATTCAATCAATAATTTCATGGTCGTCATCAAAGGATTATAGTAGACATCCTACAAATCTAGGATTCACGTACATGCCCCAAAAGCTTTTATCTTATGACGGTACTTGGCATGTGTCCATGTTAGTCTCCTCCTCGACTTCCACTTTGTCCTTTGTCTTATGCCATGATAAGTGTTCAAATATATTCATTGGCGTGCTCCGCTACCCATATTAACTATTGTTAACACATCAATGTCCACTCAAAAATCCCTTATCCTCTGCATAACAACTTCTCATCTAGAAGTTTGAAGTCCCTATGATCTTTGATGTCACCACTTATAGTTCCATGTCTTAGATGTCTTAAAGATGATTGGGTCTTCTACATGCATCACTCGTCCTCAATAATTTATGGGTCATGTGCATGTAAGGTGTCGAGAGCTTTTCCTCATGTCATGTGTGTTGTGTGATAACTTCCTTTTAGCCCCCCTACATGTCAAATGTCACTGCTTCAATTATTATGAGCATGTTCCAATTTTCATCCCCTTATTCTTATCATGTACGCACACCAAACCAAGGAATACAAAAATTTCCTAAGTCTTTTGTGTTTCCTCGAGACTTAATAAAAATGTCTTATGATCCACTAGAAATGCACACTTTGCCTATATATATATATATATATATATATATATTATATATATATATATATATATATATATATATATATATATATATACACACTTAGTCAAAATATATACACTTAGTCAGAGCTCAACATTACACCACACTAGCTCAATTGCCCACCCTCGGGTAACCTTTTTTCTACTTCCTCAAAATATTTGGGCTCCTTACACGGTCTTCAATTTTTGTCCATTTATTGAGTGTGGTCTATATAATTAGTTTCAATTTCTCTAAGTGTGTTTCAATTTCTCCAAGTGTGTTTGTAAATCGTTCAACATCTTTACATCTTTCTAGGGGTCTTTAGATTTTACTTTTAACGCACCTAGTTTCTCCCCGTGTCCTTGTTTATTTCTTTGAGTTAGTTCTTCGCTTCAAGTGTTTGCTTATGGATTTTGATGAGCCACATCTTGAGTTTTTCCTTCTTTGTATTGATTTATTTCTCCAATTCCTCCATTCTTGACATCAAATTTTGTTGACGATAAAAAAGTGTACCATTAACTAATCAACCCTTCAACCTATTGTTGAGGTCAAGACAGAATCAGACCACTTTAACCATAAGGACTTAAAGTTATGCTTAAGTGTGCATAAGGTAATTGATTTAATCTAAATGTATTAAACATTATATTCAAAGTAATTTATTATAACTAATGATATACAACTAATAATATGCAGTAATGGACAAACAAAAGGCATTCGATGATATGAAACCCTAAGCAAATGAAGGAGGAGGATGACTTAGCTAATTTATGTGCAATATGGAGATGATATGGACTGGATATCTATTAAAACATGTTGGGAACAATGTTGAACAGAGTTGGTGAGGGTTCTGGAACTTAGAACTATGTGCATACAAAAGCACCCACAAGAGGACCAAAGGTGCCTAGTGTGTCAGGACTGAACTGGGCACTAGGGATCCACTTAGATGCTCAGGATTTGATATTTTCTAGGTTGAAGGAGATTCACTTCTTGGTCTCTCTTTATCGCTCTGATTTCACTATGATGTCTTCCAGTTTTACCTGTAACCTACAAAACAATGTACCCTAGATATCTGCACAAGCTCACAAATGCATGGGATCTAATTGAAATATGTAATGTGTGAAGTCGAATTGACCTTGTCGGTCACCTGATGAGTGAACTTAGTACCGAGCATTGCACTACATTTCAGAATCTGTGTAGTTCTTTGTGCTTGCGTGTGTAATTGATGTCTTAGGATGCCCTTGTGCAAGTTGCACGTATGATAGAAAGATAGATCTAGATTGCTACAAGTATGCGAATGTGTGAGATGGAATATAACGAACTTCCCCTCCTATGTTGTGTATGCAGATTAATGTAGCCCTTATCCCTTGTATGAGTGTGTTAGATGGATGCCTTATAATGTTCTCGTTCCTTTGAATGAAAGCTCATGTGATGATAGATAATGGTTATGTGTTTGACCCCTTATTTGAGGGCAATAACTAAGTATATATATGATTCCCTTGTTTGAATTTCATAATTGACAACTAAAGGTCTGACCCAAAGTTTTAAAAGGTGGCCAAAAGGTGAAAGAGCACCCAAAAGAGTAAGAAGAAGAAAGTGAGGGATAGGGGTACTGCCAAGTATGTTGTTTTATGTATGGAAATTGAGTAAGAAAAGTATTCACTGGTGACACACTTCCTAGTCCATCCACTTTCTTTGATTGTTTCTATTGTTTTTATCTCTCACATTTGTCACTTCTACACCCAGTTCTGGTCAGGTCACAGGGATCCCTGTCTATCAGTATTCTCACATTTTTCATCAGTTGTCTCAGGACACTAGCACCCAGGATTGGACACTAGTGCCCAAGCGTCCTGTCCAACTTGGATGCTCATGTCCTTTTGTTTTTGTTCACATTTTTGAAATTTGTGGTTGGCCTTTTGGGTTTTCTTACTCCTATCTTGAGGTCCTAGTCGGCATGTCATGTCACTAGTGTCAAAATTCAAGCAAGATATCCCTATATAAACACAACATACATACCATTATAATGGTGATAAATTTTATCAAGGGCTATCTATCTACATATTATCAAAGGGACTGCATTTTGGGCTTATTACTCTGCATACACTACATAGGAAGGGGAAGTTTCTAAATTCCATCCCACACATTTGCATTCTATCTAGCTACAACCCATTATCTTGGCATTGTTGGGGTGAGGGAAACCTAGGAGAACTATTGCACACACAAGCACATATAACTACATGGAGTCTGAGATGTAGTGCAACACTCAGTCGTAAGTTCACTTCTTCAGGGTGATACTGAGGTCAGTCCGACTCCCCATTTGCATCTTTATTTTTAGGATTTGATGTAGTTTGGGGGTTTTGTAGGATATTATTTGTTTTGCAGGTTACAGCAAACTTGGTGATCTTCTCCAGTGACCTACAGGTGATCAAAACAAAGGATAGTGAAACCCTAGTGACACTAGAAAAATCAGGTTCCGACCCTCTGTGTAGTCACAGATGCACCTACAAAAGGTCTCATGGCACCCATGCACCCTCAAGCCCCTACCAGGAGCACACCTATGTCCAAGACCATTTTGCAAGTTCTAAATTTATATCAAGCATTTCTAGTATTCTGCCCAACCTTTTCATCAGTTGTTCCAGTTTGGGTATACTTTAGGATAAGAAAAAATTAGATAAGTGCCCTATCTCTCTCATTTGCTTACATAGTTACATAATTGAGGTGCTTAGCATTTGTATCTTATTGTATATCATTGTAGCAATTTCTGAAATTAGATTTTAATAAAATATTCATATTTTATTAAATCATTTGGTGAACCTGTTTCTTAGAACTCCTTTCCCTAGGATCCACTAAACCCTAATGGCTAAAAGTATATCTTCCTCTCCTAGGAAAGCTATGCATCATGTGAGTGTTAATCCTATCCTTGATGATGTTGTTGAGGCTGAATTGCTTGATCTTTATCACTATGCTCAATTTGATGATAATGTTCAAAGATTTCTTGATGTTAATGAACACAAAGTTCCTACTAGTTTTGAACACTCTACTCTCAGCATTGTTCCTAATGCTCAAAGATTTTCTAGATGTAATCCTTGTTATTCCATAGGCACCAGGACTACTCCACCTTCTTCTATTTCTGCTGAAACTCTTGATGATGTTATTATCGATTATATGCTTGGTCTTGATTGTGATACTATAGAAAAAAATCATGATGAAAATGTACATGCACATGATGTTATTTCTCATACTAGTCAGGATGAATGTAAAGTTGTATCTCATACTTCTTTTATTTCTGAAAATGTTTCTAATGATTATAAAGATACATCTCATGATATTTATTCTGCTACTTCACTCTATGTTGATGAATCTCCAGATGAAATACTTGCATGTGAAACTTTGTCTGATACTGATGATATTTCTGAGCATGCACATGTTAGTGAAGATTCTACTTCTCTTAAGACTGTTAAATGTGAATTTTCCACTCCAATTTCATCTACTTCTGAGGTTTTTTCTGATGGCATTCATGATGATTCTTCCATTCCTACTAGCTCACCTCTTATGGTTTCTTCTGATTCTACTACTAGTATTTCCGCTAATATTCCATGTTCTTCTCCACATCTTTCCTCTTCTTCTTCTCTCGATGATGTTCATGTTGCTTCTTCTATTTCTCCTAGTATACCACCTCTTATTTCTTCTACATCTACATCTAGTGTGCCCATAACATCTTCATCTTCCACTTCTTCTTCTCACATTCCTATGATCACTCATAATGGCAAGCTTCAACCTCTCAATGTGCCTCTTACATCTTCTATGATTCCTCCACATGATATTTTATCACTCATGCATGTTGTTGGTCAGTTGCAATCTCAAGTTCAATCTCTCACTCTTGAAAGCAAATCCTATTATGCTTCTATTGATAATAACTCTCTTCATGGCAATCCTATTCCAAAGAAAATTCACAATTCAACATTTCCTAAGGATTTCATCATGCCTACATTTTCATGCTTCAATGGCACTGGAAATCCATATCTACATCTTAAGCATTATCATTTAGCTATGGCTTCTTATTCAAATGATCGATTATTGCTAAAATCCTTCTGTCATAGTCTAGTTGATGAAGCTCTTCAATGGTACACTCATTTTCCTTTTGGATCTATTAGTACATATTGTGAAATGGAAGATGTTTTTCTTAGACGCTTTATGCTAAACAATGGTCCTAGAGTCACACATGATCACTTACCTAGCTTGCATCAAGGAAAGAAAGAGACCTATTCTAGATTACATTTTACACTTCAATTCTTGCATGCATCAATTAGTATTTCAGCCTATTGATCTAGAGAAGCAATTTATCTTTTGTCGTGGCTTGATTCCTGCTTTAAAAGAATGATTACAATATGATACATGTGAATCATTTACACTTTTATGTTATAAGGTCATTGATCTAGAACATGATTTAATTGCTACACATGTTATAGATCCTCCTTCTACTTCTTCTACTGCCGCATCTTCTACTTCTTCACCTCTTCCATCTGTTAAGCATCCTCCAAGGTCTCCATCTCCTCCACCTCACAAGCATGTTCCATCCCCTCCACCACATAAGCATCCTCCATCTCCACCATCATTTTTTTCACCTAAGTCTTCACCATCTCCTACTCAGGAGCCATTGCATTTCTTGCATTCTGCTAAGCCTCTTGATGTGTTGCGTGTTTTACTTGATAAGCACTTGCTTTTTTTCCGTCTAATCAACATCATCCTCTGCATCACTTGCATCACCAACACAATCATCCTTATTACAATTATCACTACATCAATGGCCATCATGACAATGATTGTTGTGCCCTTCATGAAAAATTACAACAATTAGAAGATAAGGGTGTCATTTCTATTGGCTCTCAATCTCATCAGTAGTCTATTTCTCTAATTTTTCATAAGCGTGCTGCTACTTCAGTTCACTTGTCTCCTCCTCCCACTTCTAAGGTCGTCATTCGTCCACCGCCTAAAGTCATTATTCATGCACGACCTCCACCTCACTCATCCACCACTGCATCATCTCATCCACCGCACAGTGCTCCTACTTCACATTGGCTTCCTAAGCTATCGACATATGTGATTCCTACCACTGCATCTCCCATCATTGGCACCATCTCATCCAACATTCAATTTGGCTCATACACTCATGTTGATACCACTTCACATGCTTCCACCATCCTGCATCACCCTCTTCATCTTTGGTAGGTGATTTTTCTTACCTCACTACCCGATGACACACTCATGTTCTTATGGTTCTTACATGACTGTTGAGGGATCTATTACAATAAGAACCCCACTTCCATCTTTGTTATATGCTTCATTGATCTATCTATCTAGCATACACTATCACACCATTTCCTAATGACACACTCTTGTTCTATGGTTCATTCTTGATTGTTGAGGGGTCTTATATAAATGAACCTCATCTTCGTACACATACGTTGGGGGCATCACTCTTCTTCTCCCCCTTCTTCATCATGCTTACACGCACATTACATACATTTTTACAATCATTTCAATCACATTATTCATTCACACATACATTTATTACTCATTTATCACATATTTATTCATACATACAATCCAATTTTCATGCATTACCTATCTATCTATGTCCTAATCAACATTCATCCATTTTGTCAATATCATCATTTATGCAATACAAATCAAATCAACTACATATAACCAATAATCCATCACATACAATATCTCAAACATCAACACAACACAATAACACCAATCACCAACTATATATATAATCACTATACTATGATATATATATCATATATATATAATCTCATAGATACCAAAATACAATCACTATTTTAGTTGGTACAAGCCCCTGCATCATACATTAGTATATGTCATACAATAGCTCATCATCACTTATCACCTATTTACAAATTTGGCTTTAGAACTAGATGTATTCACCATTCAATTTATGATGTTGGTTGTGGCCCCTATATCATGGGAACTTGGTGAACACCATTCTAAGGCTTCTCCTCAAAACTTAGACCTTGGCTCGCTAAGTCTTTGCCCGCGCCTGTAGTCACAAAATCACACACTTACTACTATAATTATACCACTATGTTGTTTTATATATGGATCTTGCATAAGAAAAGTCATTCACTATGACCCATCAAGTCCAGTCATCAGTCTAGTTGGTTTTATCATTGTTTGTCTTACACATGGTCATCACTCACTCACATAACCATCTGATAGATCTCTAACATTCTCAGCTATCATTATTCACATTCATTGTCATCTCTAGTCCATTTACTAGTGGTGGATAGGAGAGGGATTAATGGTACTGATGGTCCCCATTACACAGGTTTATGTTTTTACTATTTGACATTTGAGGTCAGTCTTTAAGTTTATCTCCCATCTCCCTAGGTACTAGTTGGCATGTTATTAGTGTCAAAATTTGAAAAGAGATCCCTATATAAACACAACATACATACTATCTTATGGTGGTGCTATTTCTACTAAGGGCTAGCATTTACATAGAAACAAAAGGCTGCATTTGGGCACTATTATGCATCATGCACATATGCCTTAGAAATCCGATGTATATTTTCGATTCCATATCACTATTTTACATCATGCATCTATCTATTGTTATGCTACCCTAGCCTATCATGGTTTCGTTCAGGGCATCCTAGGCTGCATTATTGGCACACACAATAACACATAACTACATTATGGTCCAATCATGTGAGTGCATCACTTAATTGTCATAGACATCACGTTCATTTGGAATAGCTCAAGTAATTTACAATCTGATCCTCTATATGCATCATTCATTATAAAAATTGATCGTATCTCTAAAACCCCATCCTCTGGAGGTGTTTCATCATCGATAGGCCTCCATATAACATCAGTGAAGCAAGTCCCATACATCTAACATCAAATCTATAAGTATTGGTGTCCAAAGACACCTGCCCATCTCCCAACAATATCATATTTGGCCTCACCCATTCTGTTACATGACCCTATGGTGGCCTCAAATTTCATACTCATAGGCCCCATCATGTATCCTAAAACTGGTGCACCAAGTACCACCTCTAGAATCTATATGAACCTATATAAATCTCTTATGCAAGTGTGTCACGACACATCGTACCTATACATTTCATCCTCTATTCCATCCCATATCTATTGACGACTATATCATCATCTTATACAAGATGACCTACCCTCCATACTCTATAGTGTCATTTCATGAAGCAATCTTGCAACATACAATGAACTTCCACATCGCGGAACATCTGATCTAAGTATCATCCAAGTCTAATATGGGTATTATATGTACTTTAGTCCCTATTAAAATAATAGCCTATTGACCCTCATCGTGCTCTGTACATTACGGTACATGGTCGTCACCTGAACATTATCGACTCAAACAAATGGGCATCCTCGCAATATGCAATATACATCTACTCAGAGTCTAACATCCCACCTCTCATGAGTAGTTATCTGAAGGTACATTCTACGTCAATGTCACATTGAGAGTAATCAATCAATGACCAATACACATCATCCTGCAACCATCCTCAACATATTAGTTACTACACAGTCTGATACAATCGCACTCAAATCCGACTAAGTGACAATCAACAACTAACAACATACTTAAGTACTCATCCTCCACTATCATTCGTTGTTATACCATCTACCATCTGGGAGGCATAACACTTCATGCCCCTCCAAAACTCCAATCACCTCATGTCCTGCCACATCCACAACAACTAGAAACATCATAACACCACCATTGGTGTTTCCCACCATGCACTATAGGGCTCGAAACATCCTGGGTCATCATGCACCTGTATTAGGATCTGTTATGGCCACATCCATCTCATCCTACACCTAGGGGGCACTAGTTGTGCTCCCGTAGGACAGTCTCACTCTACCGTCCTCAACACTCTAGTACTCAGCACCTATACATATGGATCTAGGGGCACAAATCTTGAGCAAATACAAAACATGATACACACTTTCCTATAAATATTTGATAACTCCTAGGAAATTGGTCCTCTAACCACATAGTTTGTATGATGACACCATAGCTCTACCACCATCCTCAAATTGGCCTCCATAGGCTCTCATATGGCCTCCATATCACATGGCCCTAGCTATAAATCTAACATCGATCATAGGTAGTGAGAGTATCTAACCTCTCCTACTACTATTTGTCCCTATCCAACCTCACTACAAATATATTCACTTGCCTCATCCCACTATTCATCATGGCCCACCAAGAATTTCCTCAATATACACGCTAATGTGCTCATAGGCCCATATCATGTGAACAATGTGGTGGATCCAATTCCACCCCCATGGTCCTCTTGATGTAAACATAGTATATTCTTATTATAAATGGTGCACATTACACACCTTGTGCCCATGCAAATCTGTCCCATCCTCCTTGATACGCACTATGAAAAATATCATGCATCTTATACAAGATTCATATACCACTACCATCCACTGCCACTGATGAAGCAATAAATTTGCAATGAACATTCCACACATCACCTAGAACACCTAATCTCAAGCATGGACATCCAGGCTAATGTGGGTCTCTATGTCTTATACCCAATGTCCCTTGTAAAGTACACCTATTCACTCTCATATTCCTGTGAGCATCCTCTATATCCATCACCTACACTCTCTCACCCATAAACTGATAGTCACAATATTGATATACATCCTCTAGGGTCACGATCATCTCCCCAGTAACATAACTAAAAATGTACAAGTGTTTGCACACCACCACTGGAACTCACACAATGCAGTGATCATAGGCATATTATGGGGTACCTCCCGCAATATCATTATGTGCCACAGGCTGACACAATCTAGTATATCCCACCCAATGTCCAGGAAGGTAAACCCAAAGTCAACAATGTACTTAAGTGTCACCTCCTCAAAAGGTTTTAACTCCCTTGAATGAATATCTCTCTGCACAACACAAAACATCAACGTAATTGTGATATTAATGCCTCATATACATGTAAATACAATCTTTGTTATACTACCAAAATATTCAAATTTCACATATTATCACATCTATCTGGGTTAAAACAACCTCAAAATTGAGGATGCAGGAAAACGTTGCCTAGGAACTAGGTCACCAACAACCTAGAACTGGTGCACTAGCATCCCAAGCCTGACATTGATACCTTGGCCGCTTGTTTGCCCAGGTCATAAATTGAACTAGAAATTCAAAATATCTCAATTTTGGAAAAAAATGACAAAAAATGAGCAAATTTCATACAATTTTTTTGAAAATAACCACACTTACCAACTCATATGTCGTTTATGTTGCCATGATCGCATTTTTCCGCCATCTTGAATCTAGTTAATCTCACTTTTCCTCTAATATAGAGGCATCCTCAAAGCCAGAACTAAAATTTCAATCAATTAAGAGTTCAAATGAAGTCGCTATTCACTTTTTGTGCACCATTGGGCGCAATATCACTTTTCTCAACACCTGTCAACTATATGTAATTACCATTCATAGTTGGTTGGTCAAATTAATTGCTTATGCTGTAATCATAGTTTTTTTCTCATATCCTGATCTTCGAATACTCTATTTTCTTCCCCATCTTGTGTCATTTGGTTTATAATTCGTCCTACTATCATATTGTCCACATTCCACAATGTTTATATTCCAATGGCACATTAAAGTAAACCTCATATACACACAATTTTGTGACATCTACTACACTTCATTTTACTCACTATTACATCATTACACATCTACTTTCATCTTAGCTCAACATTCTTTCTTACTACTCTCCCTTTCGCTAAAAGGGGGGGGCATATAATCGAGATCACCCTACGATCCCTCTTAGGCTACTACATGATCATTGCACACTCCTAATACATCATATTGAAAAATTTCTCATACAATATTCGAACATTTTCTACCACTTTCTATCTATTCCCCCTAATGACCTAATATGGGGGCAAAAAGATCGAAAAATATCTCCATGAGTAATCTATCATATACATTCAATCTCAAAATAAATTTTAACTATTCAAATTAAATCAATCAATTAGTACAATCATCAACATATCCATTACTCCTCCCAGATTACCTAATTTGGGTGTTACATCACTACTTTCCTAGATGACCTAACATGGGAATATTTCTTACGATTACTTCAAGATGACCTAACATGGAAGCCATCTAACACTATATATATTGTGACACCCATGGAGTGGGGGCAATGAGACGTCATTGCCTTTATTATACTACTCCTATATGGGTTATTCAACATGGATCGAAATGGAACAAAATTTGGTCTTTATCCATCTACAATGGTTGGACCTTTTGAGGATGTAGTCATAACTTGGAGGGTAAAACTAGACCTCTCTCCCTAACACTCTTCCTCTAGGGAAGGATGTCCAAATCCTTAAGTTTTTCAAACATACAAAATTGGGTTGGGAACTGATCACTCCCTACCCCTTCAAATCTCCATCAACAACAAGTTCAAAAATCTCCAAATCACTCCAAATCAAATCATTAACTTCTCCAAGTGCTCCTTGTAATGGTTCAATGTCTCTATTTATGCCACATGGATCCACATGATCCATGGTTCCACGCTATATGTTCTCATATTCTATGTGTACTTCTGCAACAGGACTTCTCCGAACTTCTCACAGGTATGTTCCGTACTTCCTTTACACTACTTGAATTTCATTCAAATAACATAAAGGGGGGGAATATAGACACAAAATCACACACATACTACTATTTTACTATATACCGCCAAGTATGTTATTTTATGTATGGATCTTGAGTAAGAAAATTATTCACTGGTGACACACTTCCTAGTCCATCTACTTTTATTGATTGTTTCTATTGTCTTTTTATTTCACATCTATCACTTATGCACCCAGTTCTATTCAGTTCACAGGGATCCCTATCTGTCAATCTTCTCACATTTATCATCAGTTGTCTTGGACACTAGCACCCAAGACTAGACACTAGCAGGCGCTCCTGTCCAACCTAGGCACTCTTGTCCTCTTTGTTTTGTTCACATTTTTACATTTGTGGTCGGCCTTTTCAATTTTTCTTACTCCTATCCGAGGTCCTAGTCGACATGTCATGTCACTAGTGTCAAAATTCAAGCAAGAGATACCCTATATAAACACAACATACATACCATTATAATGACAAACAATTTATATCAAGGGCTATCTATCTACATACTATCAAAATGACTGCATTTTGGGCTTATTACTCTGCGTACACTGCATATGAAGGGGAAGTTTCTGAATTCCATCCCATACATTTGCATTTTATCTAGTTGTAGACACCAATTTTTGGTATAGTGCCTCATATTCATGCAATTTCCATTCTCGCTTTTCTTTTTCTTAAATTAAATGAAATCCCATCTATTTACTCACCTTATTTAATTAATTATCAAATGGGCTCCATGTGGACCCATTTGATAATTAAGATTTTGGCATTATCCCCCATCTCTCACAAATTATTCAATCCATGGGTATTAATATACCCATCCGACACCCCTTTCTAAATTTCAAATGGAATCTATCATCTCACCTACCATGTCAATCATGCTCCCCACTCCATCTAATAAGTCAAACCATGGTCCCCACGTGATCACATCATATCTCTTAACTCAGGTTACTCTACCCAACCCCGGTTACTTGTTAACCCCAATCTAACCTCACCTCCAAGCTATAAATATGGGTTTTTCCCCCATATTTCAAAGGACCTGATATAAAGAAGACACCTGAGACCTAGAAGACCTAGGCCCAGAGAAGGAGAAGAAAGAGCTTAATTAAGTTTTGAATTCAAGTTTTAGGGATCATTTAATCTTGTCCTCGTAACCATAATACTTTCCATGATTCATTTATCTTACCATCTTGATGCCCTTGTTCATCTCCATAGATCAGAGCACAAGCTAAGTCCCCTCGTCATTTTAGTTACTTGTCATTTTATATTCCATTATTTTTATGATAACTATTGTTCATGATCTATTATTATCTTTCTGACACGGGGGTTGACATCCTCCAAGGGAGTTAAAATCCTCTTGGAACCGGCACTGTCTGGGAAACCCCCACATATTGTGATCTAATCTTATCTGTTTCAGTTTTGTAGATCTAGCTTCTTTATATCATACATCTATCTTCTTTGCGCCCATAGATCCACATCTGCATCTGAGGTCCTAAGCCCTCCATCATTCGAAGTTGCTGGTGGCTTCCAGTATCGGCTTTCACCCGCTCGAGAATGAAGTTTCCTGTACAACATTTGGCACGCCGGGTGGGACCAGATCCTAGATCTGGTCATTTTGTTTGTTATTTTACTCATCTTTTCTAACTTGCTTGTTTGCAATATCTTAGTATTTGTTGATTTCAGTTCAGTACGGTCACTCATTGAAATCACCAGGAGGTACGTGCTCTTCTTGTTTTCTGTTGAAATCTACCCGCATGGGATATGAATCCAGAAATTAACCTTATTCTTCTAGTTTTCATCACATATATATTTTGCATCTTTCATTTTCTGACTCACCTGTTCACGGGATTTAGTATTATCTTTGTCTGTTTGGCATGTTACTTACACTTTGTCATCTTTTTCCGTCATGAGGTACGTGGTTTTGTTATTTGGAAAAGTATTTTTATTTGGTTGTTTATAATTTTCAATAGTTTTATTATTGTTTGTATAAAAAATTAATTAATAATAATAAATAAATAAATAAATGTAATTTATACTTTAAATATATTTAAAAAATCTAAATCCTAACTAAACATCCACCCTAACTATCCCCCTATTTCACGAGAAACCCATCTCCAACTCCCGTAAGCTCTACATCCCTCACATTCTCTCCCACTACCTACCATCCCCACATCCACTCATCCACTCCTCCCATCCTCACCCCCATCCCCACTCCACTCATGATCCACCGTACTCCTCTCCCACTCATCCCCACCTCTTAACATCCCTCGACTCATCCCAGCTCCCATCTCACCCAAATCTTCCTTGTCTCCCATCCAGTTCTCCCTCAACTCCCTCCAACCACATCTCTAGCCCACTCTCCCCTATCCCACTCCCTTCAACTCCCAATCACTCCTCATTCAACTCCCTCCTCTCCCTACCATCCCCTTCTCCCAAACCCATCCCCTCACTCTCCCTCCCACTTAGTCCCCTCATTCACCTGCTCCCTCATCTTTCCATCCCTCAACTCCCATCCCACTAAGTCATCCACACACATCTCTCCTTACTCATATGTTCAAATCCTTTTGCCATCACTCCCCCACTGATCTTATCCCTTTCATCTCCATCCTCTTCCCATATCCTGAGCTCCACTTTCCACTCTACATTCTCTTCCCCAGATTGACTGTCTCATCCCATCCTAAATCAACTCGAATCTACCCCTCTGTTCTACCTCACACTACCCCTCTCCACTCCCAATCAACTCCTCGAGCTATTCTCATCCACTGACACTCCCTCCTCCCACTCTCTATCCCATAAGACTCTTCTCTCTTTCATGTTCCTTCAATACAACTGTCATGCCATCTTCACTCTGCTCCACATCTTCATCAGCTCACCTGCTTTCTGCACTGACTCTCAAGCATCCCCCTATCACTCCCTTAATCCTTATTGCCACATACTACATTTGAACTGTCTCCCCTCACACAGCTCTTCCCCATCAACACCCCTCTGCCTCAAGTTCCCTATCCAACATGTCCTCACCTCTCCTCCTCACTCTTTCCTAGCTCACTTGGGTGAGCCTCTTAGAAATATCTTGTCTATGTCACGTTGTTCAATACCTAGCAATACCTCATACTCCCCACAGATGAATTCTCATTTTCACAATATTCTAGGGGGACTGATAGCAAAATTTTGCCTCTTTTGAAGTGGTTCTAAGATCCATTGCATGTAATCTCATTCCATGGTCGCACTTACACTAGTTATTTTCAAATCTCATGCATCAATTGAGAAATTTTGACCATCTCTGTCAAGAACCTTGCAAATGCATCAATTCCTTGTTGATTCCTTATCAATGAACATAATCCTAAGCTCATGTCAACTCACCTTGGCTTCCATGCACATTCAACTTGCATCTTAACAAGCTCCTCTTGTTAACGCGCATCAGTGAGGTTCTTTGACATTATCCACCTTGTTGACAATGACAACAAATCTTCTATCAAGATTATGTGATGCTCTCCACCCTCTTGTCAATGCTCTTAAAATACTTCATGTTGCAATATAAAACTCTATTCATTTTCTACATCCTCCACACTCTTGTCATCTGTCAACAAACTGTACTAGTCCATGTTTCCATCAATTTCCTTTTCCATATTTGTTATCATACATCTCTTGGCTCATGTCCATGTTAATAACCAACCATATTCTTGTCATTGATTTCAACAAACTCTCCTTATGTCATGTCTACAGCCAAAGCCATGTCCATGTGCAGTTTGTACCAACTGCCATGTACCTTTTCAAGTGAACAAGATTTACTGACTTCTATAATTCACATATGCCATATTTGAGTGATCCTAGTAGTTTTTCTCATCCCATTATTTAGATATCTTATCATTGGTAATTTCGGTCGACTATTGTAGAGTATGACATTAATAAATTAAACTTAATTTATAAGTATCTTATCATAGTTCACTACACAAATAAATGCAACATACATTTTCATATTTTTGTATAATGTAAATTTTCCATGTGATCCATTTACAAATATTAATTGTTATTAATATTTAGCCCTGCTCTGTTTTATAAGTCACATACGGATTGACTTTTCATTTGTCACCCATGTCATACATTTATTATTTTTCATTATCACTCTCTATGCACACTTTCCCCTAATTAGGATCGATTTGCATTGACGTATTTATTTGGGATTTTTAATCATTATTTCATTTATTTTATTATTTAATCAATAATTTTTCATTTTTAAGACTATATTGATCTTAATTTCATTCGACTATTTTTAATAATTTACTATTCTAACTTAATATCAAACCGTGAATTTTTAGATTATCATTCTATAGTTCCTATTTCATAGCTTATCTTTTTTTCAAATATATTAAATTGTATGGTTTATCATTTATCATTTTATCATTTAATCATAATTTTGGGTCATATTTAATAATTTATCATATTTGTATTTATAGATTAACTTATCAAAGATTTATTTTTTAACTCGTAATTACTCTTATTGACAATCATTCTTTTTAATTTCTTATTTAGATTCTTATTTTTCTACTGATCACATTGTTTTTCAAACATTGTTTTTATATTTTCCTTAACAAACACTTCAACTAAAACTTGCATTTTTTTCAACTTGCTTTTAGGGTAATTCTACGATTACTATGCACTAAAGTACACCCAAAGATTCATTGTTGACATAAACCATACCACGTTGTCAAAAATACTATCACATGCAAAAAATAAACAAAAAATCATTATCCTAGACTCCCTCTTCCAGTCATGAAACGTGCACTTTTAAGGTACTAGATGTTTCGGGTCACTAACTGGCACTTTCAAAATACCATCATCACACGCAATCAAATAACAACGATAAGTGATTCTCCAGGTATTCCTCATTTTTCTCTATTTTCTCTTTTCTGCATTGAACTTTCCTTTTTCTAAGTGACTATCTACATCAAATGTCAAATTTCATTTTGGTCTAAAATGAACCTTCTCTGCATCCTGCTTGATCACATAGCCTAAATAAGGGATTTAACTCTTTGCATTTCACTTATCACACACTACCTAAGACTGCACAAACATAATTAACACATCAAAACATTCCTCTCACCTGGTTAACTGATTGGGACTTAAACACCCAACAGGAAACCATCTCAGACATCTCCCAATCCAAAACTACCTAAAACTAGCCTTAGAATTCTTTAGGCACCTTCATTATCCATTTTACTTTTCTTTTCACATCTCGAAATTAATCATGATGATAAAAAATATTCTGCTTGATTTGTTTGTCAACAACATACATAAACAAATGTTTCTCTATTTCACACCTATTGTCACTCTCTCTCAAATCGAGACAAAAAACAATCTGCTCTATCTAATGATATTACTTCTTCTGACGATCTCACCCAACAAGATACTAAACTCAAAACCACGTCGTCAGTCACCCAACCTCCAGTCTCCATGGTCTCACCTCATGAGAACCATGTCATCCAAAATTGTCCCCACCTTGACACCAACCCTCATATCCCTCGTCAAGCCAGTCTTCCTAAACCGATCGCTCCACCATCTCCCACTCTCCTCTTGAGACACTTGGGCCTCCTCCTAACCCCATATATGACTTCTTACTCCAAAAATCTCCTACAATCTCTCAATCCTCCCAATCTCCTAAATTGGTGGATCGCATTCCACCCACATCCCATTTTGACAATTCCATTAATATGTCTATCCATTCTCAACCTCTTCACACTTACATTCATAGCTGCCCATCATATGCTCCAACCATCTCAAACTCTTAACACACATATCCCCGCTTATCCATTTACCACAACAACCTACCTGAATTCAACAACCACATCATGCCCCTATTGCTCAACATCAGCCTATGCAACAATCCCAACCTATGACACATGTTAGTCCTTACCAAGCAACTCCCCAAACACCTACATATCCACAAATTAATCAATTGTCTTATCAAACCATTCCGCAAACATCCTATCCACAAACTTATCAACCACCTTATCAGACGCTTCCCCAACTACCCACACATCCACAAACACATCATTCACCTTATCAAACTACTTTTCAAACCACACAACCAATCCAATCTCAACCTTACAACACCTCGAGTGATTCAATTCATGCCTTAATGAATCGGTTAGCCAGTTTAGAAACCCTTACCGTAGCACCCAAGAACACCTTATCCTATGAACACATCTGTAATGAACCGATTCATCCATCGGTTCCAATCAAACCCTACCCTCCTCATTGGAAACTTCCTACATTTACTAAGTTCAACAATAAGGAAGATCCCCAACAACATCTCCTCACATTTAAACACGCATGTTGTCTTATTGCGCATGATCATGATCTACTTCTTCACACTTTCCCCATGTCTTTGTTCTGGTCCCGGGTTGGACTGGTACAACAGTATCCCACGACATTCCTTATTCTCTTTCACTCAACTTGCACAGTTGTTCTTAGAACACTTTTCTATCAATATCACACAAAAACCACTATCATTGATCTATATACCATTCGACAGTTTGAAGACAAGCCCATCACCGACTTCGTCACATGATGGCATGGTGTTATAAACCAACTGTCCTTCACTCTCTCGCAATTTGAACTCATCGAATTATTCTCACATTCATGTGTAAAACATATATCATCTACTTTGCAGATCCAATCATTCCGAATCTTTGATGAAGCTTTCACGATGGCTTGCAAACTTGAAAATCGTGTCATTGAGCAGGGTTATCTTAAACTAAGATTCAATTAAACCTAAAGTTGAATCTACTAAACCATTCACACATAACACAAGTTTAAGGTGCAGCCAACACTGTGGTCATTAAACCCTCATCCCCATCTACATTAAGCACATGGTCTTAACAATGATCCCCTCAATCAACATCCAACTACACTTCCTTGGGATAATCATATAGTTCTGTATTTGATAAATTGATGACTATAAACTCCATCCAACTTCCTCCCATACGACCCATGGACAACTCGCAAGCCAAGCCTATTTGGTATCACGAAGCCCACTATTGTAAATATCATCGAGTCAAAGGTCATGACATTGAGAAATGTCGTTCCTTCAAAGATCATGTCCAACAACTCATAAATCAAGGGGATATCCAAATCGATACCTCCACTGTGTAAACTAATCAACCACCAACAAATCAAGCCATGCTCTTTACATCTCAATTGTCGAATGCTTATATGATTGACACTGTCAATCAAGATCTTATCTTATCACCAACTCCACATGTTCCCACAGTGGACATTATTCCCATCCCTTATTTAGAACCTGTCACACCTACATCAACTTTCACTACCTGTCCTGAACCTACACCTTCTCCTATCCTTATCACATCCACATCAAATTTGACTATACCATCCACTTCTGCCACTTCAAACATACCCCAATCTACCACATTAGATTCATCCTTAGCACCTATTTCGGCCCCACTCATATCCACACATATCCCTACATCTCTCACACCTACTCCTTCACCCACATCTGCATCAAACACACCTATTACTACACCTACATTACTCACAACCATCCCAACTAAACTCAGTTCTACTACATGCACCCTTACAACCCCACCTTCGACATCAACCCCATTAGCAAACATATCATTCTTACCCCTCGAAACATTTATGAAACAACCAGTCCCATCTACTTCTACATCCAAAAATGCTCCTGCATTTGTTGCATTACCCATAATGTCTACTCCATTGGCTATCACACCACCCACATCTCCAAATATCCCAAATATGCCTACATCTTTATCTATGCCAACGACCCCTATATATATCATACCAACAAATATACCTATCCCTACCTTGACATCTTTACCTATATCTTCGCCCATGGACACATCACCCAGTCTAATCCAATACTCTTTGCCTAATTTTTCTATCACACCAACCAAATCCTCTCGATCTGTAACCCTATCAAAGATACCCTTTGGATCATCTACTGAACCAACACATCCACCTAAATCAAATAAAGATGGTTTACCTTCTCCCTCTACAAAATCAACTCTTCCCATGCCAAAACTGAAACAATCCACATCTCACATAGATATCATTAATCGCATCATACAAACACCTATCTCTCCATTAACATCCTCATCTTGTTTTAGGACATTTTCTCCATTAATAACCACACCACCACTATCAGATCCTCCAGTTGAAATTATTATCATCCCTGCTAGAGGTAAATATTCTCAGTTGAAGTCTAAGGCTCGGGGAAAACATCCCCGACAGTCCCCTGTGCATCCTCAGAAAACATTCAGGTTTTCCCTCTTCTCAACAATCCAATGCCACAACATCTATTTTAGGATCAGTCTCTCCATCTACGACATCTTGCAACAATCAATCCACATCCAAACAATACAATCCTTCAACCAAATTTGATTTGTCCTCCAAAACACAAAATTCACCCATCCAATCTACATCCACTTTTTCTCCTAACTCCAAGCTGAGATATCCTATCAAAACCCACAAGAGTTACCTTCCCCATGACACTTCAATGGGGTCTTACACAGATATCCTTTGACATTTAACTCGAATATCTACCATCACACTTCCTCCCATTAAATCCTTTAATCCCTATGGTCCCAAGCCATCATGGTTCAATCCTAATTGTAGTTGTACTTATCATCGTACCCCGGCCATGACATCAAACATTGTAAGGCATTTCAAACAATCTTCCACAACCTTATTGAGAAAGATGATTTCCTCATTCAGGGAAAGTTCCTTCTCCATCTACATTGAATCCAATTCATATCCCATCTGTCGGGTCTCCCACAATTCCTCCATCCACATCATCCCTTAACATCCCTCCTGCACACGACATTCCTCCTAAGGAAGGTCCTCCATTGTTCATCAATACCGCTTATCTTACTAAGCACACTTGTGGTCTCCAATCGTTTATCCCATCCAAATCTAAAACAATCTCATCTAAACTCTTTCGACATCCTTTAACTCCTTCACATTTAACTCATTGGGGGAACAACCTTCCCTCACCCTTGAGCACATCATCTGTACAACTACCTTGTCACTAGGGGACTTTGCTCCTTGACATTGTTTCCTTCTTCACATTCATCCAATCTAAACTATTTCCCCAAATCCAAACCAATCTCATCTAAAATCCACCATTGTGGCCATATTTATGCCTCTTTTGGGGCACCATTTATCAAAGTCTCTTTCCATGTTTGTCTTCCATTGAGGGACCTTTTTACCAAGTCCACCATTGTGGCTATATTTATGCCTCTTTTGGGGCACCATTCACCATCTATTGTCTCTTTTGGGACACCGTTTATTTCATCAAGTCCTCCTTTGAGGCCATTGATTGTCCTTCTATATTTATGTCTCTCTTGAGGGCACCATTTATTTTCATCAAAATCCACCGTTGTGGTCATATGTTTGTTTCCTTCAGGACATAGTTTTATTTCCTATCTTCTCTATCATGTCATCTTATTGCAACTTAATGTCTTCCCTCTCGTGGTGGTAAACTAGAGACGTAACCTCTTAATGCATTGCACTTGCGACCAGTCTACTATTAGCATATCTACCAATGAGCACTTAGTTACATCCTTAGATTATTACACCATCCTTATCCCCTTTCATTTGTCATTGTAATGATTTGAATTATGTGGTCCCCCTTCACTACTTTGATGTGACCCCATAACCATTACATCCATCACCTTCTCTTTCTCCTATTGCAGCCATGCAAAGGGTCTAGGGTGTCTCTTGTACATTCCTTATCCCCTCCTAAGTGGTCTACTTCGCTATTCCCATATCTCCCACATGTAAAGCTAAAATTCAAGTATGCAAAAGGAAAAATCAAAGTTATCAAAAACAGACTGATCCCTCGAAGGACAGTTGTTCATGCAAAAAAAAATAAAAAAAAAAAAAAGAAAAGCATACAAATCAAAATCAAAGCAAAATCAAAAGAAATAGACCGATCCCTTGAAGGACAGCTATCATATTATTCTTGCCATCCATATTATGTATAAAGTAGACCATACCCTTGAAGGATGGCTACTCTATTATTATGGCATCTGGAAGGTTTTCTGCATTGATCAACCTTCCTTTTATCAACATTTTCCAAAAGCTTCCCACATTGATCAGCTTTCTGCTATTGTTCTTTCCCTTTCCCAGAGCTGGGGCATAGACTTAAGGAACACCACCTTTGGAGATCCCTCTTCCCACATACAAGTTACATCTCCAATCCCTTTGTCATGTCAACATTAGGATTATGAGCATCTTTCATCCATATTTCCCTCATGTTCTTTTGGTATAACTAACTATCATTGGTTATGTATTAACACCTGCTATTGGCTACAAGTGCAATGCCTTGAGTGGTAACCTTTCTTGTTTATCTCCAATCCAGTTAGAAACATAGTTTCCTTGTACACCCTTGCTACAACTATGTTCCTTTCATCTCATCAGGTCATCTTTTATCAAAATCACATCATATTTCACACTATGAATTCTATATCTATCCATAACATCCATAAATGCACTTATAAATACACTTTTTGGTTTGTGAATTCTACTTGATCACCATTGCAGTTTGCGAATCCTACTTGAGGATCCTTCTCAAGGCAAGTTCGTTATCCTGCAACTCCTTATCTCTCAACATGTTCAACAATGTCTTTGATCCATTTCTCTTCACTCCCCATTTCCACTCATCCCCATTTGTCTCCACATCATCCTTCTCACCTTTCTGTCCCCTTACACCACACCAGATATCTTACTTGTCTTTCCTCTTGAGTTTCCCTTTCACTCTTCCGCTTTCAGTTTGACAATCTTACTTAACCATCCATACAACCAGAGAATCTTAGTTAAGGTATATCTTCTTCCTTGGATCCTCCCACTATAGAAGCTTCTCCACCATTTCCTCTTTCAGCGGATGACAATCACCACCACAAATGTCTTTCCACTCCTCCTTTTCCGCTTGACACTCTTGCATCATCACTCCCACCACGTGGGCATCCCAATTAAGGATTTCCCTTACACTCTCCATCTACACTACATATATTCCTCCATCCACTCATGTCACACTCCTTTGTTTCCTTGTTATCACCTTCATATCACCTCCTTTCATCTCTTATTCAATTTGGTATACACCGCTCAGTATTTTCATCATTCTTCTTCTTCTTCAGTTTGGCGATCCTACTTAACCATCCCCATCGCAGGGAAATCTTACTTAAGAGTTCCTCTTAAGAATGGTTTTCCATCTGACCCTTCCACCTCCCATCATATCTTCCTCATCTTCTGTCTCCCACCTCTCATCATACTCATCCACTCCAACCAACCATTCCACACCTGTATCCAATACAATGTTGTCTTTCTCCTTCCATATCGTCACTGCCGGTTTGGTGATCTTACTTAACTCTTCCTGTGGCATGGCGATCTTACTTAAGAGTCCCTCTTAAGCATGATCATTCATCCTGCACTCACCCACTACCCCACATTCTCTCCATCTACATTTTCTCATCATTCCCCATCATCACATCCTCTCACCTCCTCTTTCATTCTCGCAAACACCACTTCCTACTGGTCCCTTTTTCATCTCCATCATCCGTCGCTGGGTAATCTTACTTAACCATTGCTTCTCCATTCATTTCGTGTCTTGTTTCTTCATTTTTCTCTCATTCATTCTCATCCACTACATCCTCTCCTCGTCTTCATCTTCCTACACATCGTTATCCCTCCTTTCTTTACTCTTTCCACTCCATCTTCTAGAGTTCTCCCACATATCTACCCCCATACTTACCCATCATTTTCATTGATCTTCCCCTAACATTCTTTCATCATCATCTTCTATTTCCATGCTAGTAATTATCGATGGACTTCTCCTAAAAATCACTTATCCCATTCTACACAGTCTGAATCCTTTTCTTTAACCTCCTCCATTCTATCTTCATTCCTTCCTTCCTCTGTGCCCTCTGATCATTATCAGGGGACTTCTCCTAACCATCCCTTCATTGGCGTTCCCCTTCCATTATTTTTTTACTTTATGTCTCGTCTCATCTTTTGTCCCATCCTTTCCTACTGATCATTATTGGTGGATTTCTCCTAACATCCATTCACTGGCATTGCCTCTCCTATCCCTTCCTTTCTTTTTCCTCGCCACTCTCCATCTTCCATTCTTCCTTGCCAATTTCTTCACTGTCTTCATCATGCACCCTCTCTCTATTTTCTTTTCATCAACTTATCCTCATCTCATGCATCTCCGCATATTTTCCAATCGATGTCATTCCTCCCCTCAAGCTTCTCTTTACGTTCCTTGTGCTTCTCACTCTTTATCAAATATCTCCATTCTTGGTTCCCTTCCTTCTACATAATTTTCTCCGTTGTCTTCTCCTCCTTTCTTATCCTCATCTTATTTCACTTCCTCTTCATCGTCCTTCTCCTCATTTTACCTCACACTTCCTCCTTACTTCCCCATCGATAACCTGACTCTTCAGCATTGTCCCATCTCCTTTATCATCTCATCATCCACATGCATTTCCATGCAGGTCAGTTCCATATTCTTTGCCTTGGATTTCCTCACTATGATCTATTTCCTTCAATTTTATTTTCTCTATCATCTCTTTCATTTTCCATTACCTCTCTACTTTCCTCTGCTTCATCCTCCTTCACACCTTTCATTTTAAATAACTCTCTCTTTTTCATAATTTCACCCTTTTCTCTGTCCTTTTCTTGTCTTCTCTTTTTTTATCCTTCTTCATTTCCCCCCTTCTCTATAATCTTTCTTTGTTATCTTCTTCCTCCCCTTTCATTCCTTCTTTTCTCCTCCTCCATTTCTGTCCCTCTATTCCATACCCCTATCACCTTCACATTCGGTCTTTCTTACTCTTCTCATAATCAACCAATCCTCCTGTCTATTCCCTTTTCTCTTTCTCAACATCCCTCACACCTAGAATTCATGGTCAATGCCAATGTTTCTCCATTTATGTACCACCATCAATCCATTTCATTACCGTTCTCGTTCTTCTCTCTGCAACATTGACCTCTTCTCTTTTTGAGAACCCTGTCACATCTTTTATCTTCGTCAGTCCTCTCGCAGGGGCATCATCATATCCATTTCTAAGAATCTCTTCCTATCTTCCTTTGACGTTTTTGTCTTGGAAGATACCATAACGGCCATCACCTATCTGATCTTGTTCTCTTCCATGAATATTTTCTCTGCTTTTGTTTTGTCACAAAAGTATCTTGACTTCTTATCCTACTTATCGAAGAAATGGGACTTCTTTGTCTTCTTCACCTTCTAATTGGCTAACACTTATGCATATTTCCTATGAAACATGATTACCATCATATTTATCACCCTTTTAGGGAATTTTATCTCACCTTTCTATCCTATCTGCTCATCATGTGCACATTTATGATTATTCCCCCTGGGATATCTTATTTCAACATCCATCTATGTCTTATGTTGGGGCACCTTTTCATCCTTGTACTTGTCAACACATATAACTCACTTTGTTTCCTTCTCATGCCTTGTGTTGGGGCATCATTATCTTCATCAACGTCCCTTTTATGGACGCATGATTTTTTTGCATACGATTCCTCGCAGATAAAGGATTATCACACATCTTTCCCATTCAGTTGCACATATTTTGATGTTTTCCTATGACCCATTGGTCATCTTGGTTTACATCAATACTATAGTGGTCTTCACCCACTCACTAGTTTGTAGAACGTTGCCGTCTGTTTCCGTTGAGACCGCAATTTTCCTCTACCAATGTGATATTGGAGTCACCGCCATACTTTTTTTATTGTTATTGCAATCATTTTTTTCCTGGGGCATCTTGCCTTTGGTCATGTCTTCATCCATCCTCAGACACATATTTCATCTAACCCTTTTTTTTTTGTCTCATGGCTTGCTATTAAAAAACCACTCAACAAAAAGGGGCAAACATAGACACAAATTTTTGGTATAGCACCCCTCTGTCATCTCATCCATGCAATTTACATCTCCTCACCTTTATTTTTCCTAAACTTCAATAAATCCTCATCCATCTATTTTAACCAAATTTAATTAATTATTAAATGGGCTCCATATAAACCCATTTAATAATTGAATTTTGGCATTATCCCCCATCTCTTACAAATTATTCAATCCATGGGTATTAATATACCCATCCAACACCCCTTTCTTAATTTCAAAATATGGAATCTATCATCTCACCTACCATGTCATCATCATGCTCCCCACTCCATCTAATAATTCAAACCGTGGTCCCCACATGATCACATCATATCTCTTAACTCAGGTTACTCTACCCAACCCGAGTATACTTGTTAACCCAATCTAACCTCACCATCTAAGCTATAAATATGGGTTTTCCCCCATATTTCAAGGGACCTGACCAGAGAAACCTATTTTTTAAGAAGACAGCCTTGGGATATGTTTCTTTGAATTCAAGAGAGAGACCTAGGCCCAAAGAGGAGAAGAAAGAGCTTAATTAAGTTCTGCAATGATTTGAGGGAGAAATATTTGTCCATAGTTCTGGTTATCTTACCATCTTGATGACCATATTCATCTCCATATACAGAGCACAAGCTAAGTTCCCTTCGTCATTTTAGTTACTTGTCATTTTATATTCATTATTTCTGTATGATAACTACTATTCATGATCTATTATTATCTGTCTGACACGGGGGTTGACATCCTCCAAGGGAGTTAATATCCTCTTGGAACCGGCACTGTCCGAGCAACCCCCGCATATTGTTATCTAATCTTATTTGTTTCAGTCTTGCAGATCTAGCTTCTTTATATCATACATCTATCTTCTCTGCACTCATAGATCCACATCTACATCTGAGGTCCTAAGCCCTCCATCATTCAAAGTTGTTGGTGGCTCCTAGTATCAGCCTTCACCCCACTCGAGAATGATTTTTTTCTATTAAACACATGTACTCATGCATTATATACTCCATAACCTTCTTTCATATCTATATTCTCATCTTTTCCTATTCAGTATTAACCTTTTCCTTTTTATACACTTCACTACTACAAAAGTGTGAGTAAAACAGAGTTCGATTAGGAATTCCAACAGATCAAGTAAAATATATCAACCAAATAGTCCAGAGATTCAATGCATACAATAGAATTGATGATTAGGTGTTTAGATGTCAATCACATAACTTAAGTAACCTATCATTTCAATCAATCAATTCCCAAATCATGAATTTAATTAGTTAGTTCCTTATTAAGTTGTAACGCATAATCATATGTTGGAGTTTATTCATCTCCTAGTTATCATGTTTTAATTGTAACTTCTTCTTCCATCGACAGTTGCAAACTCAAGCGGTATGTCCATGTTCCATTAGCTTCTCAAGATCATGACTTCTTTGATGTTTTTTTGACTTCCTTTAGATGCAAATGCTTTGCTATAGGAAAGTGCTTTGGTTGCATGCGAGTTTCTGCAAACGATCCCTTAGCTGTAGATGATTATTTTTGGCTGTGTATGGATCCTTTGGCTGCATATAAAAATTTTCTTCTAAACAATGTTGTCATCATACAAATCATCATTCAAACACCTTATTGTAATCAAGATAATAAATGTGTACTCACAATACCGCAAAATGAAGTTAACTAGTAATAACTATATTAATTAATATGCATGCCATAAGTTCAAGTTATAATGAAATGTATTAGCAATATAACAGGGAAAATACAAGTACAAGGCTTCAAATGGTTCAAAAAATTACAAAAGATGAGTTGTTTAGAAAGGGAATTAAACAACTCATCAGTCATCCTCTTGATGGTGGACCACTAAGTTTCATACAAGTGTGTGTTATCAATTTGAATACCATTTTTATGTCCTAACAAAGCTAACCCCATCCTCATTCAATCAAGACACTCCCTTCTTCTAGAACAGGGTTTTAAGATTCTTTGCATGATTTTATATTGTATTCTACTTTGAAAAAAGGATATTTCATCATGGGAGGACCAAATTTACATTGTAGTCTAAGGGTGATGATTAAGTGTCTTAGGCATAATACAAAGCTAAGTAAAAAGTACCAAAATGATTAATCAAGATAGTAAGAGTGACAAGCCTAGGCCTAGACAATCCCAAAAGATAATTTATCTAAAGATGAGCTAGAATGGGAATCTTGCATCATGAGTCAAGAAATGGAAATGGTAAAAACATATACAAGAATAACACAGATTGTGAACTCTATAGAGGTATATTAGGGCCTTTCTTGTTAGTTAGATTTGTATTGATCTTAATTTATGCTATGTACCACTATCATAAGGATAAAGGTTAATTTTTGAATTTAGATTTGATACCACCTACCATCTTGAGTCAAGATACAAGGTATACATCATGGATGATAGAGATAACCAGAGTTTAGGGTCTTCATCGTGATCTAAGGATCCAACAGAAGACATGATGAGAAGTTGAGCACTAAGAGGAAAGGTATAAAACAATGAATGCATGTAATTAGATGTTCCCAATATATTCTTATCACTACGATATAAAACTTGAGAAATAAATAAGGAAGGAATGTGTGTTTTGAAAGGTGATTATAACATGTATATGATTATGACATGATTGAGCTAAGATGGCATCACCTAGTAGGGTCTGAACATGATGAAAGAGAAAAAGTGGGATAGGTTGAGTAAACTAGAGAGGACTCTAATATTTTACATGCACCTTTGGGATGATGAGAGAGATATAATGAAGTCAAAAAAAAAATTTGTTGGTATTCCTAGTTTACCCCAGTCATGAACATGCCATAAGAATTGGTCTTAAGGGAAATTTGGGAGTTGGCTTGGCAAAATTGGATGATTGAGTTATTCTTGAGACAATTTAATGTTGATAATAACTTTTTTTGGAGTTTATACTAGGGAAAAGGAATTGGGAAACCTTGGAGGAGGTCAAAAGGTGGGAAAATGTTAATCTGTGTCTAAAAGTTGTGAAGCAAGAAGTTGGTAGGGTTGGTGACAAGTAAGTACAAGAAGGATTGAATGAAATTAGTTGGATTTGATTATTGAATTAGTAGCGAATGAAGTTTTAGTAGCATGAAACAAGGGTTGTATTCAGGGCATAGTAAAGTAGATGCTTGGTGGAGACCATTATACTTGATATTGTGCCAGTTTTGCAAGTTTAGCCTTTATAGTCTTGTTTAAGGATCCTCATTTGGAGAGTAAAGTAAAAGTTGTTGATATGAAACATTATTGATTGAGTGAATATATAAATGGTGGTTAACATTTTCTCTGCATCATTAGTGGTTTAACTCTTTATGGAAACCTATTTTCAAGTAATTACTCCTAACCCTAATGAGGGTTTTGCACAGTGCTCGGGTGGAGGAAGAATTTCATAAATCCCAATATAATTATCTCCAAATCCTAAAATTTTTACTATAGGCCTTTATAAACATGTATAACCATAATTTAATGATAGTAAGATCTCTTGCCTTGTCCAACTGTGGAAATGATGAAATTTCTAACAACTATGTCCTCCCCAAAATAAATAGAGTACCTGTGTTTTCAAGAACTATGAATTCAAAATTATTACCTCCACTTATTGTTTAGGATTCCTAATCATTGGATGAAGATCTAATAAGGTTTATTTTATTGATTGTGTCCTCATTAACATCTCCTTGGTTTAAATTTTTCTCAAACCTACCTTTTATTGGTTGAGTTACAGTCCTCAAGGTTTTGTTACAAGACTTTTCTTAGCTTTATTACTCACCCATAAATATAAATAAGAATACACTTAATAAAAATCATAAACATGAACTCCTCAAGACTTCTTATTGGATATTTACTCCTTTAAGAAGATGATAAACACAATTATCCTTATCTATTTGGAAATGTCTACACAAAACCACGTTCATTCACTATATGCATTTATGAAACAAAAAAACATTGGGTTTTCTTGAAATCCTTCTCCTTCATTTGAATGAATGATAAAAAATAGTTATAATTCCACCTTTATACCTCCTTGGTCAATTTTTTCTTGTAACTAACCTCTATAGTTACATGATCAAGATTTGCATGAAGGTTACATTTAAGTAAAGAAGCTAAAACAAGGTTATGAGTTACATGACCATCATGAAGAGACTTCAATACTACATTATGATTCAAAAAATAATAAAGAACCTATTGAGACCCCATAGAACACCTATACCATACAAGAAATCCAAAAATTGGCTCAATGAAGTTCAAAAATTCAAATTGCTTAAAAGGAGAGAAAATGCCAAATTTGAATTTTCAACCTCTTGAGCCCAACTAAACAACTTCAAATGATTCATAAGGTTCCTAAGGACTCTAATAAACCAAAATTAGTTATGACATGAGTAGACTAGGCTTTAGGAGTGATGCTCCTTCATCATACTCCTAAGGGAAAAAAATGCTTCCCAATTAACTTCTTTTCTTGCAAGCTTGTCTTCTCTTTCTTCCTTTTCTTCTAGTTGAACATGGGCTTTTGAAAGTGATCTTTGACTAAGTTCATTTCTTCATTTGTCTTTTTTATTCATACCATTATTCTTACGAGCTTTTTCATCCAAGAATCAGTTGTGTTCTTGAGAAAAATGATTGTACTAGGACTATATGTTGTTTGTTATTGCTACCGAGCATGCCAAAATTGTTATAGTAGGCCTAAAACATTTTGATGGTTTTTTACTATCATTTTTCTCATAAATGCTACCGGTGTCTACCTTACCATTACAACCCAACATTTTCCCACTACTGGTTGATAGCTCTTGAAATGCTACCCATCGGTAGCATCTGTACCTGTTACTGGTCAGTAGCATATAAAATGCTACCGGTTTTGGTGGAATCTTTACCTTCTATTGGTTGGTAGCATATAAAATTCTACCGGTGGCTTTTCACTTCTGCTCTTACATGTGACCCGCCAGCTCACTACACACCTGCTAATGAAATAAAAAATCAGAAGAGCCAACTCACCAGCTCACCTCATAAAAAAACAACTCGGCTTCAACCCTTCGCCATGGCTCGCTAGCTTGCCATGAAACCTGACTTGCCAAAAAACTCATACCAGCTCTATTCTGACTCGACTAAGCCATCCTGAGCTACCTTTCTCTCCTAAAACCTAGGGCTGAATTTGATGGTCATCTGGGCATCTCATAATTTTAAATGACTAATTCCATTGGGTAGGTTGTCCAAGTTTATTCCGGGGGCTAAATTTGGGACAACATTGTCCTTTTCACCTTTTGAATAAGATTATACACTTGGTCCATGCTCATATGTGATGATTATTTGTTGATATTTGACTGTTAAACTATCCTTTGGACCTATTCCTTTTTATTTTCTAGGGTCATTTCATCTTCAAAAATAGAAAACAATAGCCTTCTCTTGACATTATCTCTCTCATTTGAGCTACTCCACCTTTACTTTACCTATTATACCTACATAAACAACACTTAGATAAAGATTAGATTGAAACTTCTTGAGTTTCTTTCTCCATTCTTGATTGCCATCTCGTCTTTATGTTTTCTCTCTTCTTTTTCTTGTAATCCTTTACCTTCTTGAATTGTTTGTGTACACATTTTCATACTGATTTCTTTCCATTCACTAAGTCTGATTTCTTCATGCTATCCCCATGGTCTGAGTTTTTTCATTCCTTGTTTGCCTCTAAAATATCATCATTGTCCTTGCTCTCAGTATGATCTGCAGATCTTCTTTCCTCATCTTCTTTTCTCATTCTCCTTTGCAAGTTATCTTAGATATTCCTTCCTTTCCATTCAACAACTTCCACATTTTCTTGACTGTACCAACTGTGTTTTTCCATCACATCATCTTCCTCTCTATACTGAAAATAATTTTTTCAAACCCATTAGCATTACTCTAAGATGGTTTTTATGTCCATGCGTTGACTATATCCTTCAGTAGATTCAAGGCGTGTTTGACTCCATTCTTCACAAAAGTGTATAAGTATTAGCCTAACCATCATGTATAGCTTTTCTATAAAATTTGCATGGCCTACTTAGCAAAATATGACATGTATCTATAGGAAACACATCACATAAAACCTCATCATGATATCTACCAATCTATAAATTTTACTAAACACTTGTTGACTAGACCAACACTTGATGATATCTTTGGACCCACTACACCTTATAAGGTTTAGGATATTTCATTCTTCTCAAATTCAAATTTTCAACCATCTCAGAAGAAACTAGAGTATATGTAATACCATTATCAATTATATGTTTACAACATTTACCTCTTTCCTTACATTGCACGTGGTCCTGAATTATGTACTTCTTTTGGTTAGTTCTTCACTCCTCTTCTTCATTGCATTCATTAATACTCTCCTCATCATCAATGATTCACCTATTTTTGGTTCATCCACTAGTGATGGTGATGCCGCACTTTCTTCCTCTTCATTATGTGTAATATGATTCCTAGCTTCACTCAGCTCTAATGATGCTTTCTTATGGATAATTCTGGACACTCAAAATATCCATGACCAAAAAACTTGTTACATTTGAAACATATACCTATGAAACTTACGCCTCTTCCCTCTTTCCAAATCCACCTCTTCCTTTGTATGAGTAAGCACCTCTAGTATATCCACCTCATAATGTACTCTATGTGTTTGTGAAATAACTTACCTCTTCCTAATGTGTTTTTTGTTGTTGTCCTCTATTTGATTGTTGTCCTCTACCTCTTATTCCTCTTTCTCTACCATTGAAGTATTGTGTCTGTTTTTCTAGACAACTTCTCTTCTTCCTTTCAAGGATGTTTGGTATGCCTCTTCCACTGTTCTCAAGTTAAACAAACTAATATCATCTTGTATAATAATTCTCAAAACCATTCACATATATAGATTATTATTCATCATCATATTCTATATGAATATGATCTCATTTCCAATTTGTAAAACTCATCAATATAATCAGCTACATTCATTTCCCTTTGCCTCAAATTTTGTAATTTCTTAAACATGATAGTCTGATAATATTAAGGGGTAAACTTACCTATTATTTTAACAACCATTACTATCCCCTAAACCTTATCTTGTCCCTTTCCACTTTTCAATCTTTCCTCTTGCAAACAATCCCACCAAATAGTAGGCATGTCATGTAAGTTTAGTACAAGAAAATTTTACTTTCTTATCCTCAGCTATGTTCTCAAAATAAAAATACTTATCCATTTTTTCAATCTAATCTATTAAATCTGTCTTAGATGCATGCTTCCACCATACTTTGGTACCTTCCATCCTTATCTTATTACCTACTCCCACGAGTGAGTTTAGTATCTCTTATTTTTGATCCTTCTTCCTCTAGCACTGTTCTCTCTTCTACCACCTCTCTTTCTTTCTCTTCTTTGTCACTATCTTCATCCATAGATCTTACCTCTTCTTTGAGAAACTTATAATGCTCCTAAACTATCATTGTATGATTCTCAACATGGAAACAAACTAATTATCCCTAGGTTTCTTTCTATTTCCTCCTCTGACCACTCTTTTAGGTTGTATTTTGACAATCTTCACTTCTCTTCTCTTCTTGCTACTTATTTATCTTCTTTGTATCTATCTCTCTTGTCAATCTATCTTATTTTACCCTGCACTCTAATACCAAATGATGCAAATCATTATCATTACAAAAATTCACTCAATTTTTTTTAGTTTTTTCCAACAAACTCAATTCTATGTCCTTTAACCTGGTAAAATTGACTCTTGTTTCCTCAAGTTTAGACAACCTTCAAACATGTAATATTTAACCTTGAAGCCTAAAAATATGGCTTAATGAGATGTTTGGGATATGTCTATAGACCTTATAATATTATAAATCAACACTATCATCAAGTAAGATGAAATCACTCAATGGATCCTTCAATTTTATTACCGAGTAACACATAATTGTCTTTTCAATGCTTCTTCAGAGCAGATGCTACTTGCTGAGGTTGGTGTTTAGATACATATACAAACTTAGACCCAGATAGAAGTAAAACCAATTTTGAGTACCCTTTAAGATTCTTGAGGTGTGAGTAAAATGTTTTAGCTTAGTTTCCTAATGTATATGCCTCTCTCTCTCTCTCTCTCTCTCTCTCTCTCTCTCTCTCTCTCTCTCTCTCTCTCTCTCTCTCTCTCTCTCTCTCTCTCTCTCTCTCTTCTTCTAGGCTTAGTTCTTCCCTTCTAGCCCTTCTCAAGGTCAAATTCAAGTATATCTTCTGATACAAAGCCTCAATTTATAAACCAATTTCTACCCATTTGAGATTTCTTTGTGTATGAAAAATTTCATAGGATCTTACTTTGGTAAAAATCCTCCAAAATCTTAGTTTCAAGTTCCTAATTAGCTCTCTATGACCATTTACATTCCTTACAGTCCTATTGTCATAAAAAAAAGATACTGGAAAATTTTTTAGGGTATAAATATTTGATAATATATTTTATGACCTTTTTCAAATGCTATATTGGAAATTTAGTGGTTTAACTCTCTGTGGAAACCTATTGACAAGCAATTCCTCCAAACCCTAATGAAGGTTTTTCTCAGTGCCTAGGTGGAGGAAAAATGTCATAAATCCAAATATAATTATCTCCAAAGCCTATAACTTTTGCTGTAGGAATGTATCAACATGTACAACCCTATTTTAATGACAGTAAGATCTCTTTCCTTGTATAACTATGGAAATGATGCAATTTCTAACAACTTTTCCCTCCCCAAAATAGGTCACCCATGTTTTCAAGAACCATCAATTCAAAATTATTGTCTCCACTTATTGCTTAGGCTCCCTAAGGATTGGAAAAAGATATAATAAGTTTTTTTCTTGATTGCATCCTCATTAACTTCTCCTTGGTTTAAATTTTTCCCAAACCTACCTTTCTTGATTGAGTTACAGTCCTTAAGGTTATGTTACAAGAATTTTCTTAGCTTTGTTGCTCACCCACAAATATAAACTAAGAATACACTTAATACAAATAATAAATGAACTTATCAATACTTCTTACCTGATAAAGAACCTATTGAGACCCCTTAGAACACCTATACCATATAAGAAAGCCAAAACAATTCTCTACAAAGTTCAAAAATTCAAATTCCTCAATTTTGGTCATGAAATTACTATAATAGGATTCAGGATTGATGCTCCTACATCACATTCTACCCCATCCTTTCAAAAATTTCAACGTGTGTAAATCTCCCATTAAGAGATTAAACACCAGAAGAGTCAGGAACCAATTTCCATATATTGGTGATTGTGTGGACATAATACTTGGGTTTTAGAAGAGATACATTGAATTTAAAATTCAATTTAGATGTCAATCCAAACTTAGTGGACTCCAAAAATCATCCAAGTGTATAAGAATATGATCCGACCATGAGATCTCATATCTACCACATGTACTACTCTACCTAAAGGAAAGAAGGGGAAAAATGTAGACACCAAAAGAATCAGTATTGTACCCATGAGTTATATTCTAATTACTTTATTTATTTGATCAAGTGTAGCACCTATTCGCAGAAATATTCTTCTTCCAACAATATTATTATGTTGCTAAAATAATCACTCAATTGTAGTTTGAAAAACTGTAGCTCAACAATCCTAATTTCATTAAAAAATTGATACAATATTTAGAATATTATCCAATGATATGAAAAATAATCACATAATGAGACTCAAATGCTTTAATAAGATACTCTTGCACTTTTCTAAGAGACTTGGATGGTTTTATAAGAGACTTCGACACTTCTCTAGTGGAATTCTAAAACTTTTCTAAGAGACTCTAGCACTTCTCTAGTGGACTCTAGAATTTTTTGGGAGACATCTTGATGAGTTACAACTAGTGCAATTTCTAGTAATAACAACTACCTTGAATTGGTGTCTTATTAATAGTAGGAAATAAATCCCAAACACTAAAAAATTAAAATTTTTCCATCTTAGAATCTGATACATGTCTACTTATAATGATTGTTCAGTTCTAAAATTTTATTTATACTATGATTGTTGTTCATCTGGGTATATATTAATTTGATTAAGGTATGCACCATCACCTTTCAAAATTTAAGTTTTCTAACCTATAATTGGATAAAGTGGATTAAAGTTAGTTGTAATAAGTTCATATTTGAATGTTTATACGTCATTTATTGTAGAACATAAAAGATGAGTCAAGCTCAAAGATTGACAAATGGACAATATCATGAGTTTGATGAGGTTGAGGCTTTTAGGAAAATGTTACTCAATATCCATGTCCATGTAACCATTCCAAAGGTGGAATAGTTATAAAAAGGAAATCATCTATGGGCATATAATCAATTATGAGAACTCTAGAGTTATCCCTTGGCCCCAATCTGATTATCTTGATGATTTTTGATTTGTATTATATGAGAGGTCATGATAAGGAAACACTCATAGATGAAGGGATGGAAGTGACTACACTTTTTAATGATGCTTTGCAATTACCTTAAAAAAAAGTGCAACTCATTTTGAGGGTGACATAAATTTCAAGGATAAGGATACAAGATTGTGGGAAATTTTAATGGATCAAGCTTCAAAACATATGTATCCAGCTTGCAAACTAAGTCTTTTATCAGAAATCCTAAACATTCTAAATTTACAAGTGGTTCATGGATGGAAAAATGATAGTGTGGATAACTTGCTAGAATTTCTACATGATTTATTACCAGATGGATCTTCATTTCCAAGCACACAATATAAATGTAAATATTTATTTCCAAGCTAGGATTAGGTTATGAAAACATTGATGCATGTGTGAAGGGTTGTGTGCTATTTTAAAAAATGTGTGTAAATGAGATCCATTTTCCAATATGTGGAGAAGCACAATATAGAACAAGTTTGAAATCAAATTCTCCAAGAAAGGTTCTTCATCACTTTCCTCTTAAAAAAGGTTACTTTGAATGTATAGGTGTCCAAAAATTGTTGAACATATGTAATGGTATGCCCAAAATAAGATCCATGATGGAAAACAATGTCATCTTGTTGATTCCCAAATGTGGATGGAATTTGATAACAAATGGCCTAATTTTGCACAAGAACAATGCAATATAAGGATTGGGTTGGCTTTAGATGGTGTGAACCCATTTTTAGATATGAGCACTACTTGGTCAACTTGGCTATTATTTTTGATAAATTAGAATTTTCCTCCTTGGTTAGAAACCATTCCATATTTCTTAATGCTTTCATTGATTATACCAGGGAAGAAAAGTGTAACTTCAGATATAATAGATGTTTATTTGGAGCCATTATATGATGAGTTAAAATAATTGTGGGAATGGGTTGATGCATTTCAATATTTAAGGGATGATTCTTGTTTTGAGGTTCACATTAAGGGAAACATTACTTTTTACAATACATGACCTTCCTGCATATGGAACCTTATTTGGGCTCACTATTCATGGCTACAATGGATGTCCTGCTTGCATTATCAAGCCATTTGTGTGACACTCAAGTGATTTGAATAAGTGCATTTATTGTGGAAATCATGCTTACCTTCCAATAGATCATCCATATTGTCAACAAAAATCACATTTTGATGGTAATGAAGAGTTTCAGAAATCCCCATCGGCAATAACAAGTGAATACGATATTGAGAAGTCTATAATAAGAAAATAATTTATGGAAATTAGTGGTATTTGTGATGGTAAATATGATCTATTAAATGATACAGGTGTAAAATGATTGTGCATATTCTACAAGTTGTCATACTTTACAGAATTTCCAATTAGACACATTGTTGACTTCATGCATTGTGAGAAAAATGTTTCTTGGGTTATTTTGGAAACTCTTTTTGGTGGGTATGATACAATTTTAGTGTGACAAGACTTGAAAAACTAAATATTCATCAAAATATTTGGGTTGAAAGTCTTAATAATGGAAAATTAAAAAATCCACATGTTCCTTATGTGTTGATAGAGGCACAACATCGAAAATTCATAAGCTTGTTGTCTCAAACATGGTTTCCCACTAGATATGCAAGCAATTCATTGAGACGTCAAGATGATATTAAAGGTTTAAGAGGTTTGAAGACCCATGACTATCATGTTTTGATTGAGGATATTTTACCTATTATAGTCATATCAAGTTTAGAAAAAGGTCCCAAAATAGCAATCATAAGGCTATGCTTGCTATTAAAAAGTATGAGTTTACATGTGTTAGATCCTTCAAATTTTTATTATTTGAGGCAAGAGGTTGTTGAAGTCCTTTGTTTGTTGGAACGTGAGTTTCCACCAACAATATTTAATATTTCTATGCATCTTATAATACATATAGAGAAGGAACTTGAGTATTTAGGGAAATTGAGAACAAGATGGATGTATCCTATAGAACAATACATGAAGGTTTTGAAAAAAATTGTTTGTAACAAGACAAGACCCGAAGGTTGCATGTCTGAGGGCTATATAATGCAAGAGGCCATCAGATTTTGCACAAAGTATATGAAGGAATTTACAAGTGTAACTTGATGTGTATGGGATGATGAAGAAGAGGAAAGAGTTGTAGGTGAGTTGCTAGAAGGAAAGGAGACTCATTTTGAGCTATCACATAATGAAAGAAATGTGATACATTCTTATGTTCTTCAAAACACATCTACAATGGAGAAGTGGTACATGTGAATATATTCTCTATTAGTGATGTTTTTATTATTTAATTTTTTAATGCAATTATTTTCACTCTTTTATATTAAAATTTTGTTAATCTTGTACAATGATTATGTTTGTAGGCAATATAGTCGAGATAAATCAATGGGAATGCCTCTTTCTTGAAAGCATAGACAAGATGTACCAGTTCAAGAATCTTCATTTCCATCCTTTGATGAATGGATTATTGATGCAATGAATCAAGCACAAGAACATGGTCAAGATATACCTATGGGGGAATATGATCTTTCAAATCCTCCATCAATTATGGCTTCCAAATTCAGTGGAATGTGGGCATATGGAAATCATTTTAGAGTGGAAGACAAAGACCAAGGGAAGGAAAATTGTGATTGTGTTGTGAGTGTTGAATTTCAACATGGTTCTCATAAGAAAATTTATGTTGGTATCATAAATGATATCATTCAAGTTGATTATGGGGAAAACAACCCTATACTATTGAAATGTAAATGGGTCAAACCATCTGTAACACACCATAATGAGTATGGATTTATACTTGTTAATACTCACCAGTTTTTGTCATAGATACATGAACCATATGTGTTCCCTTCTCAATTAAAACAATATTTTTTATTGATGATGTCATGAATCATGGATGGTCTTATGTCATTCAAACAGATTCTCGATCAAAACATCATTTAATGGATTTTGACACAATGCACAATGGACAATATGTTGATACATTACAACAGACATTGGAAGTTGATGATGGTGAAGATGAGATTAGAGGATTTGAAGAAGTGACTTCATAGTACTAATGGAGAGCTTGAAATTGATGTTGGGGAGGGTAATGAAATAAATGGTGATGAGGATGACACTGAAGCACATGCATATATGAGTGATGAAGAGTTCCATTCAAATGACACAAAAGATGATGATGACCTTCCTCTCTAAATTGAAATGTTTTTTTATGATTTTATCTCATCAGTTCATGCATACTTGAATAAGTATCAATGTACATGAAAACTCTCTTGCAAATAAGGGAGTTATTTTGGCCTAAGGGAAAGTTTATTGTGTGGTGCAATAACAATCAATAATGCTCATCTTCATATTTCTTAGTTTTTCTTTTTGGTGTCATTACTATAATATTCATCTGGATGTTTTTTTATAGTCATATCATGAATATTAGATCTTCATTTCTAAGGATATTACAAAGATAAAACACCTCAATTATCTTTCTACTCAATTATCTTATCCTTGTTACATTCCATTGATGTATCTTTGTTACTATCTTCTTAGTCACCAATTTCAGAAAAATAATGCATGAAATGAATGACTATGTTTCTAATTTTATGTTCATGTGTAGGGTGTTGTTCAAATTAATGAGGGCTTGAAACATGATTGTGATGATGCACAAGAATTAATGACTGATTATGAGCATCTCCGTAGTGAGAATGTGAAGAAAAATAATGAATATTTAATGTCACTTGGTATACCAATTAACAACTCCAAATCATCAGTGTATGTCTCCAATATTTTGAATCTCATTTACATTTGTATATATTTAATTAAAGTATTATTGTATACCTCTTATTTTTATATAATACTTTTTTATGTAATCTAATTTGTAGGCCAAAAAAGTGTCTACAAAAAAGGGTAAAAATAAAAAAGATCTTGAGGAAATTGCATCTTCTCAGAAAAACATGTGTTCAAAAGAAACCATTCAAAAAGGGAATGACGCCAATGAAAATGTTAATTTATATGTTAAACATGGATGCCTTCTAAATCAATTTGTTGACTCCAATTTAAATTCTAAATCAATTTGTTGAAGCCCAATTTGTGAGCATTATATGAACAATTGACCTTATAAACTAAAGAAATTGTATAGCTGGAGGGGAAAATAATCATGATGTTCTCATGACACCTACTGCAAAAAATCGAGTACCATCTCCACCTATAACATAAGAAGAGATGTAATGTAATACAAATAAATTTGTCCATCAACACCTTCAATGGTTAATCAGGTTCCTTCTATAAAGTTCCTTATTCTTCAAAGAGGTTTGTAGCCACAACAACTGAAAATTTTAATGCAGCTGAGTCAAATGAGCTACATTCTCATGATTCAACATCAAGTCATGGTTCCGATCTATCAAAAAAATTTCTTAATTTATCAAGAGTTTTATAGGGCCACATTGAAAGAATCTAATCAAAGAGAAAAGGAAGGGAAGGTTCTCTATGTGATTGAGGTGAGAGATGGGGTTCTTGTAGGAAGACATGCTGTAAGGTGGGCCACAATATTGGGGGTACAAGTGAGGTCACATTTGGATGTTAACATTGAAACATTATCACAAAAAAACCAAAGACATGTAGATCTTGTTATTCAAAAAATGGAAAACATGTTTGAGAGTATTGGTGGGGTGGTATCACATAAACTCTATAGATACAAAATCTGGAAAATCATAAATAATTATAGGCATAAGTGCATAAACATGATTCTTGAAGGAAAGGAAGAAAATTCATGGCCTTGGATCCAAATATTTGGAATGCATTAAAAGAGGGTATGTGTTATGTGGATTTTTTTGAAATATGTAGCAAGGGACAAAAAGTAAGAAATCCCATGAGATCTCAATGTGATTTTGGAAGAGAAGGGGTGAGATTAAGAAGAGAAATATTTGCAATTTTTTTAATTTTGTACTTATTTTTTACCTTCTTCTACTTAACAGACCTGATCATGGTTTGAGTTTAATTGGTGCTAAAATGACATGATTTTTTACCAACTTTGATTTTTTTTCTATGAAGGAGAAACATGATAGAGCACCTAAAATTGATGAGATATGTATATTGAAAAAATAATATATATGAAGACTCAAATTATGCAAGACATGAGAAAATTTCTTCCTCCAACAGTTTCATCAATTAAAATCCATGAAGTAATGTTGTTATGTTGGAGCTTCTAAACATCCTTTTTTCTATTGATTTGTTAATTAGTTTTGAAGAAAATGTTCTAAAACCCTTCTCAAAGTATCCAACACATCAAATACACCTCTTGGGCATTGACATATAATCTAAACACATTATTTCATGGTAAATACCCAAAATAGAGAGTTATGTATGATTGTATTTTGAATCCATTAAAACATTTTGTATGGTCTTATTTTGGATCATTAAAGACCTTGAGACTCTATCATACATTATTTGTTTTCTAGAAGCAACAACATAATAAATCACCTACAACTTATGTGTTATGACATAATTTAACAAAAGTTAAATGTTATATGAAAAAGCAGAATGAATGATGAAAGGGATGTCACAATCTCCACCTTCAACAGATTCATATGCTAAAAGGCAAGAACTACAGTCACATGTTGCAAGATCTAGTAATTTTGATCAGACGAGGGTTATGAAAATTTTTTTATTAAAAAATGGAGGTATTCTCATCTAAGATGACTGAAAAATGGATGCATTTTCCTCCTTAGTTGCACCAATTATTAGTGCATGGAATCAAAAAGATAAAGAGTCTAATCCTATAGAGGTAAAATTGAATAGTTTTCACCATTATACATATATTTTTATATATAGGAACTAGATTATATATGACTCTTCTCATTTGACTCATTTTATCTCATTTGTGATATAAGGAAATAATGAAAATATATGAAGATATAGGTGGAAGAAAAGGTAATGCTCGTGATGAGACCTATATCGTCCATGCTAATGGCGAGAAAAAGCTTTTTTAGAAAAATATGGCATGGTAAGTATATTGGACTTAATCTCATGTATATGAGTTTTTTATTTTTCACTTATTATTTACTTCAAATATACTAATATTACTTTTTTGTGCTAGTGTTTGAAGAAAACTCAATTTCTAGTGGGTGATAAAGTGGAAATGATAATTCAATCACATAAAAATTTACAGGGCATGAATGGATACATTCACTTGAGACATGTCATGGAGAGAGGTTTGGTTCCAAATGATGTCAATGTTCGTGTACTAAAAGTGTTGATAGATGTTCCTCTTCCTTACAAGGACAAGCTAGATGATTGCACCAATTTATCTCAAATATAATGTTCCTTTTTGAAATGGCCAATAGAGTTATTGTGCAAGTATTTTATACAAGAATTCTAAAAAATATCTCATGACATTGAGTTGGGGACTGAAAAATTTCTCTTGTTTAACTTCTTTGTATGTAATAAATTGAAAATGTTTTGTTTCTTAGAAAAACTTTACATTTCACCAAGGTTGGTGGTTTCAGAAACTTTCTAGTGGAAGAACAATTTTGGACATATATTAATTTATTTTTGATATTATGAAAGAATATATGTCATTCTTTTTATTGTTTGTGTTATGCATTCTCTTTGTATATGTGGATTTGATTGTATTAATTTATTTATGCAATTATTGTAACTCTGTGTTTTTTTTATTTTGAGGATAGTGAAAATTATGATCCTATTAAAGGAAGTGATTTTGTAGTCACCTGAGTTGCATTTCAAGACCAATTGAAAGTGAAAGGAGTAGATTTGGACAACAAATCATTTTCTCATTCTATAAGTTTAGTTTTATTTTGGTCAATTTATTATGAAACAACCAAGTGAGACTGGGATTTTGGTCCTAAAACCTTGCATATTATAGAAATCTTTATTGGATTTTATTTCATAACCATTTTTTATTCTTACCAATTAAACTTATTTGATATGAGAATCTGTTAAAGGAAGTAATTTTGTAGTCACCTAAGTTGTATTTTGAGGCAATTCATCCAATTACTACGTCAACAATTGGGAGAGTAATTTTACAGAAGTTATGAAGAAATTGAAAGTGAAAGAAGTAGAATTATACAACAATCATTTTCTCATTCTACATGTTGATTTAATTTAATTTGGATTAAATATAAGTATTGTGGAGTAACTAATGTAAGTGATGTATAAATACTAAAATACAAAAATGACACAAGCAAGCTAAGATTAAAAATATGAAACCCTTAGCAAGAAATGAGGTAAGAAGACTTAGCTGATTTGCGTTTGATCTGGAACTGATCTGGATTGGGAAAAGTGTTGATAAGGATGGGAAGAGTGTCATAAATACTCCATATAAATTATAAGATGCATGAATGAGGTCAGACACAGGCATCCACAATAGGACAGGGTGTATGGGTGCTGAAGATTGTTTCTAGGTTCCTGTGACTATGCAAATGATCAGAATCTAATTTTTACTGTGTCGTAAAATCATTGTTTTTTCTTTCTATTGATCACCTGAGAGTCTCTCCTTGAATGTTAAAGGTAATTCTAACCTATAAAATATAATTTCACCTATACAAGCCCACAAACCACATCAACCCTAAAATGAAATATGTAATATGGGGAGTCAAACTGATCACGACGGTCATTCTAAGAGTTAACTTACGACCAAGCGTTGCACTACATCTCAGAATCCATGTAGTTCTGGTGAGTGTGTGTAGAAATTTTGCACTAGGATGCCCTTGTGTAAGTTGCACTTGATAGTGTATACACCAAATTATGCACTTAGGTACAATTCTAGGTCATAGTCACATACCACTATTCATATGATTCCTAAGTGAGAAAACTAGTCATTGACATCTATATTTGGCCTCTTTTCTTTCTTTCTTACTTTATTTATGGTCTTGCACACCTCACTACCCAATCTAAATTTCATTGATTTATCTTTCTTGGCTTTGGACACCAGTGCCCAGCCAAGATGTCAGCACCCAGGCGCCCTCATCCCCTCTGGGAACCCCCAACCTCTGTGTATCTTACTCACCCCTTTTGGGCCTCTTTTATCTTGGTGGTCAGACTTTTAGAGGTTAATTAAAAAATTTAAATAAAGGAGTCATATTAATACAAAGCTAAGTGATCATAATAAGGGACCAAGCTCTAATCATCTATTACTATCACCTAAGGTTGTATCCGAGGGGCATTTTAAGAGCATCAAAACATAAATCTAGTTTCATTCAAGGGATAAGGGACTGCATTTTTCTGCATACACTTCATAGGATGGAAAGTTTATTTTGACATCCACACATCTATCTACATTACTATATCTAGTTATTTCTCACTATTTGGTGCATCTTGCACAAGAGCTTCCTATGGAATGATTCTACATACACACACAAAACTACATGGAGTAGTGCATTGCTCGGTCGTAAGTTCACTCTATCGGGTGACTACTGGGGTCAGTATGACTCCCCATTTGCATCTTTTTCTTTTTAGGATTTGATGTGTTTCGGGGTTTTGCAGGAGATCATTTTTTTTGCAAGTTACAAGAAAACCCTATGATAAATCAGTGATATACAAAATACCAATAACGAAGGTTAGTGAAATTGGTGTGACACAAGAAAAATCATTTTCTGAGGTTCTGCACAGACACAAGCATCCAGAAGCAGCCCCTCACCCAGTCTAGGTGCCTTGGTCCACCTTGTTTTGGTAGTTTTATAATTTTATGGGTTTGGTTGTGAAATTTTATGCCTCAACTCCTTTCCTCAAGTTTCTAGCTCGGCACTACCTCTGGGATCTTACCTGTGAAATCAACTAAGACTCATATTCCCTACCTACAATGTATTTATGCCTTTAACTTCCGATTAGGTGCATTCACTTGTTTCAAATATGTACCCTTCTAGCACTTACCCATTTATGAATATTGACTCTACAATTAGTGTTTAAAAAATTTTCAATAGTGGTTATTCCATTTACAAAAAATATCCTTTCAAACCATAACTCTCTTGAGTATGAATTAGGTCTTCTCAAGTCACTGGATCCAAATAGGGTTGTATCCTTCTTTTTCTATCAACTAAGGTTTAAAATTGCATGGCTACAACTGTTGCTGCAATTTTATGCAAGTTGGATACTCAGAATCCTTTCTTACTCTACTATAGACTTAGGGCATTGATCTAATTATTAAGGTAGTAACTCACTCGCTAGACTAGCCTAGAATTCACCAGTAAAAGCCCATGTGCGCTGGCACATCACTCAGCCTAGACTGAGCACTCACCCAAAGTGCGCAAAGGTACCAGGACCCTCTTTAGGGTTGTTGTTGCAAGATGTTAGCATGATGAAGACTTAAAGCATTCAGATCCATGACTAATATATCATTCTACAGTGCATGTTCAGATCTAGATCTTAAAGACTCATGAATCACATGCTAAACATAGTGAGATCATTCATGCAATAATAAACTATAACCATGATTAACACTTTGATTCATTCAATAGCCTCCATTATATTATACATAGAAGCTTCTTACAATAATGGCATCATATGCTCATGCACGTACAGATCTGATAATATAATCTTACAGTAATCCAGTCCTTACATACTATTCTCACACACCTATACTATACCACACAGTTCATTACATATTTATAAGGGTGGGGACTTTCCCTTCACCGCTTATCCAGTCCCAAAATAGGTCGCATGCTATTATTAGCCACGCGCTGCCATTACAATAATAGCCACACATGTAAGTGCGCTAACAATAGACTTCTTCTAGTTAACTATCAGTAGTAAATCTATTCTCAGCCTGTACTCATGCAAAGTGCTTCATAGCTGATCCTCCAAAAATAGCCAATGCATGTCACGCAATGTTTTAACCGGTTTGTGTGCTCCACACGCCATCTTCCAAAAATAGATCCTCATCGTGAAAATGGCTAAGTCCCGAATCTGTCTCTGTCCTTAGCGCGTGATTCCTTTCTGATCCTCCCGCACTTTTGAATGCACTCTGCTCTTCCACATGAACCTTCTGTATGTTTTTTGCTAAGTGCCATATTTTGACTAACAACATTACCCCACACTAATTGCATTACCACCCTAAAAATGGTTGTTCCAAAATGAATCAAAGAATGTGAATAGAGAGATAGAAAGCATTTTATGGATAAAAGAATGACTTTACCCTGCAACATCATCTGCTTCAACCTGAAGAATCAATTCTGGATATTCTTCTTTTATTTCTGCCTCTAAAGTCTGCCAATCATTGAGCATGACCTCTGCCTTTTCTGGGATATCCACTACAATTGAATCTAGCTCATCTTTTGCAATCTCTCCTTTCTCATTTTGCAAGACCAACACAATGTTAGACATGGCAGTCATTCTTCCTTCTAATAAGTCCATCTTTTGTGACGTATGAGTTTCCCAAGCTCATCTAGCCTTTCCTTGTGTGGTTCTTGTGCTGTTGTAAGGGCCTCGCACTTCTGCTTGACAAGTGCTAATCATTCAGCCCAAGGTCTCATCTTTCATGGCTTTTAGGACTTCATTGTCCTCTATAATGGTCCTAGTTCTTATAACGGCTTCTGGGGCTGTACAAATATTCAGCACTGCTTGATCTACTTTCTTCAGTTCCTCCTGCAAGCTCTGAAGAAACCCCTCATATGATGCAATATTTCTCATCACTGAAGCCTTTTCTCAACTTTACTTCCTACTCAGGATTCTTTGGTTCTGGCATGCACAGAGGTTCATCTTCAAGCACCAAGTCCACCAAGGTTTGTACATAATGCATTGTCGAAGGAAATGTTTTGGGTACCTTTGGCTCTAAGTGTGGCTTTTCTTTCATGATATTGTCCCCAACTTCCTCTACCATGCTGATGAAAATAATGTTCTTCTTCTATGCCAAGTATTTTTCTTTCTTTAGGCATGCGCTATTTCTACATCCTTGGCCTTGATCTCTTCCCTTAGCGCCCTAATTGTTGTAGCCTTATCCATATTTCATCGTGCCACCTCTGTCGAGACTTTCACCAAAGCATTTCTCACTTGTTCATCTGACATAATAGTAGGCTTTACTGTTATGTGTCTAGCCTAAGGTGTTTTCTTCAACCTCCTTGATACACATGACTCTTCACATACATCAAATTCTGGTTCATCCATGTGTGTGTGCATAGACCATGACAGTTGCTTCCTTGTGTGCATGGTCACCATATCTTCATCCATCAGCTCCCACCCATACAACTCCTTTGGTGTCACTATGCTTTGAAAATGGGCGCGGACAATTTTACCTGTGTCCTCAGCATAGCCCATGACTGATGCAACATATTATCCACTTGTTCTCTTTGATCTTGGCCCCTTAGGAACTTGAGCTTCAAGATTTAGAGCTTGTTCTGCCATACCCTGAGTAGTCTCAGTTACGTTGTCTCATCTACCTCCTTTTCTCCTTTTTCTCCATCCTTCATTTCTTCATCCTTTGGTTCTTCCACATTCTCTGGAGGTGTAGGATATTCAGGCGCATGCTCTCCTCAGACTCTTCCACCTCCTCATTCTAGCTTCAACTTCCTTCTTCTCTTCTCAGTTGTCTCCTTCTGTGGAGAGAGTTCAGGTGATATGTGCACTGATTATGGAGTAGCACCTTGGGTCCTTGTTCTCCTAAATACCCTTTTGAAGCGGCTCTCTCCTTGGACTACAACCAAGTCCTCATCTTCTCCTTCTTACCCCTGAGGTGGCATAGTCACGTGCTCCTTTTCTACCTTGTCTGTAGGCTGCCTCTTGCCTCTGTGCTCCAAACCACCACTATCTTCATGCTCCTCTTCTTCATCATCTACTTCTATTGTCTCTGTGGGCTTAGGTGCTGGAACATTTTCCATTGTATGCTTACCTTTTGGTGGCCCTGGGAGCACGAACTCATTCTCCACATACTTATTGTTCTCCAACTTGGGCTTGAGTTGCAGGTACACAAGTGTTGCTCCAACGTCTCCAACGACCAAGCTTATAGGCTTCATGCTTATAATATCTTAGATCAACCTCTCAATGTAGGCAGTCTGTCTTGGATATACATATGTCTTTCTCAGTGTATGGTAGTCGCAATCTACCTTGTCTGCATTGAATCTTAGGCGGTGCACATCTGAAAACTGATGAAATGATGCCTAGAAATATCATGTTGTGAAGGCATATGGTAATTTTCACCATGGGCTCCAAGCCCCATCTTTCATGGAAAACTACACGATGCAAAAGTGCTAGTATACCGTGAACTGCATTGCCTTCCCTACTACCGAAGGTAACTCCTTGGGTATGCACCATTCTTCTTCGAACATTGTGCGGAGCCTATCATACCATTTCTCCGCCCTCTTTTTGAATGGTCCACTCATTGATCCCTCACACAAGTACTTGCCAAATATTTCTGCAAGTGACTTTTTCTCCATAGGGTATTCCCAAATTTTCTCCTTTGGCCCATCAGGCACCCCAATTTCCATAAACACCAGAGACAATAGAACAGCCCCGAAACTAATTTTCTCTCCTGTGCACACTTCTTCAATGATAGTTTCCATGATGTAACTGGAGATGTTGTAAATCACTCCCTGTGACATCTTCTTCACAATGTGTAGCCACATTGTGTTTACCTGCGACCACCTTTCTTGGTCATTCAACTTTGTTACAAGATGTGCAGCTACCTGCACTACTGGGTACTTCTTCAATTTGTCGATGTCCATGCCACATAGACCCTTGGTATACCCCAGCTCCTTCCTTGTCTCCAGGATTGTGGCCTTATCAGTTAAATCACCGTTTAGATCTACCCCTGTGCCTTTCAACCCTGTTACTATTGAGATCAATGTGGTTGTGATTCTAACCCTCTGTCTGACGAAGTAGAAGAAGTCCTCATGGACTCTGCTCATCAACCATCAATACAATGGTTCATACTTTCCAAAGTATGGCAGCTCGTACAACTGGTATACTCCAATCTGTTTTAGTAACTTCTCACCAACGTCATCGTACACTGGCATATCTTCTGTTGTGCGCTTGTTTTTTTGTGCTCAACAATGCATCAAGCTCCTTCTTATTATCTGATGTTCGATGGTTGTAATCACTGATTTTACATTGACATATGTGGGAATCCCATTCTTGTCCCACGATCACACCCTTTGGATACTACATTTCTAAGAAATTACTCTCAGGAGCAATTTCTTCTTCCACTTCGACCTTCTTCTTCCCTTTTACTCCTGTTGCGGGTGCTTTCTTCAGTGCCATTTGAAAAATATCTCTTTTCTACCCTCTATAATCGAGCAAGTTGAAACCCTAGTTTAAATCTCCATGCCCTAGTGGAAATTGTGTGCCCTAGCTCATTTGTAACACATCTACTTCACTCAAACCCTTCACCTATGGGAACACAAGCTTCTCCTACTCACAAGCCTTCTCTCCACACCTGGTTTCACACTCTTCGGACCTCAACTTGATTGCTCAACTTCATTTGCACTTATCTCTTTTCAAATTCTCTCAATTGCAATGGTAAAAATGAACTCGCATCCCATCCTTATATAGATTTTCAAAAATTTAGTGCATTTATTGCTCCTCCACCTACCAACAATCCTCTCATTAAATGACCATTTTCATTCCTTCCGCATGGTACATCTTCATGTCCAAGCTATAACCTTCTAGCACGCCTTCCTACCTTCTAGCCGCAGACTTCTCTTCAGCATGCCTCCATGCGCCAGAGTACCTTGCCACTGTGCCTTCCCTTGGTAGTTCCCATGGCCTCTTCTTACTTCATGTTATACTTGTTTCTTCATTTACCTCCACCTATGGTCCTCATTTCTAGAAGCAATCTTTTTTTTTTTCAATTCTCCAACTTGAATAGCACCCAAAGAAGTTATTCCTTTCATGTGGACTTATTTTCATCATTCCTATACCTAGATATCAATAACCACCCCACACTAAGGGTATGTGCAGTCCTCTGTGCATAAAAATTCTCCAAATAGTAATTAGCTTCTGGCACGTAAACGCGCTTATTACACAAAAACACCAACTAAATTGACAAAGCATAGCGACAAAGAAGGAAATACATTAAGGAAATATAGAATTGGAAACCTAATCTAAATGGAAACACTGCCTTATTACAAACACCAAGAAGACTTATTTATAGTAGGGCTTCAACCTACTCCCGTTGAAGTAACCGGGTAATCGTATTCCATCAAGCGCCTCTAATTGGAAAGCACATGTTTCAAGTATGTGAGTGATAACATATGGCCCCAACCAATGTACTTTGAGTTTTCCTAGATGGCGCAAAAACTTAGAATCATAAAGGAGCACCATCTGTCCAATTGTGAAATTTTTATCCTTGATGTGCCTATCATGCCATGCTTTCTACCTGGCCTTTTCTTGTTTTTGACTCCAACGTGCTATTTCTCATCTTTCATCCAGCTTAATTAACTTTTCAATCCGTTCTTCTAATGCTTTCTCATCAGCTAGACCTCCAGTGCGTGTAATATGCAAAGATGGTAACATGAATTCCATAGGAAGAACTGCTTCTACACCAAACACTAACTGAAATGGTGTGGCTTTGTTCAACCTTTTATATGTTTTTCGATATGCCCAAAGTACTATAGATACTTTATCATCCCAATCCTTTCTTCCAACATCACATATTTTTGTCAATGTCTGGCTCAAAATTTTGTTGAAATCCTCAGCAGTCCCATTTTCCTGAGGATGATATGGTGTAGTCTTATGGTGTGCAATCATGAATTCATCCAATAAAATTCTGATTGTCTCATTCAGAAAATGTGTGCCCCTATCACTGGTCAAACTTAAAGGGCATCCATACCTTGTAATAATATTTTCCCATAGAAACCTGGCTATTGTAGCTGCTGTACAATCCTTTGTAGGTGTTGCTTCTGCCCACCTTATCAGATAATCTATGCAAGTTATGATATAGCGCGATCCAGTCCTGTGTATGGCTAGTGAAATAGGACCCACAAAATCTATAGCCCATTTCTCAAATGGTTCTACACTAGTAATAGGTCTCAGAGGCATTTCATCTCATTGACCTCAGTTTTCCAAGACATTGACAATGATCACATGCCTTGCAATAATTCCTTACAATCTTTATACAGGGTCTCCCACCATAATCCAAGTGAGTAAGAATTTTGCGCAGTGGCATCACCTGCATAGTGGCCACCTGCAATACCACCATGTGCTTCTTCCATGATATTTGTTGCTTGTTCCAGTACATAACAATGCTAATACTTCATCCCAGCCTAATTTGTGCAGGTCACCACTAATTAACATATAGGGTGCCATGCGTATAGCAAGTTATTTCTTCTCCAAGGATTTCATTCCTTCTGGTGCCATACCTTTCTCGTAGAAAGACAACAATGTCCTCTAATTCCAATGGCACTCGTTGTAACCTATATAATTGTGCATCTGGCATGGTATCTTTAATTTCCTATGCTTCTTCTCCTGAGTGTATTTTGGATAAATGGTCTGGTCCAGAATTACTTTTCCCTGTTTTACCACAATTGTGAAATCAAATTCTTGAAATAAGAGTACCCATCTACATATGCGCCCTTGTAAAATGGGCTTGTTTACCAAATACTTCAATGCCATGTGATCTGTATAAAAGAAAATGGTGTAGCTAGCAGGTCCTACTTCAGAATTTATGTAGCGCATAGATCATTGATAAAGCTTCACGCTTTGTAGTTGTGTAATTTTGTTCTACAGGAGTCAATTTCTACTAGCAAAAAAGATAGGATGATCTATAATACCTTCTCCACTAGGCTAAGCCAATACTATGCCAATGGCCATGCTAGAGGCATCCACATGTACATGAAATGGTTGGTCCCACGAAGGAAATCATAGAATAGGCACGGTAGTAAGTCTTTTCTTTTAATGTCTCAAATGCACTTGTTGTGAAAGTTCTCCCCAGTAGAACATACCTTTTCCTTTCAGTAACTCCTTTAAAGGTGAAGCAATATTGGAATATCCTTTAATAAACTTCCTGTAATATCCTATATGACCCAAAAATCCACGCACCTCACTCTGACTGGTAGGCTCTCCTAGGCCTATAATGACTGCAACCTTGGTAGATCCCCAACAAACCATCCTTGCAGATTATGTTTGTCCTAACAGTATCCCCAAATGGTGTAGCAAATATGCTTCTTGATGTTCAAAGATATACTCAACTTGTCTACATCTTTCAAACATCATCCTCAGATTATCACAATGATCCTTACTATATCCATACATCATCCAATCATCCAAGATCTCCTGCTAAGAAGTTGTGGATTCCTTTGATTCCTGGGCTCACACCTAACCACTATATGGTCTAAAATACAAGCATGTGCATTCTTCAAACCAAAAGGGCATCACAGTTATAGAAAAACTTCCTCTTCTATTCTCTTAAAAGTAGTTCTCTTTTCTGATCCTTCTGAATGGAGCAATCAACCTGATGTATGCACCCATTATCGATCCATCAATTGTATATACACCCTTACTGCCTTCAGTATTCTACCTATAATATGCTAGAATATGTCTCGTTAACATATGTACAATCATGATCTTACATACTTTCCACATATCCTTTTCTTAAGATTGATTAACATTTTGTGACTTTTGCTTGATCTACATATAACTTAGGATGTAATTAACAGCCTTATTTTGTTGATTTATATTCTAACTGTATGAAAATCTGTAATTCCTAAGAAAAATGGTATGGAAATTGGGATTTTTGATAAAATAGGTCAATTGAGTCGGAAAAGATGCAAAGTGCTGAAGTGGTCAACATGTTTTTGGAAGCATTGGTTTCAATATGGCTTAGGAATTCCCGTAGACTTAGGGAACTCCATTATGTAGTTAAATGCTCACTTACCTCCACTTAGTTCCGTAATTTTTAGACTTAGTTCCGGACTTCTCTAAAGTTTGGAACCCTCGTATATGTAGAATGATTTCCTTTATTTTTGGAACTCAAAGTTTTGGAACCAGTGAGAATTTCTGTTTCCAATACGGTGATTGTAGCAATCAATGATCCTTTCAATCAGGATCATATTAGATGTAGCTATTCTTCATACTCAGGCACTCCAATCCTTGGAAAACTAACATAGGCTAAGAATTTGACCTATCAAGCCATGATCCAATTTTACATCTAATTTTGGACACCTTCAGTTCTATCTGAATTGGTAGAGACATCTATGGCTGTAAATATTTACCTGAGGAAAATTTCATATATCTTGTGCACTTAGATAGATATATAGATATAGATATTATCCATAGACAAAGACACAGAAGATAGAAAGAGACCAATACGTTTTTGTAATGCAGAACATTTTATGATCTTGGTGATAGCCATTGCCTATTTATGAGACTATATTAATTTGTATCAAATCAATATTTCAAGGTGGAGCAAGGGTCCTTGTCTTCCAAGATCACCAAGATCTTCTTTTATTGGTATTTATATTTCCAGTCTATTTGGAATAACACTAAGTAGCAATATTAATTTTGATCTCAATGCAATTAGTAAAAGATGGCAAATATTGTGGTATACTTGTTCCTGCAGGTGTTCTATGATTATATTCTTATTTCTCTTGTAATCAACTTCCAACATTTGTAATTGTGTGTTTATAGAGTTGCAAAATTTTTTTATTTTTATAACGTGTGTTCTTATAGAGTATATATTCTTATGCACATTTGTGTTTATTTCATAGTGTCAATTTATTTTTATAGGATAGTAATTACTTCCAACAATCTTTTCATATTTTGCTTTTCCATATGGTTTTAATCAAATAAATCCCTAAGATCATTGAGAAAATCCCCCACAAAATATAAAATAGAAACAAATCTACAATCAGTTACTATCTCACTACAATTCTTGTTGCAATAGCTTCAAACACCATGGTTTGAATATGCCATTTCAAAAAAGAATCTTCTTAAATGGTGAAGGGAATAATGACACCTTTCATTTTTGTAATTTTTGTCAACCCTTGATAGTTATTCATTGTGTAATTAGGTTTGTCCACAAGAGTAGAAATCATACATCTAGTACCCATTGCAGGATCTTCCCTAGATAGCCTCAGAAAACTTTATGATGTAAGACCAAGAAACTCTCAGGGGATTCCTTAGTCCAAACAATATCTGAACAAGAATCATGTACTTCTCAGTCAAATAAGGACTTTGGTATCAAGAATTAGAATCATACTTCATCGTATCCTCTGTTAGATTCAATGAAGCAAGGATTTCACCTAGTTTCTTAGATCAATCACCAAAAGGAAGTGAAACCTTTAGGTAAAAAGATATCACTATCCCAAGATTCTATTTAGATAGAAGTTTTGATTCACATGATTGACTATGCAACCTCCTACTCGTGACTTTTCACATTCCAAAAAACAAATTACATAATGTTATATTGATTGGGAGAAACTTTTCCTTAAGGTACTACAGAAATGGCACAAGAATCTAATGAAAACTTGACCACAGAACCTTCACTTATCCCAATTCAATCTTGATGATGATGATAAACCTATGTTATTTCACCTCCACATTTACCCACATTTATCAGGGATGTATTCTGATGACCTTGACCAATCTATTTGAAACAAAAGTAATGTAGAAAACTTATGATTGACAAAATAAATCCTTTGAAACTGCGCATTTGTTTCCATCTACCCTGGGAAGCCATGCAACAATCAGGCTTGGTTTATGGGATCTTAATGCCTATCTAATATCTATTACCACTTGGGCACAAATGGACAGTTGACGTCCTAGATGCATCCTCTGATTATTAAAGAGGGAGGAATAGTTTCTAGAATTTTTCAAAATCAAGCAAGAGGAGTGCCATGAGAATATGGAAACTATTTAGACAATATTACTCTTTATGAGAAAAATATAATATGGAATTGTACTACAAAGAAAATTAAGCTAAAAAACATTTTTCTTAAAACAGTTCTAGATGAAGACTCAAGGGAGTAGCATTTAACCTAATCCCATGGGAGGTGGAAACATTGATCAAATAAGAATCAATGATATCCAATGAAGTTTGTAGAAGCTATTCACGAACAAGTATACGTGGACCTAGAAAAGGAAAAATCCATATTAAAAATTTAAACCCAGGATATGAACAAATTGATGGATTCAATTAGAAAACCATTCCCAAACAAACATTTTATTCAATTAACCTCCACCATGGATGGATTGCAAGGTAAGGAAAATGCTAAAACTGAACCATTAGCAATGGATTGTCCTAGATGCAAGAAGAAGCATGCTGAATAAGAGATTGTCCCATGGATAAGACAAAAATGTGTCCTGTGAATCTAGGGAACATGAGAGTAATGTCCTCCTGTCTCTTCAATACACATTTATGGTAAATCAGCTTAAACAAAGTAGTGCCTTCACCATCCACATTAGAAGAAGTAGTACTGTCAGAACAACGTGACACGTGCCCCAATGATGATACAGGTCTCCTCGTAAGGTGTTCGGGATCCGAAAAGCTCTCCAAGTGTGCGTTAACATCCCGCATGCCCCGCTTAGCCCCCGCGTGCTTTATTTTTCCTTTTCCCCTCTTTTCTTAGCCTTTTTCTCTTCAGTGACGAAACCGCCACCCTGCCTGGGCGGCGGTCTCATGACCGCCGCCCTGAACAGGGCGGCGGTCCTGTAACCGCCGCCCTGCTCAGGGCGGCGGTCCTTTACGCATTTTCCAGAAAGCTCTTTTAACATGACTCACATAAATTCAACATTTTACCAGCTTTCTTTCACCGCCATAAGCTTGCATTTATGATTCTGGTTCCCTGGAATAGTGTTTTGCCATTGTTTATAGTTTAAGAGTTCTATTTGGCTTTTACCTTGGGTAAATGCAAATGCTATAAATAGTTGGCTTGTGCTCAAGCAAATGGCCCCTCATTCACTTCTCATCTTCTCATTTTCAGTAATTCAGTCTTTTATTTTGCTTAGGATTCATAGTTTAGTTCGTTACATGCTTAGTTAGCATTGTTTTACTGTTGGTAAGCCACATATCCATCTTGTGCAAGCAGTGTTGTTATTTCATCCAATCCATTGGAGTAGAATAGCTTAGGAAGCCATTAAAGTTGCAGGTTTTGCTCCTCAAACAGGATAGTTTCAGGTTCTGGATGCTTTATGTTGCATGACTCGCAATAGATCCCGCTAGGAATTGCATAAGCCAAGCTCTGTACTCTTGCGCTATCCCTCTCCTACTCGCATTGTATTCAGTCTGTGTTCTGAGCTACCTTTGTCCCAATATCTACTTCTGTTGATGCTAGCATTACACGCTTTTCTGGATCCACGTGAACACGAAGGAACGAGGAGATCACACTGAGGGGACAAGATCACACACACCATCGGATTCGCCACTGTTCTGCAGAATCCAGGTTCTAGCTTTCAAAGTTCTAGTTAGAATCATATCAAATAGAGTAGTTAATTGCTTTATTTCAGTAAATTCTATTCTCGATATTGCCAGGGAAGCTGTGGGGATTGATAGTTTCTGAGAAACTATGATTCACTCCTCACTTCTGAGGTAGGATCGAGAATCTTGCAAATAGATTAGATGAGCTATTTTATTGTTTAGAATAGATCTACAAATTACACAGACAAATAGCTACACTCGGTTATTTTGTTTGTTTTAAATTATTATTTTAGTTGTCTTTCTAGATATTTTAAATAGTTGTTTTCTTAAATTCGTAAAGTTCATCAGAAAAACACAAAAAAATAGAGAAAACATATATGCTATAGATACACTTCACATAGTTAAATTTCATTTTGTTACAGTTAATTTACTTTGTTACTTTTGTATGACAATCACGGGACCTAGAGAGCCCAGGGAATACATATTCGAGCCAATCGTGCCCCAGCCCAATCTCATCACGGCAATAACTGATATAGATCAAAATCTTAGGATTCAAGTCTTCCGAACAACGGTAAGCTTGCAACAAATCAATTCTCAGTTGAGCGGACTAAACATAGAAGACGACCAAGCACACACGTTTTGGTCAAATCAACCGAACTACAGATTACCCTAGGCAAACATTCATATGACTGTAGAAGGGTTCGAAAGAGAACAAACCTTTGGTTGTGATCCTTTGGTCCCACAGCCAGATGCAGGAGACACTCTTCTAGATATAGATACCAGCCTAAGAATCCAGGTTGCACGAACGCCTGTAGGGTATTCTGAGAAAATCACACAGTTATTGATCCTAAATATAGAAGCTGAGAAAGCATACGATTACTGGATATTAGGGATTAGGACTTGATTTCACGCATGACCATAACAGGTCCACAACGACTAAGAGTCTACGGTTGTGACCCACAAATCCCGCAGCCCAACGAATCCACAGGAGAATTAGACATAGACACTGGCCTACGCACACTAGTATTCCAGTCTACTCCACTTCCACCTATCATCATCGAACAATTATCCTTGCTAGACACAACAGCTAACAAAGCTAGAGAGTTCTGGACTAGGCCAGAGAACCGTCCATAGAATTGACTACATTTACCATCCACCATATGACCCTGTCCGGAGAAATACACGAAACTATCCCGGGTCATTTTCCACGTATTCCACAACCCATAGATCGAATCACGCCAGAGCTCGATATTGATTGGAGCCTTCGAGCAGTCATCCTTGCTGACCGATCTATCACACCAGCCCAAGTTAGGAGGGCTTTCTTTGCTTTAGATTCACAAGTTCCATTAGTGCGCATTGAAGACATTAGATTGCCTAACTAGTTTGTCTGTATCTCACACATATTCCATCCCCACCGGCTGTCTCGGCACGACCTCGGGAGGTCGGGTGCGAGGAAGAGTCACTTGTAGATTCCCACGCTCGCTTGTCACTTTTCCGTCGTACAAAATTGGTGAACCCGACGTGAAACAAACAAAATTAGTGAAGCTGACGTGAACTTCCTACTTTCTAGTTCGGAGTCATAGTATTACGTGTTCTTCCAAGTTTAGTATACTTTTCATCTTCTCCACTTCATTGGCTTTCACCTTCGCTCCTTCCCATTATTCTGCGGGTATTCATATACCCCTTGAATATGTTGGGATTCGATGCATATGGCAGACCCCTCTTGGGTCTTGAGGCATACTACGCCCAACAAATAGACAATCATCACCCTCACTCTCAGTATGGGGCATCAACTATTCAACTAGTCAGTTGTCAACACAAACTCCAAGGATCAGATATAGCTCATCCTTCCAAACAGAGGAGTTGGAACAACTCGCTCAAACGCAACAAACAGAGCCTTCAGGCTCGAACAATATGACGTTCACCGGAGAATCTGGTTCATCTCCTCAGGTACTACTTAGACCACAAATTAGTAGACAATCAGACTCATACCAAGGTTTAGACGATGAATATTCGGTACGTTATGCCAGGAACGACCAACGTTCTCGAGGTATGTATCCACCTGTAGGAGGTTTACAACCACAACCCGAGGTCTCTTTTCAAGAAAATACCTCTATGCCACTGCATATAGGAAATACTCTCGGAGAAACTTGGCAAGATAGCGATCAGTTCATAGCAGGATATCACATGCCTATACAAAACCATGGTATACAACAAACGCCACCAAGGCAGAATATCGTGACTTCACCAAATGAAGTCATTTCAACTCTAATAGAAAAGGTTAGAGGGTTAGAACTTGCCCAAGCAAGTCAAAATTCAATTCATGCAAGCAGGGAGTTCCAATCCTCCACACCATCCTAGCCAAGTGGATCTCCTCACAGGAGTAGGCACGTTAGGCATGACTCCTCAGTATTCACAACAAATGCCAACTAGACCCACCATCTCTAGCACTGTTCCTCCCGGTCTAGTACAGAACAATCCATTCCTGGATAGTACCCCGTCATACTTAAACATATACTCCAAATCACCACAAGGGGATATGTTCTCCTCTCCCAGAATTTTTTCTCAAACACAGGGGCTTCCTTATGCCCCTGCCAACGCATACGCTGCGCCATATCAACAACCCATCCCACCACCGCTCCCTCAGCAGGCACCATCAATGGTCGAAACATATGCGATAGGGACTTACTCAGAATATTTGAAAGAACCCTTGGATTTCACCATACGAAGCATCATGCTTCCAAGACCTCTTCCCGATTTGCCCAAATACAAAGGAGAGGGAGATCCAAACGCGCATATCAAAGCTTACGCTACAGCCATTCGAGAACTACTCCCATGGGATGGGGTTGTTGCTAAAATATTCCCAAAAACCTTGGAAGGCATCGCTCTCGATTGGTATTATAGAATACCTGAGGCTTCCATCCATTCATTCAAACAACTCGTTTCAGAGTTCATCAAGGCCTTCGACATGAACAAACTATTAAGAACAGGAATCAGGGAGTTCTTACACATCAAACAAGAACACAACGAATCTGTCGCCCATTTCATCCAAAGGTGGCGTACAGTCCTTTATTCCTCGGCAAGTGCTCCAAACATGGATCAAATGGAACTATGTGATTTATTCCTTCATTCTCTTAGCAGAGAAGTGAAGGAAGAAGTCCAGAAGTTCCCATTAAGAACTTACGATGAAGTACTAGAGAGTGCTCTTCGAATAGATCAAGCAGCAATTGATAGTGGTCGCAAAACATATGGAGCAAACGGGAGGTTAATCACCCCCAATCAAAACACTACAACTTATCCCACTACCACGAACGTCAATCAAGGACCTAAAATCCTTAACAAAAATCAGGGTGTAACAACAGATGGAGTAACCGACCAGCCTAAAAAGGTAAATATTGTCAATACTCCATCACAAATAAACAACCAAAGAAACAACAACTTTACCCCGACAGTCAATACAGTGGATTTTAATCATCCACAACAACAACAACAACAACAACAACAACAACGGCGAAATCCCATACAGGGTCCAAGCCAAAATTCAACTAGGTACCAAAACCAGAATTCAAACCAAAGACAACAAACGCAAAATTTTAATAGACAACGGTTTGATCAAAATTTTGGGCCACAATACACATCAAATCAACAAACTAGGAATTACAATCCTAATTCGTACTGTGGTTTCCACAAAATTCGGGGCCATGACACTAGAACGTGCCGTGACTACAATAAATTCATGCAACGCTTGCCAGATGAACAAAAACAACTTTTTATGGATATGTTCTTAGCAGATCCTACGTCACCAACGTCAAATACCTTTTCAGGGGCAGTTTCCCCTCAAAACGCACCCCTGAAGATCTTTAATGATCCACTCCCAAATCACGATAACAACAGGCTAAATCCAACTGGGACGAACAAGGGTGCAATGACAGGAAACAATGATCATGAAGCCTCGACCTCGCTAAATCCATTAGTTGCGCCGCAACTAGGAAGTCAACCACGACCTAAGGTAGTCGGTTTAGTAGAGTTAGACGCTGAGCTACCCATCGAAGCTATAACAAGGACGCGAGAGTATTTCTCTCAGCCAAGTCCAAGCCACCTGCCAGAGGCAGATGACATCCAACAAATCATAGTAAAACCTGTGGGAGCCTATGATTTGATTAACGACCTAACAAAAACCTTCTCGCACATTTCATTCTTAGACTTACTAAAGAACTCTCCTGCCCACAGGGCTGCTCTTTTAGAAGCATTAGGTTTAGGTCATCTAATTAACATCACTCCACCACCTGAAACACAGGTAAATCATGTGGACTTTGATGTTCATCCTCCAGGGCAGGCAGATAGGGATGTCGAATTCATATTCGAGATAAACAAAATGCCGACAGATGCTGAGATCGCACGCCGAGGTGATCCAGCCTTACATTTGCAAGTATGGGTTTATAACAACTATGTAAAGCGTGCAATGGTTGACGATGGGGCGGCAGTTAACATAGTCCCCTTCTCTTTCCTCCAAAAGCTAGGGTATGGAGAAACCAATTGCTCCACAACTCGAAATACACTAAGGGGCTATGATAGTCTTAAAGCCACCTCGGTTGGAACTATAATATTACCGGTCACCTTAGGACCCAAAACCATCTTGACTGAGTTTTATATTATAGATCGGGAAACTAACTATAATATGATCCTCGGCCGACCTTGGATACACCGCATGAAGGCAATCCCTTCTACACTATTTCAAGAAGTAAGGTTTTTACATTTAGGAAAGGTATTCGTGGCCAAAGGTGATCCAAAACCATTTGATGTACACCTAGCTGACTTAAAGAAAAGACCAGGCGTACACTCAGAGTTTGAACTCCCAACAAATCAACTTAATAAACCTACTGACGCAAAAACAAATGAAAAGTTGGTACCTACGACAGATCTTGAAGCTATGAGCCTAGCCAAAGTAACCCCAACCCCTAAAGATGAGGCTAACACTGTAGAAGCAATATCATTAAGAACTACTGCAAAAATCGTTGAACTGCTAGAAAATGATCTACCAATATTCTTACCATTCGATTCAGTAGGCATAGGATATTCCCTAGGCATTGGCTCTCTTCCAGCAGAGGATCTCTGTATGGTGGAAGTAGAATATGCAAACACAACAGATATCCCAGCATCCATATTCCCAGTCAAATATTGGACACTCCATTTTGATGGAGCTAGATGCCGTTACGGAGCGGGGGCAGGTGTAATCTTCACTTCCCCTGAAGGAAAAGTCTTACCTTTTGCCTTTAAACTAAATTTCGAGTGCACAAACAATGGCGCTGAGTACGAAGCCCTCCTCCTTGGCCTCATCTTAGCTAAAATAATTGGTGTTGATAACATCAGAGTCTTAGGAGACTCACAATTAGTAGCAAACCAAGTCTCTGAGATATATGAAACCAAAGCCGAGCACTTACAGCTTTACAAAAAAGCTGTATTAGATTTGAGCAAGGATTTTGACTTCATATCAATTGAAGCAATCCCGCGAGAGAAAAATCTTCTCACCGATTCAATAGCAACTTCAGCATCACGTTTTACTCCAAGCAATGAGTTAGAGGATACCCGTTTCATGGTATCCCTTCGTGATGAACCATTGATAAAAACAATGACAAATTCTCTTTTAAACAGAAATGAATCTACTATCCTAGACCATGTTGATAGTGATATGGCCACTTTGGATTACTTAAACGCCTATGCGGCACTACATCTCTCCTATCATATGATAGATTTGTCCTTAATCCCACATTTGTCTTCCTACTTCGGAAATCCCATGATGGATCTTCCCTCACAAATGGAACCTAGCATATGCACAATAGAAAATGGGGATGATTTGGATTTACCTCCAGCACCACCTGAGTTTGAAGAGGGTAACGCCTCTTGGATTTACCTCCAGTGCCACCTGAGTTTTAAGTGTCCTTTTTCCAAATAAAATATAAAAGTACCTTGGGATCTATTAAATTTAATTTGTTTCCCTCCTTAATTGCCCTTAGCCTATGGGAAATAAAAAAGAATAGGCTTCAGGTATCCAGAATTAATTAATTTTGAAAAGGGGACATTACAGTCTCACCTTTTTGTATATTTAGCAACAGTTTCCTTAACGATGTTGCAGCCACAATAAGCAAAGGACAATAGAGATTGATTCATAGTGAAATGTTGACATTGGGCAGGGGTAGATTTCATTTCCAAGTATCAGGGTGTGCTTTTTTGGGGCTTTCTTATATTGGAGACAAAAAAATTGTTTTTACATGTAAGAGGTTCAAAAGGTCTGAATGCAACTAATGGTGTTGCTCATGGCTTCAATGTTTGTGCTTTTTAATGTCTAGATATTTTTGGAATGTTTGTGTGTACAAATAAGTAAAAATATTTATTCGATGACATGGAAAATGCAAGAATTAAGTTGGGGTTGGCGTGTTTGTTGGCCGTTCATACTTGGTGAGGGCACCATTGAGGTCAATGTGGAGACATCTTAAAGGAATCTATCTAAAAGATGCCAATAAATCAATCTTGAGCCACCTAAGTTGGATTTATCAAATGAGTTAGATAGGCACCTCGAGAGTGATATCTCCCCATGTCTTTAAGATAGATGTATTTAAGATATTTATGCTAGCAACACCTACCAATATTGCATGTTAAAATGTTAATTCTGCATCAAATTTTGTAGGTGTAAATCATGCAAACATTTTCCTTTTGATTTGAAACTTGTAGCATAACATATTCATCTAAATGCATAATATAGATCACATTAAATGACAATTAAAAATAAAAATATATTAACACAAAATACTAAAACATGAATATTAACTAGGGGTTGGTGCTCCTTGTGAAGTTGGTGCTTCACTAAATCTCTTTTCTTTGTGTAATATAAGTAGAGTTTCTGTGGGTTTTCTTCCCCTTGAGGGTTTCCCACTTATATTTGGTGTCTTGTGTTCTCTCTCTTGTGTTGTGTTATTGTGAATGGTTAATGCACATCTAATAACATATGCACATGTATGGTTATGAATGATGTATTGACAACTTAAATGATGAATGTATGTTTTTGTAATTGAATTAAAAATTATTGTATGAATGATTCACCCCCTTAGTCCATTGTGTTTCCAAAAATTGGTATCAAAGCAGGTCTTTGAGAAGAAAGTCTGATGACTTGAAGGATATCCTCTTGAAGAAAAAGTAATGGGTAAATCATAAGATGTTCAAGCAACCCTAAGAAGGATGTATGAAGTTTACAGAGTCAATTATTCAAAGTTTTGCAAGATCAAATGAGTTGCATGGAAAATGAGCATAGGCCAAGCTAATCAGGTTCTGGAGTCACAAATGGAAAAGGTGTCTAAAACCCTAAAGGTCAAAGAACAAGATTACATTAGGTATGAAGATGAATTGATATCCTTAAAATCAGAATTGGATCAGGTACACAATAGGTTGAAGACCTATGAGAAGTTGTCAAAAAGTTTAGAATCCCTAAATGATATGTTGGATAATCAAAGAGCAACAAATGAAAAATCTGGTTTAGGCTATAAAGGAGAGCATATAGAGAAGCATGAAGTTGAAAAAGTTGGACCTAGTAATGTTGCTAAGGATATGAAGGATGTTAAATATCTCAAGAAGGTTATCAGGTAGCCCAGTGCAATGAACTCTACAAGTAAGTTCAATGGTGTTTGTTACTCTTGTAATTATTTTGGTCATAGAGCTAGGGACTGTAAAATATTTGTTAAGAATGCATTTCCATGGAGCAATGGTTTTCATGATCATTCATATCAGTCAGAAGATATTACATGCTATAATTTTCAAAAGAAGGGTCATATTGCCAAAAATTTTCATCAAGAGTCTCCTAGTAAGATTTGGAGGAATGAAAATAAGCATGGGATTGTGTGTTATAGTTGCAAATCAGATTGGACATAGAACTATATATTGTCATCAAAAGGTTTCTAAACAAAGAGATGAGGATTCTAGAGGTAAGAGTTCATTTTCTTATTTCAAATGTAAGAAGGTTGGTCATATTGCAAGGAATTGTAGGGTGAAGGTGAAAACATACAAGAGGAAGGATGAAGTTAAGATTGATCATGTTGAAAAATTAAAGGAAGAGTTCAAGTCTACCCCTATCAAGAAGGCAAAAGATAAGGTTCTAAAGTTGTTTTCTCCAGTCATAATGAATTTAAAACTCATAAAGGTATATTTTTGCAGTTGTAGAACCTTAAGAGTTGTTGTTATCTGCTAAAGAAGTCCCCAAATAGAATAACATAGAAGAAAATGTACAAAAGCTAAGAGAATTGATGAAGGATCTAAGTATCAAGTCCCTTGAGGTAATAGATGTTTTACCTTGCTAGGTGAATTTTAATGTCATGGATGCTTCAATTAGGCTTCATAGAACTATCATCCCATATGTTGAAGCATGAGAAGGTATGAAAAATCTATTATGTTTATAGTCTTATTCATAAGGTCATAGTCTATGTCAAAGTGTCTTGGTTTGAGTAAATTTTGTTGTGTCATACTGAGTTAAGTCAAAAATTGAAAGTATGCTATTATATGAAGTGCCTCCATGTGTTAAGGTATGACTTGTTATCCTATGTTTTTGTTCATGGTCCTTCAAACTATGAAAGTGTGTATTTATAGTAAATAAGTCATTTTAAGTGTGCACAATCAAGTACTTGAGTCTATATTTGACATGAAATGGATTAATTGTTGGTTGAATTATTTGAAGTCTTATCTTGGTCTCTCAAGGTCTGCAGGTCCTACGGTGTTCCATCTTAATTCATGAAACACCAGGAACTCTATCATGTCCTAAAAAGTGTGTCAAGAGTCATGTTAAGATGTAAAGGATTCTACTCAGTCAAAGTAACACTATGTATGTTCGGTTTTAAAGAGTTGTTATTCTAAGCATGTCAAAGATTAAGACTACCTATGTTTAAGAGGTGTATGAGCTATTTATGCATTGTATTTTGGCTCAAAAAAATTGTAGCAAAGAAATGGTTGTATAAAGTATATTAAGACAGAGGAAACAACTTCTATGGTGAAAATGACTTTTGTATCATGATTTTAGTTTGTGATGTGTCATTCTCATAAGGTGATAAGATGGAGGTGCATATTTACAAAATTTTGAATGCACATTGAGGTCTATAAGACCTCTAAGTAATGAATGCTATCAAGATTGTGTATCACCCTAAATAGAAAGCAAGATAAGGAGATTGTGAAGTTTGACAAAGATCCTCCAGGTATACAAGTAGATCTAAGCCTGTTGATATGGTCCAAGGCATCAAGAGTCAAATGAAGCCTTATGGAGGGTCTGTAGAGAAACTTTTATTTAGAGGTTTGTTAATTAGACTCTTTAGTATATGTTATGAGCCTATGTGATACAACCTTCTAGATGTATGTTTGATGTTCCTGAGTAGGATGAGGATGATTTAACAAAAATAAGATATTTAAGTCTTCTTTGTTAAATTCCCAGATATGCTACAATAGTAGATATAGCAATAATATAGCAATGAAGTACATATTTGACCTAATAAATAAGCAAAGTAAATGAAACCCCAAGTGCAATGAAGATTTAGAACACTTAGCTGATTTCATAATAATCCTGGTAGTGTGTGAAGGTGGAAGACTAGAAAAACAGAAGTGCAGGATGTCATGGCTGAGCCCAAAAAAATGTAGGAGTGTAGGAGAAGCAAGGACTAGGGTGCCTAGAATGGTACTGTAGCGCCTGGGTGCTAGGATCCCTCTTTGGGAGCCAGGGTCTATGTTGATGCTTAGAAACTTAATTTTATAGGGTTGCAAACTTTTCTAAAGCCCTTTTTGTTTGTCACTATAATGTCACACTATGATCACCGATGTCACCGATAACCTACAATAAAGAAGACCACCTGCAAAACCCTTAAAAGCACATCAAATCCTAAAAAATAAAGATGTAAAATGAGGGTTCGAACTATCCTAAGCTATCAAATAAGTGATTTTATGATTGAGTGTTGCACTACATCTCAGACCCAATGTAGTTCTATGTGTGTGCGTGTGCAGAATTGTGCCCTAGGAGGCTCTTGTGCATATCACACTTGATAGCGAGCAAGTAGCTAGATGTAAATAGATGTCTGCATGTAAAAATAAACTTCCCCTCCTATGAAGTGTATGTAGAATAACCAGCCCTTATCCCTTGGATGAAGCCAAATGGATGCAATGATGTTCTTTAGATGCCTTTGGATGCAACCTTAGATGGTGATAGTAGATGTTGTAAGCTAGGAAAAATACACGACTAACAAAGAAGTAAAATACCAATAATCATACCTCCTCCTTTGCATTCCGTAGCAAACCTCAGAATGGGCTAGAAAACTTGGATTGAGCCCAAAATTTTGTGATATGTAGGTACTTTTTTTCAAGACGGAGCAAGACCTTCCTGCAACAATGACCATCTTACTTTGCACTAGATGGGAAAAGGGATTATGAGGCTATTTTGGCATTAGGACGAGGCAAAAGGATGTTCTTTGCTCAAAGAATGCAAGAACTTAGATATGGCATGCAAGCTTATTCTCCGTGTGTTTAGAGGGGAGGGGTAAGGTTGTTTTTATAGCTTGGGGGAGTGATTAACTTAGATTAATTTAAGTAATCATGGTTTGAAAATGTGGGCAAGATTAAGTGAGTGGTTTGAAAATGTGGGCAAGATTAGGTGAGTGGTTTGAAAATGTGGGCAAGATTAGGTGAGTGGTTTGAAAATGTGGGCAAGATTAGATGAGTGGGGGCCACGAAGAATGGGTGAGGATTTGAATTATATTTTTAATTCATAAGTGGAGGATTTTAGGTGAGTGGGGACCATGAAGGTTGGGTGAGGATTTGAATTTGAATTTTTAATTCAATAGTGGGAAAACATGGAGAATAATGACATGTGGTGAGGATTGGGTTATTTTTTAGATTTTGAAATGGATAATTAATCAAATTATATTTGATTAATTCGAAGTGTATTTTTGTGGGAAATGAGGAAGGAGAATTAATTGATTTAGGATAGATGTGAAATTAGGGTGTCTACATTTTCCCCTCTTTGGAAGGGTACTATGAAAGTAGTGTCCTTTCAAAGAAAGTAGACAGTATGGGGGAAGAATTCAATCTACTTTTTAAAAGGTAGAGCGAATTTTTGTTAGGGAGAATAGAAAGTGGTGAGTGATGGATGCCATAGTATCCTCCAAGACAAAAATGTCATGAGAAGATGTGATTATGGATAGATGTGGTGATGCCCCCCTCGAGAGGACTGACGAGAATGGAATATACGACAGAACTCTCAAAAATAAGAGAAATGGATTCGGTGGAGAAGAGGACAATAATGGAGTGGAAGAGATTGGAATGACCGCATGACGCAAATGGAGGAAGGATTCAATCGACCTTGAATGCTAGGTGTGAGGGTGTGTGGGAAAGAGAAAAGGGAATGGATAGGATTGGGGATTGATTACGAGAAGAGTAAGGGAGATAGGGGAGGGGAAAAAAAAAGAATGCAAGAGATAGAAATAAGAGAGAGGGATGATAGGGGAAGAAGGGAATGATGAAGGACAAACAAGACAAAAATAGGAAAATGACAGAGTAGAGGGTGAAGGGATGAAATAGAGAGATGTGTAAAATGAAGGAAGCAACAGATATAGTAAAGAGGGATGCGTGGAAGTGAAATAAATGATAGAGCTGAGAAAAGAAGGAAACGAGAAAGGATGAATAAGAAGGATAAAATGAGGTGGGAGTAGGGGGTGAAATGGAGGAAAATGGAAAGAGGATGAAAGAAGAAGTAGAATGGAGAGAAAAAGAAACTATGAGGGGTGAGGAAAGTGTGAAAAAGAGGAGAGAAAGGAAGAGAAACAAATACAGAATGAATGAAAAGGTAGGGGTGGTAGAGAAAAGGAGAAGTGGTCAGAAGAAACATGAAAATTAGGGGAGAGGAAAGGAAGATAGAACGAATACAAGGAGAAGATTGAAGGAATCGTGTCATTGTGAGGAAGACCAAGGTAAAGAATATGGAACAGACCGTATGGAGATGCATGTGGAGGGTGGTATGATAAAAAAGACATAAAAATGCTGAAAAATTAGGTTATCGATGGGGAAGTACGGAGGAAATGTGATGGGAAAAGGGGAAGAAGATGATATAGGGGAAGGGAAATAAGACAAGGGGTGGGAGAGAGAAGATGATGACACAGAAAATGATGTAGAAGGAAGGGAATACAGAAAGGGGGTGATAAGTGGAAAGGGAACAGTATAAGGAATGTTCAGAGAAGAAAGAAGGGAGGAATGACATCAATTGGAAAAGATGTGGAGATGCATGAAATGAGGATACTAGGATGACGAG
>JAHRHJ020002529.1:0-11448 GCA_019776745.2 Taxus chinensis | reverse complement strand
GTGTAATGAATACCATAAACTTAAAGTCCCCCGAGAACCAAGATATGTTTGGATTGCTTGCAATGACTCTCATGAGCTCATGTGAAATGAGAGACGTTTAGCAACAAAGTGATATCAGGAACGAGTTATGAGTGGATGGCAAAGGCTCACCAACCAACTATCTTATACAAAGTAGCATCTCTAAGTTAGACTTACATGCAATAGTAAATTCAATACCTGATTGATAAGGTGTGGGAGATGGCTTGCAATTAGCCATATGAAATCTTTGAAGCAGATCTATAGCATACTTCTTCTGAAAAAATAGAGATTCCCTCAGCAGACTGGTGAACATGTAGGACAAGAAAGTAGTGCAACAATCCCATATCTGTCATATCAAATTCTTGCTTTCAATTTTTGTTTAATGTCCTGTGTTAGAGAATTTAAACAACTAGTAATGAGGAGATCATCAACATACAATACCAATAGCAGCAAGTCATATTATCATTCTTCAGGACATAAACTATATGATCAGTCTTACAACGATGAAATCCAATAGAAAATAAGAAAGTACATCCATCCTCTCATACCAAAGCCCAAGGGGCTTTGTTTGAGACCATAGAGTGAACACCGAAGTCTACAAACCAGTGAAGAGTCATGCACAAACCCCTAAGGTTGCTCCATATAAATCTCCTCATGGAGATCACCATGCAAAAAATGCACTCTCCATCACATCCATTTGATGTACTGACCATCGATGAGAAGCATCAAGAGAGAGAACAAGGTGAACATAATCCATCTTTGTGCCACGGGAGCAAAATGTTTCAGAGTAATCTACTCCTTCAACTTGAGAATACCCCTTAGGCGACAAGATGTGCCTTGTATTTTCCTATCAATCCCATCAACTGCATATCCGGTCTTATAGAGCCATTTACATCGTTACAATCTTTCTTCCCTTCAGGAAGAGGAGCCAAATCCCAAGTATTATTCTTCACAAGTGCAAAGAATATTCATCCTGCATTACTGAATCCCATTCTGGGTGTCCAGATGCCTGTGAAAAAATAACGAGATCATTAGAAATAGCTTGGCTCATAAGATCCATACCAGAATAGGGCCGATGATTGAACAACACCAGAATTATCAGCTCTAGTATGCATCGTATATCTTGTGAATCACCTACTAGATCACCTGCTGCAGCCAATGTAGATCTTATCCATTTCAGAGTAGCAGGAGTAGGAATCAGAGAAACAGAAGCAGGATCAAGATCAGGTGGGCCCATCAAAATCAATCATCAATGGCAGGAGTAGGAAGACAATAATGGATATGGAAGAACTAATGTATGATCCAAAGGAGCCTCGGTCTCATCAACTTGAACATCCCACCGAAAACACAACATCTTTAGGTAGCGGGATCTAAAAGGCGATATGCCTTCACATGCTCAACAATGAACAACAAAAATAAGTTATTTTCTTTTCTTCTCCATGGTTTTCCGAGTGTCATCAAGGAACAAAGGCCTAAGCCTTACAACCAAAAACCCAAAATTTTGATACGTCAGGTTTTTCACCCGACCGTGCCTCCTCAGGAGTAACCCCTTGCACTGCTTTATGTGGCATTCTGTTTTGAGTATGGTTTGCACTAGTTGACTACTTTCTGCCCAGAACTGAGGTGCCATGTTCTTGGACTGAACCATGCAATTTTCCATTTCCTTGAGTGTTCTGTTTTTTCATTCGGCAAACTCCATTTTGCTGAGCGGTGTAAGGAACAGTATACTGGTGCACAATTCCATGATTAGCACAAAAAGCAGTAAATTCATTACTTTCATATTCCCCCACATTGTTCCTGCAGAGTATTTTAATACAATGTCTAGATTGTTTTTCTACAATAGCTTTAAAAACTTTGAAATGGTCTAGGACATCAGTTTTAAAATTATGAGACAGTACACCCAAGTTTTCCTAGTAAAATCATCTATGAATGTGAGTACATACTTAGCACCAGAAAATAATCTATAAGGAAAAGAAGTAAGATCACTATGTACCAATTCAAGACGAGCCTTAGCTCTTTTTGCTTGTCCTTTTGGAAAAGGATCCAAGTGTTGCTTACCTGGACATACAACCGGGGTAGACACCATCATGTGATTTTATCTTCGGAAGTCCTGTAACCATATTTCTGTGAAGAGAGTTGTTGCATATATCTGTAATTGAGGTGACCAAACCTCTCATGCCATAATTTTCTTAAAGAATTAACATGATCAATTAGTGAAGATCCTGCAGAGTTATCAAAACTCTCAAATACATACAAACGTGAACACGGATCCATAAATCCTGTAGCTACAATATTATCATGATCATGAAGTTCCCTAATTATAACCCTATTTGGTGAGAATTCAATAGTTCTACCGTCACCAGAATTACATATTTGATATATGGAAAGTAAATTGTTAGACATATGGGGAACAGAAAGAACATTATTTAGATGCCCATTTGGCATATTTACAGTACCAGAACCCAATACATCTATAGAAAGTAGAATTGCCCACTGAAATCTATGTGAAGTGCTGCAAGCAGAAATAGAAGATCAACAAATCCCTGCAATGTGTAATATGATGAGAATCCTCTTGAATCAAAAATCCACTCAGTCTTGCAAAGGAGAAGAAGCTCTAGCAGAAAGAGCCTTACCCTTGCCAGCATTTGAAGCAGAAGAAGGTGATGGAACTGTGATCTTGTGTTGTCTTAAAGCCTTTTCTAATGCTTTCAACTTTTAAAAAACATCTTGGATTCAGGGTGATTTCCCCCCCCCCCACAAAATGCAACAAGGTTCAAACACACCCTCTTCTGAAATGGTCTTCTTTGATTTTTACCATTATGGTGTGGTTTATCAACAGAATTGTCAATAGAAGGGTTAGAAACCACATTGTGAGAAGACACAAGCTTATCATAACTTTTCTTGAGGTTTGTTTTTCAAATTTTTCTTAGGAGAATTGGCCATAAGAGCATGATTCGAGGTAGGCATAACATCCAGAGAGATTAATTTTGCTTGTTCTCGTGAGAGATGTTCACAAAACCGTGTTAAATATGAAGGCATTTTAAACTGAGTGTCTAGTGCATCCATAGTAGAAAATAAGGTTGACGTAAATACAGAAAATGGGACCTTTTAGTCTAGTTAGGATTGTATAGATGCATTCATCATCCTTTTTAGTTCTACCACTAGCTTTCAACTGGTTGCAAATCTCTTTAGATTTTGACAGAAATTCTTCTATGGAGGGAAAATTTGAAGGCGACAAAGGGTTTAGTTCATGATCTAGTTGAATTAATTTAAACTCGTTTATCTTGCCAAACATAATGTTTCAAATTTTTCCCCATACCTCTTTCAGAGTTATTGACCGTAGGAAATGTGAAACTAGAGATTATCCGCTACATTCAACAGCGATCAATCTAAGAGCTTTGTCTTTTTTGCAGGCATAAAAAATACTTTATCCTTCTCCATGGTGAGTGCAGGGAATTGTATCATTGAACACACTCGCCATAAGCCACAAGACTGCAAGAGTTGCTGCATTTTCAGTTTCCAGGCATGATAGTTGGTTGAGTTCAGAGGACTCGAAATAGCCGTATATCTCCAGTGTGGGAAGAAGACGAAGAGGATAGAAAAGTCTCTCAACATGGTTTTAAATATGAGGTTATTTTCCAGAAATACCCTTTTTAATGAAATTTACTAGAATAAGCGTTTGAGGCAAATGGAATGAGGATGATGTGGCACAAAGCTCAGTAGGAGCACGAAACTAGCAGCTCAAGGCCGAAGTTACGAGTGCATGGAAATCATAGGAAACCAATAGCACAAACGTTCAAATAAGAAGTCAATTTTTAATGAACGCACAATTGCTTACTGAATGGAGGAATGGGGAGCATAGTATGAGGAAGACAAAGGTCAAGAATGAAGGCACCAAAACTCATAATGTACTTGAGGGGAGCCATTATCAAGGCAGAGTTGAGGCAGAAATTTTCCTCGGTTTACACGTAGTGCACCGGTAACAGGTGTTGCACTTAATCAGGCCTCAAAATCGATTTAGAATAATAATATCACCAATCAAGGTAAGTCTGAATAACAACCTCCAATGAAGAAGATAATCCTCCTTGGCGTCAATGAATGCAATACTAAAGTTTAGAAACTTTTAAAGTGCAAACCAATTAGAGATGACTGAGTCATGTATTCATGGAAAAAATACAAGAAATTGTGCACAAGTTACTAATACTTTTGAAATATGCGGGGACGTAAACGTTAAGTTGAAACACTCTGATGAAGTATGTGGCCAGAATAGAGGACTGCAGTCAAAAATTTTTAATGACACATATTGAAATTTGACATGACATTTGATATACATGATGGACTGTCCAAAAGATCTCACTTTCATAGGAAATGAACACATTCACGTCCAGATGCAGTATATGGCGACCAAACATTTGTATTTCTCCTTAAACTATGCGATTAGACCGATGAAGTCTGCATTCTAAGCCGATTGCATGTTGAGAATCGCTACTATGCACAGAGCTACACTCAATATTGTAGTCTACAACGTGCCAAAATGGGAAGTGCATACAATGACTATGCTAGGAACGAAATGTTATGCACCTCTTAAAATACTTTTACATCGGCAATTCCACAGATTATGAGATTGGAAATCATACGGGTGCTAGCTGGAGATAGGCATTGAGAGCGCTTCCAACTGCAACAGCTTGACCCTGAGATGCACGTAGCATTCAATCCACAGAATCGGTCTGGAGTGGAATAGTGTCAACGAAGGCTCAACTTTCCTGCAACAACACTAGGCTCTCATACCATGAAAAATCTGAGCAACAGGATTTAGCATAGGAAGAGTGAAGCATAGACAAACAACTCAGAGAAGATAAAATAAATAAGAGCATCAATAATTAGAGGAACAAAGAAATAATAGATTAATCTCTTATATTCTCCACCATCCGGGAGGATTCAATTAAATAGGAATAATAGATAGTTTGACATTCCTAAATAATAGGAATGTAAAGCTAAAATAGGAGATGACGAATTCCATACAAGGAGTAGAGAGAATCTCAACAAGCTCCAAAAGTTAGAACAATCTCTCCTAATTAAAACAAAATATAACAATTTGCTATAATGAGCTTATTCGGTGTAATTAAATTATTTACACCAACAACCCCAAGTATAGTGGAGGTGACCCTCCTTAAACCAGGAACTGATGAGGTCTAAAATGGAGTTGGTGAGTGGTTTGATAAATGGGTAAGTGATGAAAATGAGGGTAGGTTGGTCGTAGGTAAGGGTGATTTCTGTTGGGTAGTAGATATGGGTAGTCTAATGCATGCACACGTATAGGTGATCATAAGGTACGAGGTTGAAGACATTGTAAACTTTACGTCGTCAAAGGTCGAGAGGTTTATCCAAACAAGGTTGAAGTGGTTAAGGTATCCAAGGTAGAGGATATGGTCATGAAACACCACTAGGCAAGGTGTAAGAACATGCAATAGGTTTTGTTCCAGGGCACCAAAGGTATGGTTGGGATAAAAAACATGACTTTTGGTAAGGTAAGGTCATTAGGCGGAACAAAACAAGTATCACATCACAAGGTATAGAAAGTACATGAATTCGATTATTGCAATGAGTGAGATTGGGATGGGTGACTTAGGTAAGGTTGTAGGTAAGACCATTGTAGAGAAAAATCATGCCCCAATTGATTTTGAGGTTGGGTGATAGGTAATAAGGTCATCAGGGTGAGGTGTAAGGTTAGTTTAAACTTTGGGTTAAGTAGAAAAAGGTTTCAGGAAGGAGGAAATAATGCTATATGGTGCAATGAGGTGAAAATTTTTAACCGACCGGGGTCATGGCCAACTAATGTCAGTTAAGATAAACTAAGCGCGATGCACTAGAGCACATGACCGATGTCAGTTTAGGGAAAACTAACGTCGATCAGGTCAGATGTGGGATAAAAAGGTAAAATCTGTGAATTACAGATTCATTTGTGCTTTTCCATTAGTGAAAATGACAAGGAGAGAGGTGTTTTCCGATCGTTGATGAGAGTGGTCATGATTGGGTGAGATTCTAGGCTGATTTTGAGAGAGGTGAGTGGTTGGAATGATGTAGTGGCCGGCCTATGAGATCTTTTGGCGTGATCCAATTGGTGGACAACCAGGGGTTTGATTCAGACATGGCGAAAAGTAGGAGGAGGTGTGGGAGGACCAATAGGTTAGAGATCGGAGATCCCAGTGAGGTGATGTCATTGTATAGAGGTAGGAGTCAATCCTTTATTTTTGTTTTTGACTGAATTTTTATGAAACAATGAAATAAAATAGGGGGAATGAAAAATTCAAAATGTAGTTAAAAATGGAAGAATTTGGGTATGGGGTGGGTGCAGTGTAGATTAATTAGGATGTAAAATGGAAATGGGTGGGGTTGGATGGTTTTTGGGTAGGTTTTAGGTGTGTTTGTTAAATTTGTAGAAAATTGGGGGCGTGGGTGTTCATATTTGGAGCCTAACCAGAGACCGATGTAGATCAGGTTGCATGGCCAACGTCAGTCTTTCATGCCAGTATCAGTGGGAAAATCTTCGACCGACATTGGTTCAAGGTGACCGGTATCAGTCAAGGTGACCGATGTCGATCACTGTGAAAAGTGACTTAGTATGAATAGGTTAAGTTGAGAAGGTTGAAATGGGGTAAAAAATGAAATTGAATGGTAGATAGGCAATGCGTAAAGGAAACAAAGAGGGACGAGGGAGAGAATTAGGTGGGTGAGCATAAATATAGGTAAACATAGATGGGTAATAGAGTAAGATTAGGTCACAGTGATGGAATGGTTTATGGGAACTTGATAAGCTAAATTACAATAAATGATAGGCTAGGGAAGTAGTTAGGAAATAGATAGGTGGAGTAATTAGGTTGTAAAGAAATGGGAAAAGTAGTTTAGTATTTGAAAATGTTGAGTGGTATGGATGCAGGCACATCATCAATTGACGATGTGGGACCATGTCCCACCGTTATTAGGAGAGATGCATCCCAATGTTACTGAGGATGAGTGGATACATATGTGAGATGTCGGATTGGTTGGAATTAGGAACTGCCTACGGATTTAACATGATCACAACATCGTGGTCACACTCATTGATATATAGGATACCACGAACAATACCTTTCATCTACCCACCGGCAAGATGACCATTACGTTTGAGGACATATACAATATTCTATGGCTGCCAATTATTGATGATCCATTATATTCAGTATCAGTAGATGGAGCCTCTGACGAGTTGATTGAGGTATTTGGGGAGATGGCTAGTCACCTGATAGAGTACATCACTAGTCTTGTTTTTAGGGCTTTGTATGATGCTCATCCGCAGGAGACATGATTAACATTGCTGATGATGGTGGCGGTGGGGTGTTATGCACTTCCTGAATGAGAGGGTGGTTAGTTTCCTAGAGGGATGATGGGAATATTGTGATATATGATTGAGGATCGAGTCTGATTTGCATGGGCACCTACATATTTAGTGTGGATATATAGGGAGTTGTGGGCTTACCAGAGGATGTGATGCTACAACATTTTTTGTATGTCCCTACTTCACTGTTTGGAGTACTAACAGATTGTGGTAGTGTCGCCGTGAGGACTACCAGTACCATATTGGCACCATGGCAGATAGATGGAAGGTTACCAGGAGGTGGGTGGTCATAGGTGGTCATCCTCGAGTGGAGGAGGTAGTGCATGACATAGTATATTATAGATTGGATTCAGAGGGCATGTATGGGATTGATGAGGAGCTACAAGAGTTACAGTTAGTGCACTGGATACAGGGAAGACGTGCCAAAAGCACAAGATGATCCCGATCAACAGAGTCTGATGCCAGTTAGAATTATAGCGGGATTTGTTGCCACCCTTCCTAGAGTACCGCATGGATGATGTGGAGAGACCTTTGTCTCCACCCTGACCAGGAGGAGGTACCAATGGATACGAGACTAGATGATACAGGGACCACTATGGCATATAAACAATCATGGGAAGTGGAGTTACAGGCGCCACCACCACGGCCAAGTCAACCAGACTTAGCCATAATGATGGTTTAGAGGGATTCCCTATAGGGACAGGTGACCACCTTGGGAGTTTAATTGCCAGTGGAAAAGGCACATGTAGTTACTTTAACATGGTAGGTGACTACGTTACAGGGTCAATTCACTACTAGCCACGCTCAATCACAGGTATAGGTACAAGCTCCTACAGAGGATGGTGCACAGGTAACAACACTATAGGCACATGTTACTAGTTTACAAGGATGGCTAACATCCACATGGACACAGGTCGCGGCCTGATAGCCCCAGGTATCTACATAGGTGCCACATAGGCACTGGGACAGGGTCCCATAATATAGGCACCGACACCAGTACAAGGTCCTCTATTGGTATGGAGAAGGTCATGGGTGTAATTAGGTCGATGGCACCGCCCTAGACCATATCTATGGAAAGGTTTAGGGATGTCCTGAATGACACCCACTATTATGAGGATCATCTAGCCACTGTAGGTATTGATTTTCCCTCATATGTCAAGTATAGGGCCCAGCAGGTAGCTATTGAAAGGACCAGGTCCAGGACTCACAGCTCAGGTAGCACAGGGGGTTTTTAGCCCTAGAGACAGGGTCAGCATGAGGCTACCAGTTCTCTCAGACCGGGCCAAGCTGAGGGATAGGAGGAGGAGATGGGTGAGAGTGTAGAGTAGGGCCTCAAGTGGGGTTGGTTTATCATGAAATGGATACTTGTATGATGATTTTTGATTTATATATATACTGGCCTGCATGTTGAAAATTTTGTGAGATTGTATATGATATTTTTTGAGACACTTTGATTATTTATCCTTTTGTATATATGTATTGATACATAGACATTCCTCTTTATATAGTTGATGAATATTATTGGATGGATGATGTATACTTTTTAATTCCCATTGTTATTGTGTACCATGGGCACTAGGTGAGTAAAGCATTATTGAGTCTAGGTCATTTAGGCACGATGGAGTCAGGCATAGACCTATATTGCTCAGGTATAGGCATGGTGGAATCTAGGTATAGGCATGGTGGAGTCATGGATAGGAACGGTGGAGTCTAGGTAATTTCCAAGTTATTGATCTTATCGAAATAATGTGGTGTATATATGTTGTGTTTAAATTTCCAAGTAATTAATATCATAGAAATATGAAATGATTTAAGTAGAATATGGTTGTGGTGATAAAATAGTAGGTGTGTATGTTTTTATGATATATTAATTTCCAAATTTTTGTGTAAATGGAAACTAACTAGGGTAGAATGTGAATATAAAGGGGGGAAATTTGTTAGGGAAAAATGGCCAATTTAACGTCCAAGGGCCCCATGTCCTCAGAGTTTTACCTACATAGCCTTAGTGAAAAGGGGCCTTAGGATGATGTAGTTATCACTATAATCTAGGGAAGAATATGATAAGGGAGATGAATGGGTCGGTAGGTTTTACGCGTGATTGAGTATAGGTCATTTAGCCATGGTTGAGTATACGTTGAATAAGACATGGATGAGTATAGGTTGAATAGGTGCAGGTGATTTTGGTGGAAGAGGAACTCCCATAATGTAAGTGTCAAAGGTTTGGTCCTGTGAAGGAGGATAAATAAGTAAGAAAAGAGGTTAACGGAAAGAGGAGACAAAAATGTTACCTAACTGGTAAGAACCATTATGAGTCTATCATATCAAAGATTGGCTTATGAATGTAAGACCCTAAATGTGTTGCATGATTGATTGTTCTAAGGGTGAAGAAAGTCACATGACCATGAAATGTCACATTTGTGACACATCCCTTGAGTAGGTGGAAGATGAGAAAGAAAATATGGTGACGTGAAATGGAATGTTTTAACGTAACCTTGGTGTGAGACATCATGTCTCTTCTCCAAGATACTCAAGACCAAAATAGGAAAGTCCATGATGAAAAGGTATCTTTTCCTTTTGTTTTTGTTTTATAGACTGATCAATGTGGTAAGTCTATGTGGGGTGAATAGAAAATATCCTTGAGGTCTTTGTGAAGATGATCGATGTGGGAAGCTTCAAAATATTTTTAATTTATTTTTGTAGAAATAGTATTATTTTTGTGATAGACTATGTACAAGAGGGATAGCTTTTTATAACGGTCCTTCAAGGGAGCAGTCTATTTATAGCAGCAAGATAGAAAGATAGATGTCCTTTTGGAGGGAGTCATCTATTTACAAGAAGTTTCACTCAAGGAGTTGAATTTTAAAATCCCATATATTACTATTGAATTGTTTTTGTTTTAGACTTTTAGGTCATAGGCAATACTATAGAGAAGTATAGGATTTTTTTATGAAGAAAAAACCATAGCACACAGGGGTTAGCTATGGAAGAGAGGTTTTATGGGATGAATGACCATGGGATTCCATCCTGAAGAGGAAAAAAAGTATCCATGTGAATCATGCCATGAGTAGAGTCGTGGTGCTCATATTAAAGATAAGGTTGAAAGGTGATGGGTAATCACATGGTTCTTGTTTATTCGTTGATCCTTAAAATAGGTAAGTCGAAGGTGAATTTTGCTCAAGGGACGAGTGTTTAATAGACAAAAAGTGATATAGGACTTGATTCAACAATATAATGGTTAAATATGTAAGGCATTAAGGGGATAAAGTTCAGGTTTACTCTCGAGTGAAGATAAACGATAAGCACCCAATCCATAGGCATGAGTTATGATATAGGGTCCAAGACAATTATGTGTGAAATTTCCCCGTTTAATTTTCTCCACTTGTGTTACATGTTAATTTTCCTTTAGGATGAGGTTTGAGACCTTAAATGTTTGTTCTTGGACATATTTATCGTAGGCACCCTTGATATGTTTTTGGTAGATTTAGATGTGATCAAGAGAATTTAGATGATGCTCATCTAATAACTCAAGCTATGCCAAATGGTCCTAGAAAAATCATCATCGTTGAGAATATTTTTGAGTGAGATACAAAGAGATGGAATTTGGACATCTAGAGGAAATACAACCTCTGTACCATAGATCAAAGAGAAAGGTGTGGCAGTATTTGAGGTGTGAATACTTGTGTGATAAGCCCATAAGGCAAAAGGAATGTACGTGTTCCAATCCTTACTAGTATCGTCAACCACTTTCATAAGAATATTATTTATGGTTTTGTTAGTCGATTCAGCTTGGCCATTTTTTTAGATAATAAGGTGAAGAAAAATTGAGTAGAATGCTGAAGGCATCACAGAGTTTCCGTAGGGTTTTATTTTTGAATTATTTTCGGTAATCAGTGATGAGGTGATGAGGAACACCAAAGCAATAAATGATGTGATGGTTGATGAATTCACATATTCTCTCGGATTTTGTAGAAATAAGAGTTACGACTTCCACCCATTTAGTTTAATATTCAGTAGTGGTAATAATCCATTAATGAAATTGTGAAGAATGAGGGTTG
>JAHRHJ020002528.1:0-11455 GCA_019776745.2 Taxus chinensis | reverse complement strand
ACATGCATTGGTATTGGCCTCCACCCTGACGTTTCATTTGAGGGATTCTTCTTGGACATATGCCCTCTTACAAGGGTGTAATAATTTCTCCGATTACTGCCCCTTGACAGACGTGACCCAAAGGGGCCGTTTCGCTTGGTCAGCGGCCAACACTTTGATCATCCTCCAAGGAAAGTGATGAGCTCATGCCCCATCTTGGCATTACCAGATGTTGCTCGTCCATTTGTTCTAATGTATGCTCCAGTGAGGGATTGGAGCAGTGCTTGCAGAATACGCCACCCCATCGCTTACCTAGAGTCGGAAATTCGCCCCGTTATGGGTATTCAATCTCTACGAGGATATTTTGCCCATCATTCAATGCTTTAGGCCACATTCAGATAGTACCTGTGGCTAACAAGTTCGTGTACGTACAATCAGCAATATTTTGAGGTTCGTTTTGGAACAGAAGGACTCACACGCCACATTTATGTGTGACCAAGGTTAACAAACAATGACGTTGATATGAATCACTAGGTAAAAATGTTTTTTCTGATGCTTTCTCTATTTAGCCTTACCTTCTACATGGGGAGTTCTAATGGCTGAGCTTTCAGCAGATTGGAATGCGTCACATACTGTTGAGTACTCCATATCAGTTTTCCTGTCTAGATCGATGATGGTAGTATAAAGGATTACCGAGTACAAGGTGGTAGATGATCTTTCATTTTTTATAAGGTGGATTTTCCTTTACGGAGCTAGATGAAGTACAAGATCCTTCGTGCCGTACTGACAACACCACCCTGCTGACAACCCCATATTTCAAAACTACCGGTAATCAGGGAAGATTCGCTTGGAAGGGATGAAGGCTTAATCCTTATCATGTTATAGATTGTCTGTTTGCCCCAGCAACCAAATCATAGCATTCGTTTCCTCAAGTTTACTTCAAGCCTCTTCCCATCCCTGAGCCCAAGTGGAGAGCATATCGTGGACTTCATCACCAGGACTCCCTCTGTTGCATGGCACAATTGGCATTTAATTGGTAGTTTGAGACGATGACCAAGTCTGCCCCTTCTTTTTCTCTTTCTCTCACTCCAATAAGCATGAGGCCGCTGATGTTGGCTTAGGATTTTTACAGGGATTTTTAGGGCTACCTACATTGGTTGCCTAAAAATCATATTAGCTACAGTGACAGACTTCACTGGCACTTTTTTGGCAAAAGGATATTTCCAACTTGCTGGTACCCGTTTGACTCCTAGCATGAGCTACCACCCTTAGACTGACGGGCAGACGGAGAGTGTCAACAAATGAAGGGGCTATTTTGCGGATGTTAATGGTTGACTCGGACATCAGCAGGGATGGATCAATGGTTTCCTATGGGGTGAGATATTGCTGACAATACCACATATCCGATGAGTATGCATGATGGCTTTCAGAGCTGTGTTATGGATACGATGCCATAGTCTTTACTGATTTTAGGTCATTATCAGATAGTCGGCTCCCAAAGCTCGGCTTGTTTACAGGAGAACGCAATATAGCCTGCGAGCTCTTAAGGAGAATCTCCAGAAGCTCATACTCAGCAAAGGTTTATTCGGATCGACACAAGGTAAGAGGTCCTTCGAGGCAGGAGACTTGTTGTTCTTTTGCTCCTCAGCCGTACGAAGTCCAATCGCTCAAGCAGAAGGGGGCGGGACAAGCTGAAGCCCCGTTTTTAATGGTCCATACAGATATTCAGGCAATTGGGTGCGGTTGCATATGAGTTGGATCTTTCCAGAGCACAGCAATAATACAATAATGTCTTCCTGGATCATGCCTTACGAGCCCTTTAGATAGACATTGTACTTCTACATAGTTGCCGACCACTGGATGAGGAGGGAAGCTTGTTTTAGACCCGGATTCTATTATTGAGGTCAGACAGAGGAAGCTCGTAAAGAGATATACAGAAAATTGGTGTGTGAAGGGTTTCCTCTGCGTGATGCTACTTTGGAGGGATAACAATTCTCGGCATCCTAGTCTGCATTTTCTTGGGACAAGCAAATTTTGGCCTAAGGGCCAATGCGTGCCCTAACCTATCCCTGCCCATGGTTACGGACACTATTTTCTATTGGGTATTGCAATCTAGTCCATTTATTCTTTTTTATTGACTTGGTCATAAAGTACTTTTAAAAAGGGACTAGATGTTATGTTTCCATCATTGGGGCACTTCAAGTCCTTTTGGCGACTTGAGAGCATGTCATGGCATTAAATGGTTTATATTTCTTCATTGAGGTTACTGTTATGTGTCCTAATGCGCCTAGAAGGGAGAACACTTGAATAGTTATTTTTAATAGCCCTCTTTTGGGAATAGTCGGCCTTGAGTGGTTTTTAGGGTTGCTGCTTTTGGTGCGATTAAAGTTGTGTATAGAAAAGGAGGTGAGGGGTGAAAGGAAATCATCATTCATTACATACACCAATTTTCTTTCATGGTGACAAACTGCGTTTTCAACTTTTAGCTTTGGCGTAAGATCCCACGGGAACCCTAGCTAGCTTCGGTGTGAAAGAATCCACCGAGCTAGCAGGGCATTCTTTCGTATTGAAAGATCTACCCTATCTTGTCATTTGGAGTGGATTTCATTCATAGGGCTGTTTTACAGAGTATTTTCAGATTGTAGAATTAGGGTTTTGAAGGGTTTTTGAGAGTTTTTGTGGAGCTTTTTCCAGCCGGTTTTCGGATCAGACCTACTGCAGGGCCATAGAAGAAGGATCGGCATCATCTAAGATGGTTTCACAAGGGTTTTGGGTTTTTTTTCCCAAGGGGCTACTTGTTTGGGAATTTGCAGCCCTAATTCTCCAAGCCCCACAATCTATTTCTAGTAGTACCACATGTTGTCACCAATGGTGGCATCGGTCTCTAGGAGTGTGATGTCAACCCTTATGATGGCTCCAAATGAGGGTGAAAACCATTCCCAAATGTGTTATTCCAACCTAAGATGATGTCCTCGATGTAAACTATAAAAATATGATCTACAAAGTGCCCTAGTTGATGAATTTGAATCGAAAGTGGAAATAATTTGTCTGAATGCAAAAATTCAACTCCTGGATAGAGTTACCCCTGAAGATTGGAGGGTTTGCATCGTCAAATCTGATTGCAATGGAGGGATTTTTTCCTTAAATGTACTTGGAGCAACAAATAAAAACCTCAATAATATAAGGGCCAAATAAGATGCCTAAAATACCCCCATCAACACCATTTTATGACTTTTCATGGCACACATTTCAAGAAAAGGTTACCGAGTAGGACTTCCCATGTCTAGTTTGGAATTTGGTTTTTCTTTACTGACCATTACTTTTATTTTACTATTAAGACATAAGTTTCTTTTGTAATATAAAGTTAATTTTGGCAGCTTAAGTCACTTTATTAAAATATAATATTTCCCTTGCAACACGCCTTAAGCTTATGAGACATAAAAATTAAGTTATGGATACTTTTAAAAATTAATTTTGTGAAGAGAACATTACAAAATTATCTTAAATTTTCTTTGGAGGCCGGGCTTAAGGATCTAATATCTTGAGGAGACAAAATCATGTATGGTGGTGATGCATTTCCTAAAGAATTGAATGAATTTTATGTTAGGTGTTTCAACTAAAGGGATGTAATTACCAGACACAATGGGAAAACACAAAATATTTTTCTTCTTCAAATATAGACAAGATTTAAACACATCATGAAATCACTTCAAAGAAGTTGTTATAGCTTCAAAATCTTTGCATATACTTTTGGAAACAAAAGAACCTTCCATTTCGATTGAATCCAAAGTAATTAGTTATGTATGAAGCCCAATGTTTCTTTAGAAAATTTTACCATAAGGGGTACTAGCAGAGGTGCAATGTCGTAGAAGGTCTTCCAAGCTTTGTTGTCATCAATTGTCATGATTAACAATTTAGCAAATAAAAGTGTTAATGCTTTTCCATAGATAGGTATTGATGATAAACATACCGCCTTTGTCTTAAGGAAGGCAACAAAAATTACAAGAAAATCTATATTTTTTTTTTGGCTTTTTTAGTATATACCAAAACAATGTTTTTGAGAAGCTTACCAAGTTTATTGTATGATGTCTTATAAGGAGCCTAATAAAAGGAGTAAATATGGGTAGCTTCAAAAGCTTAATCTTCTTTATTTTGACTACTAAAATGAATGGAAGAGATTGAAATAATCCAAATATGAAAAATTTATATATAATCAATATAATAAAAATAGGATTAATAATATAAAAAGGATAAAAAATAAGGAGTCTTATAATATTATATGTCTTGTAACACTTTCACTAACCTTTCATTATGGTTTCTCAATAGAAGATCATATCGTTGATAATAAATATAACATCTAAGTTGTTGGTGGTTGGGGTAATCCCAGACTCTTGCAATTGGCCTCAAAACATTTATTAACTGTCAATCAACATATTCTAACGTTCTTGTTTATTTGACAATTATTTGTCCAAATAAGTAGTTATTGGCATATTTTGTTGACATCTGACGGTCTTCCTCTTTCCTTTAACTCCATGGAACTATTTCTCTCCTCTCACATCCCTTTGTCTCATTTTTTTGTATTTAGTCATTTGGTGTTAGTTTGTGTGCCAATATGTCATAATTTGAATTCATTTTTCTATAAGTTCACAATAATTGTATTTCATTTGATACAATATCTATCATTCTATTGAACCCTCATTGGTACTTAGGAGAAACCAAATGATCATTAGAGACTATATCATTGTTTGAAGCTAGCCTTTTCATGGAGCACTTTTTACTCACAACTTATGGTTTTATTTATGCTTGAATTTTCGAAGCACTTTCCTTTATGCAATTTACTATTTTTTGATATTTTTATATTACAATTTCCACCCCTTAGTGCCTTGAAAAATAACTAGATACTTATACTATTTACCATGACTAACACATGAATTTAAATATCATTTTTTTTTGCCCGTTAAGCCTTTAGATATTGCATGTGTAATAGAGTTGTCCTAAGACAAGATAAGTTTTTTTTTTCAGTCGTAGGTACACAAATGTGGCACCACAAGAATTAGAGCAAGGAAACTAGGGATTTGCGTAGTGAAATCCAACCATTAATTAATTTTTGAGCTATCCATCACTCGACCATAAGCACCAAAAGTTTTGGCAATATTTGGCAATAGTGCCATGCCATCTTCTATTGGCTCCAAATTTCTAGGAAAATTTTATGGAAAGATTTACACCACATTTTCACAATCAATTCCAAAGGGATCTCTTCAAAGATCTAGTCTTTCAAATTAAATATAAAAAAACCCTGTATTGTGAATATCCCTTTGATTAATTTGAAAATAGTAATTACACATCATTATTATATTCTTGTATATGTGTTGTTATTTGTTATTGCATCTCAATTAGATTATTAGTATTGTATTTAGTTGTAATTCAATTATTTATGTAAATAAGTCATTGTAGAGAGTTAAATTTTATATGTGATTAGTTGATTGTGTTATGTTATTATATTTATGTGTTTATTGATTATTGATATCGTTAATCAATATGTCTTTATTAAGTTAATTTTTTTGGTAATAATAATCATTGTCGTCATAATCATCTTAAATATTTTTTTTGATTTTATATTTTTGAAAACTGTTTTCATCATCTCCTAATTTATTTTTATTACACTGAGAGGTGTTCCTTAGAGTGGCAGGCAAGGAGTGTAATGGCATGCGTTGATTGAAAAAACTATTTTATTTTTCGAGTAATAGTTTATGGTTAAATTAATACATTTTTAATGCCGACTCAATGTTTAATACATAAAATTATTATTATTATATATTTATACACAGAAATGTAATTTATTTTAAAAATGTGAAATATAATTAGTGCGGGATAGCTAATAAGTGTATAAGATATTATTGTGAAGGAAATTCACAATCGATAAGTAACTATAACAATTTTTATTGATCTATATTATTTTTAGTTTTTACTTTAAATCTATATATACTTAGGTAATTTTTTTACTTTTAGATGTATTTTTACTTTTACATGTACATTTATTTTTACATGTATTTTATAAAATATAAATAAATACTTAGGGTAATTTTTACTTTTACATGTATTTTACTTTTAGGTTAGTTTTATTTTAGTCTTTAATTTTAGATATATTTTCTAAATAAAACATATAAATAATATGTGTAATTACAATTTAATAAATACAATTCTTAATTTAAAAATAAAAAGTGAAAAAATAAAAAATAAAAAATAAATATTTGAATTAATTGATTAAATAAATAATCATATTTAAAAATAAATGTAATTTGTATTTTCTTCATTTTAAAATGATGGTTTACACAAAGTATTAGTTCAGAAAAAACATTAAAAATAAATATTTAAATGAATTAATTAAAAATAATAATTATATTTTAAAATGAACTCAAGGTGTTGGGCTATTGGTGAGTTACAAGTAGTTTGTAATCATCAACTCAGGTTCGATTCCCATTGGGTTCGTTGGATGCTTTCAGCAGGTGGCTATGGCGACACCTTAAGGTAGGGGTCAAACTTCTCCATATGGACCAAGCTGAACATAGCGGGGCACTCTGTATGTGGATCGCTTGGTGGAGATTAAGGACTCAAGCCCAGCCACCTAGAGAAAGTTATCGTCCAACCACTCCAATTCATAGATCTGGTATATTAAAAACATTTAACACCAAATTTTTAACCAATGAGGTGAGGGTGAGTTGGTTGGGTCATTTGGATGTTTCTATGCCCACCAAGGTTTGATTCCCCCTGAAGCATTAGAGGTCAGTTGTGGTCGCGAGTATTCAGTGATGGATCGTATGGGTGGGTTTTGTGATGAAGGAGGTGATTTCGATTGTGAGTAATGCTTGAAGGATGGTGTGATGTTTAATCTATGGGTTACATCATTTCATTAAAAGGTTTTATGGTCAGGGGGATCTAGGTCCCTAGTTGTCTCCTAAATCGGTTGTCAGCCCAGTGATTATTCAAGCCCAGCCACCTAGAGAAAGTTATCCTCCAACCACTCCAATTCATAGATCTGGTATATTAAAATCATTTAACACCAATTTTTTAACCAATGAGGTGAGGGTGAGTTGGTTGGGTCATTTGGATGTTTCGATGCCCACCAAGGTTTGATTCCCCTTGAAGCATTAGAGGTCGTTTGTGGTCGTGAGTATTCAATGATGGATCATATGGGTGGGTTTCATGATGAAGGAGGTGATTTCGATTGTGAGTAATGCTTGAAGGATGGTGCGATGTTTAATCTATGGGTTACATCATTTAATTAAAAGGTTTTATGGTCATGGGGATCTAGGTCCCCAGTTGTCTCCTAGATCGGTTGTCACTCCAGTGATTATAAAAGTAAAACAAAGGGAAATAGACTCTTCAACCCTTGTTTACCAATAAAAAATAGTAATTATATTTAAAAATAAATGTAATTTATATTTTCCTCATTTTCAAATGATGATTTAAATGTATTTTATAATAATTATTTAAATGTATTAAATGGTGTGTGATTTATATCTATTTTATAATGATTATTTAAATATGTTTAAATCACAATAAGATGATTGCGATTGTTTTAATGTGTTGAATGGTATGTGTTTTAAATGTATTTTACGATTCTTATAAATTGTAGGTGTGGCTCTTCCACGATTGAATTTTTAAAATGAAGAGCAACAAAGAGAATATCAAAGAGAACATGCTACTACGCTAAAGGAGAAGAGAAGATAACAAATTTTATTGATTGAAAGAAAAAACAACAAAATCCGATATATACATGATCAAAAGTGGTTCGATGGAACTATCAAATAGTTGGGCATAACCAACTACCAGTCAGTTTACAAATAAAACAATGTATTAAATCATATTTATGCTAACATTCCCCCTCTTAAAACAATTGTTTTTACAAATGTACCCCTGAAAAAGTTCAAATTTCACCTTACCAAGAGACTTGGTGAGTATATCTGCAATATGAGCATCTGTCAGGTAGTACTGGAGTTGGATGTGGTGGTTCAAGACTTGTTCTTGAATGTAGTGACATTCGACCTCAATGTGCTTTATTCTCTCAAAGAAAACTATATTTTTCACAAGCTTCAACACACCCTGATTATCGCAGTGAATGATGGGAGGATTTTCTTAAGGAATTCCCAAATTTCTTCACACAAATATCCTTGTGTGGCGTGATACTCTACCTCAGTGGATGAGAGAGAAACAATAGTTTTCTTCTTGTTGATCCATGAGATAGGTCCATACCCGAGATGAAAATATAACTTGAAGTTGATTTCCTATCATCAACGGATCTAGCATAGTCTGATCCTGTATATCCCTATAAGAAGAACTGGCAGTTTTTATGATACTCCAGACCATAGTCAACTGTACCTCAGATATATCTCAACACATGCTTCGGTGCTACCCAATGAAATTTCTTCGGCTCCTGCATGAATCTGGAGAGATAGCTCACAACAAAGCAAAGGTCTGGTTTGGTATACGTCAAGTAAATGTTAATCCCAACAATTTATCTATAGAGAGTACCATCTACTTGAGGTAAATCTTGGAATCTAGAAAGTTGCAAACCATTTTCCATTGGAGTGGACATAGGTTTACAATCTGACATACCATACTTTTCTAGGAGTTTCTTGGCATATTTCATCTGGGAGATAAAAATATGATTCTTCTTCTATCATATCTCCAAGCTAAGAAAATAGTGATGTAGCCCTTAAATCTGTCATGTCGAAGGATTTCTTAGAATAATTCTTAACATATTCGAAGACATTTTCATAACTCCTTGTGATCACAAGATCATCTACATATAAAACCAAGATTACAATCTCTCTTCTTATATTTTTAATATATAGATTTTAATAAGAGGGGCTACGAGTGAATCCATGCTGCAATAGGTGATCATATATTTTTATGTACCATGCCCTAGGTGCCTGTTTAAGTCCATAAATAGACTTAATTAGACAAAATACCTTCTAGTTGGGTCATGCATACTTTCTCTTTAAGATCACCATTGAAGAAATCCATTTGTACATCCATCTGCTGAAGTTTCCATCTTTTTTGTGATGTCAGTTCACAGACAACTTTGATGGTTTTAATCTTCGCAGTGGGTGCAAAGGTCTAATCATAGTCAATTCCTTCCTGCTGAGCATAACCCTTTGCAACTAGCCATGATTTGTACTTATCGATAGATCCATTTTCCTTGTATTTTATTTTGAAAATCCACTTGCAACCAATGGAATTCTTACCTGTAGGGAGATTGACAAGTTCCCATGTACGATTATGTATCAAGGAGTCATATTCTGCATCCATGGCCTTCTTCCACTTTGGCTCACTGAGTTCTTTACTAACTGAACCAGGTTCAGTGCTATCAACCAATGAACTCATGAGTGTGAGATTTACCTCATTTATCGTTTTTATTCTCATTCAAACTCCTGATGAAGTGTCTAGAAGAGAGTTCATGTGGGAGTCTCTCATGGTGCTTTGGACCCACTTCAGAATTTGACGTTGTTGTTGATGTGAAGAATTGTTTTCCAAATTCCCAAGACCAACGAAAAATTATCCTTATAGCTCATTATTCTTATGTGAAGAATCATCATGCTCATCATCTGGATGTGTGAGCAATCTTCGAGAGGAGGTTGGTGTTGACTCTTCCTTTTGTAGAAATGAGTAAAATGATGACTCATCACAAACAACATCTCTTATCTCATATATCTTCTTTGTCTCAAGATCTATGAGATGATATGATTTTGGGGTAGTATTGTACCCCAAAAATATGCACTGGTGTGTTTTTTTCATCAAGCTTCTTCCTCTTCTTATCTGAAACATGCATATATGCAGTACAACCAAATACTCTCAAATGATTGAAGGTTTACAATTACTCCATACCTCTTCTGGTGTCTTGTCCTTCAAGATCTTTATAGGTGCTCGGTTAAGTAGATATACAACAGTATGGACTTCTTCTACCCAAAATATTCTTCTCCAAATTTGCAGTGGAAAGCATGCAATGAGCCATCTCCATGAAAACCTGATTATAGCATTTATGAAATTCCATTTTGTTGGGGAGTATAGCATGTAGTCAAGTGTTGTGTGATGATGTGATCCTTCAAGAACACCAAGAATTTATTTTATGTGATTTCCCCCCCTCAATATAAATGGAGGACAAGAAGGGGTTGCCCAGTCTGCTGAAAAAAATATCTTATAAAAGATCTTAAAGAGTGCAGAAGCTTCACTCTTATTTCAGAGAAAGAAAACCCAAGTCTTGCGGGAATAATTATCTGTGAACAACTAGAAGTACTAAAACCTATTAAATGAGGTAGGAAAGGGTCCATAAAGATCAGTATGCATGACCTCGAGATGATTCTTGGCATGAAATGTACTCAAATCGAATGGATCCCGATGTTGTTTGCCCGCTAGACATCCAAGAAAAAGAGGTAATGAATGAGAGAGAGGAGGAAGTTCTTGTACCGTCTACTTTGAATTGAGATGATAGAGGGAGTCGAAAGAAAGATGTCCATACCGATAATTCCGAAGTGCTATGTATTCCACCATGGAGGCGGATAACACAATTGCAAAGGAAGAAAATTAATCTAATGCAAATAAATGATCCCTCAAACGACCTCTAGGAATTATTGTACCTTCTTGAGATATTAGACATGATTTGATGTTATTCTAAACTAGGAACTCAACCTTGAGCTTGTGATTCAATACATTGAGAGACAGACATGAGATTTGTTTGGTCAAGCCAGGGAAATAGAGCACCTTCTTGAGAATACATCTTCTCATCCTCGAGAGGAATGGTGACATTTTCTATTCCTTCTGCAACATACTCCTTATTGTCTGTAATAAAAACCTGATCTCTAGTGAGTCGATCAGTCAATGAATCAAATGAATTTCTATCACGTGTCATGTTGTTATTGGTACCTGAATCTATCAACCAAATATTATCTAATGGCTGCGATGTTTGGCATACAAGAACCAAATAATCTTCGTGGGCGCCACAATGTGCTGATTCCATGGAACATCTTCATTTGAGTCATCATCTGGCTGGGCTTCGACATGTCCTTTCTTCTTCTTTCCATGAGAACACCACTTGGATTTCTATGAATCACCTCAGCCAGATGTGCTCTCTTCTCCAAAATTGTGTTGTGTGCAACCATTGTACCCAACATTTCATAGTTTCATGTGTATTCGTGGTGCATATGTAACACCATCGATTCACCTTTTGAGACTTTTACTTTTGTGGTTATTTTGTGTTTGCTTCTCTTGTTTTCCCTTGCGAGGTTTCTAACACTTTTTATGCCTCGAGATCAATGCTTTTTAATAAAACTCTTCTTGCATTATCTGAATGGAATTTTCTTGGTACAAAAAAATTCACTATTTCAAAAAATCTCACCTCCTTTTGTGTGATGGTCAATGTGGTGATGAATGTCCTGAACTAGGATGAAATAGTCTCGCCAGTGTGAGGGGAAAAGTA